>CM052448.1:16923447-16986423 GCA_028533085.1 Varecia variegata | reverse complement strand
TCACCCTGCTCAGCCCATCCTCGTTTCCAAAAGGGGTGGGCAGTGGCTGAGTGCACACATCTGCCCGCTGCCCCTGTGCCCTCCTGCTGGGCTCCAGGCACTGGTGAAGCATCTCGTGGGGGTCCCAAGCCCCAACGCACATCCACTCCTGCATGCCAATTCCAGAGTCGCCCCACGCAGTGGTGGGCGTGGGCTTTGGTATTGGACATAGAAAGGTTGTGGACCCCCCACTTCGTGGCTGGGGGCTCTCCAGAGAAGCAGGGTGAACAGGCAACATGTGTGCGGATAACATGACTCACTAGCTCTGTGCTTACTCGGAAGTCCCCCCACCTGCCGTCTGCAGGCCGGAGACCACTGGAGCCGGTGGTGTGAGCCCCGGGCCCACGGCAGGGCAGGAGGAGACGAGAGGCCCCAGCTCAGGTGTGAGGCAGAGAGAGCGCTCCCCCTGCCCACGGCTGGGGTGTCCTGGAGTCCCGAGAAGCCCCTTGAGGGGCGGCTCTCCCCCACCAACCCCTCCCAGTCGGCGCCCAGGTCTTCAGCAGAGGAGGGGACACTTCAACCAGGGGCAGCGTCTCCCTCGCCCCCCCCACCACCCACAAGGAGTTTCAAGGCAGGGGCAGGGGCTAGGGGTGGGGGCAGGGGCTAGGGACCCTCCAGACCTGCACTGCTCTTCACTGAATTCAGAGTGCGCAGCAAGGTTAGGCTGTTTCCACTGCTCCCTCACCTGTTAGAGACCCCGTGACAATAGCTGTGGGGCTCAGAGCATGCCCCCTTTGTCCATAATTAGCGGGGATCCCTGAGTAGCCTGTGTCTCATGCTAGCTCCCTGAGCATCCGCAGGGCAGGGACAGGTTCACTGCTGGGTCCCACAGCGCCGGGTTTGAGAACCAAGGGACCCGGTTTCTGAAACCGTGTGGCTTGGCCTGTGGGTGGGGCCTCCTGGTCGCCTACAAACAGGGCCTCGGCCTCCCCACCCAGGGCCAACCAGTAATGATTAACGTGGGCTGGCTCTGATCTCTTTGTTTCTCCCGGGCTGGGACTGGGGGTGCAGGTGGCTGGGGGCGCAGCCTCTCCCCCTCCCCATGTCAGAGCCGGGGGCGAATGCCTGTCTTATCTCTCCCAGGCCTCTCTGGTTTCAGCCTCCTATTTGTTCTGACATTAGGTGGGGTTTATCTCCTGCCCCTGGCATGTCAACACAACCCCAGGCTGCTGGGAAGTTTCTCCGGGCTCTGGGGCCCCCTGCGGTGGGTGAGCGGGGTGCAGCCCACTGAGCCCCAGCTCCAGATGCCTGAGCGACAGCACAGCCCAAGGGGCTGGGGGCTGTTTTCTTCTATTTGCTTCTGTTTAGAAGGGTGCAGCTGCCTACGGCAGACCAGGGAAGGCTGTGTCCTGGGGTCAGAGACTGGCAGAGCTCGCCTGGTGGTCAAGGCTGGCCCTGCTTCCACTGCTGGGACATCCTGTGGGTTGGGCCCAATTTAGCAACTGTACTCGCTACTTGAGCTTTTGACTAAAAAGTTGCTATTTTTCCAAAAGGAAGTTTCTGGAAAGAGCTTCCCCACCCCTTTCTTTCTGGGGAGCCCCTGGCCTGGAGCTTGGGCCTGCTTGCTGGGTGCGTGCAGAGAGGTCTGGACAGAACCAGCGGCCCGGCTGGTGGTTTTTCCTACCCAGGCCTGATGCCTGCAGCCTGGACCCCGTCTCTGCCTGGCCCACTCCTGCTCTGGGTCCCCAGAGCCCCCAGCTCTGTTCCCCACGCCCAGCGGCCCCAGGAGCCCTTCCTGTCAGCTCAAACCCTAATCCTAACTCCAAGACCAGCAGGGACCACTCAACACCCAAGCCAGGAGCAGGAGTGGGCCAGGAACGTGGCAGGTATCATCGGAAGTCTGATTAGATTCTCCCTGGGCTGGAAATGTAAATATTCATAGAAGTCGGAAGACTGGTGCTCTCTGGTCAGACATGATGTCACCCCCGGCACCTGCTTCTGACGGAGCTCAGGGAGAAAGTGACCATGCCAGCACTGCCAACGAGGGCTGGTAGGTGGAAATCGCTGCAGGGGCTCCCGGGGGGCCCGAGCAGAGTGTCTGCTGCTCTGGCAGCACCGACTACTGGGTCCTGGCCTACAGGACTCTCTAAACCCAGCTGTCCTGGCCTGGCCTGGCCTGGCCAGCAGACACGGGCCAAACAGTGAGCTGTTCTCCGGCCCCCGGAACTTATCTTGAGTCAATAGAAGCGCCGGGTGGTTATGGAGGCTGTTAACAAGGGCCAGGACACAAGGACCGCATTCAGGCCACAGCCTGCTTTCCAATGAGCTCAGCTGCTCCACAGCTGGGGCCAGGGACAGACTCGCACCCCGCCTGCCAGGCCTGCTTTCCCCACTGGTAAACAAGGGGGTGGGGGAAGGGGACAAGGGCAGGGTGCTGGGTGCCAGGGAAGCCAGACACGCAGCCGCGTGGGGCTCCTGAGAAAGTGCTCAGGCCCGTGCAGCGCGGGGCAGGGTCTCGGGAGGGGCAGCAGTTGGGGTGCACAGGAGCTGCCCACAGCGGGGCAGGTGAGCCAGGGGTGGCGCATGGCCGTTTCCTCCTGTCCCAGGACTGACCAGGACGTGGTTGACAACACCTGCCCCTGCAGGACAGGGTTTCTGCACAAACACGCCTGATGACCACTAAAGTGGGGACTCACTGGAGTAAGCGGGAGTAGTGAGGAACCCAAGCATTGGGCCCAGGGTTTCTGGAGCACGGAGGGCCACAGGAGGACCCTGCACGGTCAGCGACGTCCTGGTGTGGACTGGTGGGTGGAAGTAGATGGCCCCCCACAGCTGACACTTCTGGTCCTGTCCTGCCCCCTCGGGCAGCTCTGGGCCAGATGAAGACCACTAGGGACGGGTGTTGTGGGCCAGAGGACAAGCGTCCACTTACCTGGCCATGTAGACCAGCACCTCTCAGACTCTGACATGTGTGGAGATCGAGGGAGGGTCTTGCTAGCGTACGGCTTCCTGTTCCGGAGGTCGGGTGGAGCCTGGATCCTTCCTTTCTCATTAGGATGCTGGTCGGGAACCCCACGGTGAGTAGCTGGGCTGAAGACGACCTGTGTGGGCAAAGTCACCTCCGGAGAAACAGTGTTTATGTTCAGGGATGTCTGGTTTGCCCTGAAGAGTCCAGGACGGTGGTAGGTGACACACTGAGGGGCTGCCCCCGGGAGAGCGAGGGGTACCCAAAAGGGAGGTTGGGGCACCCCCAGACTGGGAAGTACAGTGATTGCAGGTCAGACAGTTAACCGGGGCTCCGTGCAGCAAGACGACTCCACACCCCAGACATCCTGCTCCGTGCCGCAAAGCTGCGATGCATTTTAGCACGTGAGTATAGCGCCTTCCCCGAACCTTTGCCTGGAAATCCCTGCACTGCATCGGATAGTATCCCCCCAAAATCCATGTCCACCCAAAACCTTAGACTGTGATCTTACTTGGAAATAGGGCCTTCGCAGATGTGACTCGTCAAGGACCTGAGGATGAGCTGATCCGGAGTTTAGAGTGGGCCTAAGTCAAATGACAAGTATGCTCATCACAAGGGAAGACACAGAGAGCAGAAAGCCCCGTAAAGTCAGAGGCAGAGATGGGGGTGACGCATCTGCAAGCCAAGGAACACAAAGGATTTCTGGCAACCACCAAAGCTGGGGAGGCCCGGGACAGATTCCCCCCGCAGCCCTCAGAAGGCACCAATGCGCCAACACCGCAATGTCAGACTCTGACCTGCAGAGCTGTTGCTTTAGGCCCCCAGTTTGTGGTTACTCAGCCCCCGGAATCTTACACAGCCCTCCCTGGAGTGTGCCAGGGATCCCCTGTTCCTCAGACACCCTTGGGGAATGGTGCTGCAATCTTTCCACGCAGCTCAGTCCCTGAGCCCCACCAGGTATGGGGTGCAAAGCAGACAGCACCGTTTCTCCACATGGGACTCGCTGCTTTAGCAGAGTTGCTGGTGTCCTGGCCATTGGCCCCTTGCTCACCTGTTCCCTGCAGCGGCGTCAGCAGCTCTTTGAACCCTGACTGCCGCCCTTCTCGAGCACCTGCCTCTCTCACACGTATCACCGTGATCTCTCCCATGCGTAGCTTGGAGCAGCCCAGGGAGGAGAAGCTGTGTGCGGCAGCTGCCTTTGGTCACCCAAGCCCCCAGCAAATGCTCTCTGGGCACCTACTGTGCGCTGGGTGCTGTGCTGGGACAGAAGGGAACCTTTGCCCTCACAGAGCAGAGTGTCAAAGGGCAAAAGGCACAACAAGTCTTCTATCTGGGAACCTCCTGAGAAAGGGCTTCAGCCAGAAGCTAAGTTTCTCTGGAAAATGTACTGAAATAGAAATAGAATCTTGGGCTTTGGGGGTTCATGGAGGCAACAGGGGATCAGAGCCTGGGAGTATCCAGGGGTTCACAGCGGTGGCAGTGAGAATGGTCACCCCTGAGCATTTCACGCAAGCTTGACAGGACACATCTCCCAAGGACCCTATGATCCTCTTTTGCCGTGGAGGAAACTGAGGCTGTGGCGGGGAAGGGACTTGCCCTAGGCCATGCACAGGTGACATGCAGTGCTAGGACACCCTGTGCCCAGTTCCCAGCCAGGAGTACCTGAAGGTCAACGTGGGGCTGACCCCCCACCCCATCCATAGGACACCGACAGAAGCCTGTGCCCCTACACTGCCTCCCTCATCACACACAAAAGGGATCTTCGGGGGCCTGCAACGAGTCCTGCTCTCCCTGGGCCTGGGAAGAAGTGGGGGTGAGACGCCCTGACTCTGCAGCCTCTGGAGCCTCTGTAGCTCCAAGCTACGCATGGGGAAGCTACGCATGGGAAGTCAGCTAACCTGTGTTTCCTCATTCGAGAAGGGGCTAGGAGTTCTCTCAGAGCAGGGCTGCCAACGCCACTGCCCAGTCAGGCACCTTTGCAGGGCCAAGTAAATTGACATGTGCAGACACCCTGCAGGGGAAGGGGACACTGGGTGGGGGGTGTGTATCTCACAGGGTCTCCTGGCCCTGCAGCTCTGTCCAGAGTGGAGGTCGCTGCCCAGACAGCCCAGCAGGAGGGCTCTGGCCTGGCTCGGCAGCTGAAGAGCACCCTAGGCCTCATCCCTGTGAATTCTTATGAATTTGGGGGCATCCTAATCCAATCCAGGCTTGGTCTGGAGCCTGGCTGTATCGTCCAAATCGGGCTGCCCTGTCCCCAAGACCCAGAAGGACACCAGAGGACATGGGTGTCCAAGAACACCCAGCAGCTGGGCGGCACTCTCACCCCCAGGCGCCCTCTGCCGAGTAGCACATTCCCTGCTGCTGTCGGACGCGGAGCGTCAGGACGCGCAGGAACTGTCGGTCCCGTGTCTGTTAGCACCTGCCGGCTCTAGCTGCCAGCCTCGCCTAATTACTTAATTTGCACTAATTCTCATGCCATTAATACACACTGCCTAAAATAACCTTGCCTAGAAAACGAACTTGTCTAGGACACTATTTTTATCATTTTTGAGAAAGAGAGTCACATTGTCAGCATTTCCAGATGTTTCCCATTTCTTCCCTTTTACTTGCTCTGTGTTGGTGCTAAACTTAGAGACAGGAGTTCTGGGGGAACTTTAAAGGGGTATCAGTCTCTCTTCTGGCAAGGTCTCCTGGGGTTAGCAAGCATCTGTCCCTGCAAGGGACACGATGAGAGGCTAGGGAGACGATGAGAGGCTCCTTGCGGACAGGGACATCTCGAGGGTGACACACAGGCCGTGGAAACAGTTCTGGCTACATGGCTCAAGCATGTGCCCAGCAGTGCCCATGCGCCCGCACGCCTGTTAGGGGCCAGAGCAGCGGTCTGCCAGTAACTGCCCCCTCCCAGCTTCCCTCCCCACTACTCCTTCTCCTGCCTCCTAAGGTCTCCCCCAAATAAACCACTTGCACCCAAATCCTTGTCTCAGGCTCTGCTTTGGGGGAACCTAGACTAAGATAGGTCGTCTGTGTGCACACACAGGTGAACTCTGGGCAGGTGCATGTACATTACACTCACATGTGCACAGTGGCAGGTGAACAACGCCCCACCCTACTGTTACCTGGCACAGAAGAAGACTCTGCAGATGTGATTCAGGGTCTCGGGGCAGGGAGATGAGCCCTGAACACCGTCTCCTGCCCCTGTCGACTGGTCAGCCCAGGAAGGAGCATTAGTGGACCCAGAGGACATCCAGCTTGAACCACCTCAAGTGACAAAGGGGTCACAGCTCCTGAGACTGTGGGTGGGACTAGGATGGGCTGCAGGGTGTGCTTCATTCAGCCCTCAGTACCGTCATTGAGGACCCAGTGTCGGGACAGCCTAGCTGTTGTGGTGACGGGCCTGGCCTTCCACCTGGGCAGCGGGGTCCGGCACTACAGGGCCAAGGGTCTTGCCAGAAGCCCCTGCAAAGGCCTTGCCATGTCATTGGCTGAGTCTGGATCACATGCCCAGAGATGAGCCAATCCCTGTAGCCAGTGGGTGGGGCTAAGGTGATTGGCTCGGATCAGAGTCAGGTGCAGGCCCACGGTGCCCAGGTGTAGGATGCTCACCTGGGCGGCACTCATGGGCACCAGGAGAGAGCTGGGGAGGTGGCCCACCTTCCCTCTTGCTCCCCAAACAGGCTATGCCATCTCTTTTCTTTGCAGATGCCCCTGTCTAGCAGATACCCCAACCAGAATCCCAGCACAGCCCCCACTGGAGGGGACAGCAATGGCGGTCATAGCCCAGGCCATCTGCTCTGAGCAGGCTTTCTCCACACCTTTGACCCTGGGGGTGGACTGCGCAGGGTAGGACCATGCAGGGGTGCAGGAGGGGACGGGACAGCAGGAAGCGGTGTAGCCCGAGAGGGTGTCTCCACCTGGGAGTGAGAGGGCAGGAGGGGCGCGGGCTGGCCCTGCTCATGGGGGCAGCTCTGCTATACCCCCAGGTGTGTGGCCAACTGCGGGCCAGCCCCAGGCTTTGGTCTTCAGGGTGAGAGCAGAGAGCCACACTCTAGATTTCTAGTCCTGCTGGCTGTTGTGAGCCCATGTGTGTGTGCACGTGTGTGAATGTGTGTGTACGTGTGTGAGCCTATATGAGCTCACGTGTGTGCATTTGTGTGCAAATGTGTGTGAGCCTGTCTGTGCATATGTGTGTGAATGTGTGCGCATGTGTGAATGTGCATATGCATGCATAGGTGTGTGCGTATGTGCACATGTGTGTGCTTGTGTGTGCGTGTGTGCACAGGGGTGGGGGCACGGGACCAGGATGTTCCTGGAGCCGGCACTTGTCGCACTGCCAAGCTGCCTCCATTGTCATGTCAACCAAATATTTTGAGCCTCCGCGCCCAGAAGCCTCGCGCTCACTCACTGCCTCCTCGCGGCTCGCAGCCTGGGGCCAGACTTCCAAACCGCTAGGCAGATTTCGACTCCCTTTTTTTAGCTGCCGAATGAAAAAAAAAAAGCAAACACAAATCTGCCGATCCCAGGGTGCCTCCTTTCCTGGAGAATTTAATTTCTGAGCTTTGATCTGATACCAGGACCCAGAGGACTTGTTATTTCTAAATAATGAGCTGAATGTTTGTGCTCCAAGGCTGAACTTTTCTGGTTTGGGGAAAAATGTGACTTTCCGCAGATGTTCTTTGATGCGGCTGAGACGACGGCCTTCCCGAGGCGGGCAGCGGTGGGCAGCGATGGGGCCTCAGGACACCGCCCGCCCCTCCCTGGGGAGGGGCAGGGCCACGCACCGTCCTTGCACTCGCCGGGCCCAGGTCCACCTGCAACGTGGCCAACGTGCCTGGAGTCAGATGGTGCCCGAGGCAACGACGGACAGGTGTGGGGACAAGCCTTGGAGCCCACTGCTGCCGACCTGGGGGTCCTCCCACCAACTTCATGCTTACGACCAAGGTGGGGAGGATGCCTGCTCTGAAGATGGGGACAGCTGAGCCGCAGAAGCTCGGGCAGGTGCCAGGGCGGTCCTGGCTGTCTGGGGGCGCGACGCACCTGCGAGAGGGCGGAGAACAGCGCCCCCTGCTGGCGGGCGCGGGTCCGCAGGTGCCTCCCGGGGCCGGGAGCTACCGGGACGCAGGTGCCGCCTCCGGGGTTGGGGGGCTCGGGGGTCGGTGGGCGGACAGGCTGGTTCAGCCTCTCCCCGGGGCCACTCGCTGGGTGCTCTTGCGGAGTCCAAGCCTGCACGGTGGGCCAGGGAGGCTCCAGCAGCGCTTCGCAGAACCGGCGCATGGCCCTGCCCTGGGGGTCTGCTAGCCCTGGGGACAAGATCATTCCAGGTAGGGGGTCTGGGGAGCGCAATGCCACCTCTCGCCCCTCCGCGAAGTGGGTAACTTCGGCCCGGGATCGCATTTCCCCTGGGAAGGGGCCGTGCGTGCCGCAGGCGTCGTCCCTGAAGGACAAGAAGCAAACGTCCTCAGCCGCCCGCCCGATATCAGCTCTCCAGGCAGCCGAGAAAGCAGAACCGCTTCGCGATTTCTCGGAGCTTCTGCCCTGGACCCCGCCCCCACCCCCCTCGGCCGTCGCAGAATCTCGGCGAGGCCAGTGTGGCCTCTGCTGGGCGGGGCGGGGACAAGCTCGAAAGCACAGCGGCCCCGCCAGTGTCCACACCGGAGCAGGTGCGCGCCCCAGAGAGCAACCCCGACCCCGGAGCTTGCACCTGCAGCAGCCTCACCTGGCGGCGGCATTCTCTGTATGTGTCCCAAGCAGGGACCCTCTATCCTGAAACCTGATTCATGGCTCTATGTCCATCCCTTGGCCAGTGTGGGGTTGGGGCGTGCTTAAAAAAAGAAATAATTTAACCAACAGATAATTCAATCACATGACTCAAACTTCCCTGCAGGTTTGGAAATAGCAAGGAGCCCAGTGGGAAGAAAACTAATGAATCCAAATACGGCATGGGCTTCAGGTAAGGTAGCATGTCAACACCGCTTCATTAACTGTGACAAACACACCGCACTCATGCGAGATGTTAGCGCGGTGCCTGGAACGCTGGAACTCTCTGCTGCCTTCACAAATTTTCTGTAAATCTAAAAATATTCGAAAATAAAAGTTTTATTTAAAAAAATAGTTGGGGGAGATCATATAGGATCTTGTAGGCCACTCTAAGGTTACTTAGGATGTTATAGGACACTCTAAGGTTGGGACCCTGTAGGACACTGTAAGGTAGGACCCTGTAGGCCACTCTAAGGTTGGGATTTTGTAGGACTCTCTAAGGTTGGGACCCTCTTGGACACCCTAAGGTTGGGACCCTGTAGGACACTCTAAGGTTGAGACCCTCTTGGACACCCTAAGGTTGGGACCCTGTAGGCCCTCTAAGGTTTTTGAGTTTTGCTCTTGGTGTTGACATGATATGACTTTTGCTTTTGCAGGTGATCTGTCTCCAGGGAAAGGGTGGATGCCGGAGGCCAGCTGGACAGCTGTGTGTGGTCCAGAAGGGAGAACACAGTGGCTGGGACCAAGGAGATGCTGACACTGGGAAGAGTGGTCCGATTCTGGGTGTGTTCTGCAAGTTTGGCCAACAAGACTTGCTGACAGAGTGAACGTGGGGCTGAGAGGAAGGGACAGTCTACATTCAGGCAGGTTCTCACCAAACCGGCTGGGAGGATGAGGCTGGTTCTAGAGGTGGGGAGCAGGGGAGGACGGTGTTGGGAGGAAGAGGGGTGTGGGTTTTGAATAAGTCTTGGCTGAGGTGCATGCTCATCTTCAAGGTGAAGGCATCAAGTCTTGGATTTCAATCTAGAGTTCAGGGGAGAGGTTGTCCTTCAGGGGTCCCCATGAAAGCCTCAGGTGTTTCCCAGGGACCCTCTGGCATGACAGGCCTCAGCCCAGATTGTTCTCTCTCCAGCGCTGCGGGACTCCTGCTGTTCTGCCTGGATTCTCTGCTCAGCCTCTCTGGCCCACTGTGCTGTTGGGAATAAAGAGGTACCCTGAGATGGCTGAGATCCTCTTCTCCCTGGAATCTCATCCCCCCAAGTCCTGGATGTGTGAGGTGAACTCCGATTTTTACCTTCCTCTGATTCCTAGCGGCCCTCTCTGCTCAGCTTCCCAGCATCTCTGTTCACACCAGCTGTGAGTCTGCAGCTGCTTCAAAGGATGAGAAGGTCGGTGGGTGCATCTCAGTGCACTTTGCCCTGTCCCCAACATCTTGGACCTTCAAGTCCTGGCTGCCTTGGTAGTTCTTGAACACCTTCAAGCAGATATGTTCATTTGTTTTCTCCAACCTTGATCAAAGCCAAAAACAGATTCTTTATTCTTTCTAAAAATCATTTCAATTTATAAATCTATTATGATCAACAATCTCCTAACAATGGGCTTTCAGTTCACTGTGAATAATGCCACAGTGAGTAACTTCACACATAGACCGTTTCACCCATGGGCAATGGTATCTACAGGATAAGTAAAATTGCTGGGTCAAAGGGCATATGTATTTACATTTTTTATTGAGATTGCCAATTTACTGACCATAAAAGTTGCACTAACTTGTACTTTCCTCAGCTGTGTTTGAGATGCCTATTTCCCCTCGAGTTTGCCGAGGTAGAACGTTATCCAGCATTTTGCTCTCTGCCAAGGTGACTGATTGTAAAACGGAATCTCTATGTAGTTTCATTTTGCATTTCCCCTGTTGCCAGTATGACTGGGCACTCTGCTGTGTGTTCAAATGCCAGTCGCTTGTTCACATTCTTTCCCCACGCTTCAAATAGTTTGCTGGTCTTTGTGTTACTGTTTTGTAGCTTTTTGCACATTTGGAAAATTAGCTCCGTGTCTATTATATGAGTTGTTCGTATCTTTTCCTTAGTATGTTGGCTGTCTCTCAACTTTGGCTTGTAGTATCTTAGTATTTTCTTTGTATACATCCTGCACATTTCTTGTTATGCTTATTCCTAGAAACTTGTTGTCTTTACTGCTGCTGAAATATACTGTTGAATCTAAGTTTGGTAACTCAGGCAGGACTGCTGAAGATTCTAAGTCAAGTCGACCCAACCAACTGGGCAAATAGCAAACACTCATTGAGTGTCTATGTTGTCTTCACAGTATCTTTGGATGAAGATGCTCCGTGGGCACTGCAGGGACAGGGCCTGGCTGGTGAGTTTCCCTTGGGCTTCGTCTCACAGTCTTCCTTCCCCGGCTGGTTCCTCCTCAAGGGCTGTCCCTGAGCCTCCCTCCCACCCGACACCTGGACATCCCTGGGGCAGATGATTCTTCCTTCCATGGCTCCTCCAGCCAGCCGCGTCCCCCAGGACCTTGTAGCCCATCGGGTCCCATTTCCCTGAGGTTCTGGCGGTGGCCCCACATTCCCCACGTCCACTGGGGAACCTGGGTCCTCCCCCAGCAGGAACCGCAGATTCCCTCACACTCCCGTCCACAATAAGACGATCATCTCCGTGGTGTAGGCCTTGCGAGATCTGCCTGCCAGGCCAGTCGGAATATATTCCGCAGAACAATACCTGCTGTAATTCAAGCGAAGACAAACATCTCGTGTAAAGCTCACGGCATTCAGATAAATGCAGGAGAATTCCTGAGGCCTGGCCTGGGCCAATCAGATAGGGCCGCCCTGAGTTACTGTGTGTTGGGAAATGACCTAATAGCATTACAGCTTGTTACTGATTAATTCTGTTTGATGTGGGAGGCCGCACGGATTTTTAATAAGGGCTACTTGTAATTGCAGACCGACTGAAGCTTCCAGAATCATGAAGCACTTTTCAGGATATTTTAAAAAACGCAGGATATGAGGCCGTATGCCCAGCGCTCCGCTAGCGATTAGCTGGTGTGCAGGGAAGACCTGGGGCTCTCGTTAACTAATGACAGGAATCAGGGAGCCATTAGGGCCTGCTGTGGGGGGCCCAGCTGCTTCCCCCAAGTCCCAGCCTGTCGATTGCCTCGCCTCCCACCAAAAGGTGGAGGCTTAGCCTGTATATCCAAGAGGGCTGGAGAGGGGAAAATGAACACGGAGAAAACCCCAAAGTCTCCAGAGCCAGGGAGGCCCCTGGGCCCCCAACATCCGTGCCAATCTGTTCTGCCCTTTAACAAGCAGCTGTGACAACAGCCACGGCAGCTACACAGGTGCTGGGCTGGGTTTACAGATGGCAATTATTAACTGGTGGGTCCACAGTTTCACGTGGGGACAAGTGCAGGTCTCTGTCTCAACTGCCCCTGGAGCAAGCCTCGCTTCTGGGTCTCTGGGGACTTGGCCATAACTGCTAACTAGCTGGTGGGCAGGTCAGTTGGGGGGCTGGACACAGACAGATGGTCACACAGCACCTGGTCACACAGCACCTGGGCATCCAGGAAAATGGGGGCACAGACAAAAACCGGCTGGAGCTGCAACAAGGCGAAGTTCATGGGTTAGGAAGCCTCGTGTACCAGAAAAGCCAAATGGAACTGCCTTAACCAAGAGAGAATCCACTGACTCAGGGGACTGAAGCTCCTGGGGCACGGTGGACATCAGGGCCATTTTGACTCAGCAGCTCAACAATGCTGTCAAGGCCTCAACTTCTTTCTATCTCTGCCCTCTGCATAGTTGGTCTCATTCCAAAGCTAGTTCTCCTTCACGGGCACAAAATAGCTGCTGCAGTTCCAGGCTTCGCATCCAAACACCACCCTGCCCAAAAGGAGAGAAACTGTGTCTGTCCCAGAAGTCCACAGACACAGTGGGGACCGTCCTTACTGGGTTACACTTGCACATGGCCAGGGGAGAGGACCACATATGAATATGAGTGAAGAGGGTGTGGGCAGCTTGCCCAGCACAGGGCCTGCATATACTGGGGTGGGGGATGGATGCTTAGAAGTGGAGCTGGAGCTAGAACTCTGAGTGCCAGCCTGAGGGAGCGTGCATGCTGCGGCAAGGCATTTGGGTTTTATTTTCAAGAAAATCCAGAGCTCGGGGCAGGAGGGAGCGAGGCCTGCGCAGTCCAGCGTCTGAGCTGAGCTGGAGAGGAGGGGGTGGCTACCACCAGAGCCTGGCATGAGGTGCCAGAGGCCAGACCGGTGTGGGGGGGGGCTGGAGGGGGTGCAAGAAGAGGGTTCGGTGGGGCTGGGGACCCAGCATTCCTGCTACCCCCAGACACCCAGCCAGCTCTGCCCATCTGTGCATTCACTCTGTCCTCACAGCCATCTGGCACAGTGGGTGCCTTTGCCGTCCCCAAGTTCAGATGTGGGGACACACGGCAGGGTGGGCTTCACAATTACACAGCTAGTAGAGGACAAAGTCATGATAAGAACCCAGGTAGCTTGAGCTTCTGGGCAGACAAGATGCCTAAATCCAGAGAGGAGACACTCGAAGACGCAGACAACCAGGTCATGTTCACAGAGGCCAACTCGCCGGCAGAGGGAGGTGAGGATCGAGCCCAAGCCTGTTGAGTGGACCAACCTGTCCTCAGACCTTTGAATCTGAGCCAGCAGTGGGGCCAGCAGGTGGTTTTGCCTGAGCGAGGAAATTTGGAAAGACTTTGAAGTGGGCAAATGACCACATGCCCATCTCACACACCCCCTGCGTTAGTTATTGCTGCTGTTCATTTGTGTCATTTCGCAGAAAATAAACAATAATGCAAAAGGTGCATGTCCGTAGAAATGCAGTGAGCTTTGGGGGAATGTGATCAATTACTGCCCCATGGACAGACCTGTTTTGCATCATTTGTAAATTCACTTGGGCTTTCCTCACCTTCTGTGTATGTGGCGCCAGTTCTATCTTACTGGTTTCCTTGTTAATTAAGGAATTCAATAAAGTCCTTGATACTTGTTATATTTATATGATAGCCATGAGTTTACCTGTAAAATATGATCCTTTAATACCCTCCTGTCATCAGAGTTGAGTGTGGAGCTCCGGAGAGGGCAGAGCTAGGGAGCAGGCAGAGGGCTCCGGGGAAGGATGGATAGAGACGCCCCGAGCCTTGTGCCCCACTCTGTCCACAGGTCCCTCCTCATAGCACCCCCAATGCTGGCCTCCCCCGATGAGTGAAGCTAGTGTGGTCACAGCTGGGACAGCCCCACCCCACCCTGCCCTGTTGGTGTCCCGTGGCCCCTCCAGACCTCCAGCAAGTCCTCTTACTATGGTGTGAGTACTAAGGTGTCAGTGGCGGGGGGTGGCTTTCCGTGCAGTTTCTCAAACATTTGTGTGGGCATACCTTTAAAATCAGAGGACAGTAAATGTGTGACCTCCCTGACCAGGGTCTGGGGACACAACCTCAAACTGCCCCACCCAGTTTCAAAATTTCTCCAACATTTTGGTTTTTAGAATAGGATTTCATGGAAACTTTGCATTGTATGCCAGAGGACATCTGTGTTTGTTTTAGTACAAAACAATGTGTTAAATGGTTTTCCACTGTCAAAGGACAAAATTACAACGAATTTAAAGATCTCAATTGGCTCTATTGCGATGCTAGAATCGGGCAACATATCGTTCCATAAAACAGAACGAGTGTTCCAGGGAGCTGAGCAGGACAGGCTTGCTTTGCAGCCAGAGAGCTTAAGAAAGCAGAAACGGAGAACAATGTGGATTGGTCCTTCCAAAGTTACTTTCCTTGGACGGCGGGACAGGGAGGCAGAGCGGTAGAAAGATAATGAATGGTTGACGTCAGGGGACCTCAGGTTAAGGATTAAAATGGGGAACTTCATGTTATCACGCTGATGGAAGATTAGAGCTGGCCCGTTTGGAAACTGGCTGTCCTCTCTCCTGATTCCTGGCTCGGGTTTGGCGATGCAGCTTTCGCACCTGTGACTCCATTCTGAGTTTTAGTGACTGTTGGGGCCTAGTACAGAGTGCCGCAGTCCACAACGGTGGCCTCCTGTAATTTTTATTTAACACCACGAGGGAAGGGAACACTAGGGAAACAGGTCATGATCACCCAGATTTCCGAGGTGGTGGCTCCTCCAAAAGGAACTGTGAGGCTCTGAGAGGCCCCAACTTCCCGGGGCCTGGGCTTCCCCCTGCCTCGCCCCTCCTGCCCCAGCGAAGAGCCCGGCCTGGGGTCCGGGCGAGACCCCTCCTCGGCCAGGGTGGGCTCCAGGTTCGGCTCAGGGACCCTAATAGGGCACCCGGGAGTCGGGGGGAGGGGAGCCTTGGGCTGCTGCACCTCGCTGCGTCCAGGGCCAGACTGCTGGGGTCCCGGGCAGGTGTCCCCAGGCCACAGTGCGGGCGGAAGTCAGGAGCTGTGCTGGGTGGGCCCTGGCCCTCCAGGGGTCCGGGGTGGGGGCGCCAGAGTCCCCATCAGAGCTCCGCGGGGGAGGGGGAGGCAGCGAGCCCAGCCCACTCGCCCCCGTTTTCCCTGTCTGAGCCCCAGACGTCCAGCGAGCGTCTGGCCTTTGTCTCGGTTTCAGTCCCTTACAGGGGTTGTTGCTTTAATGATTAAATGAGAAAATGAGTGTCAGGTGCTTTAAAAAGTCAGCCCCGTTGGCGGAACCCTCCACTGCTGCCGCCAGTCCCCAGCTCCATCCACTGCACTGATTGCCTTTTAGGATGTCCCGCTGGCGACCCCAGACCCCAAACCTGTGCCCCTCAGCCGGCAGGGGCGGGGCCCAGGCTGTGGGGAGGGGACCTGGGGCGTGGCCTGAGCGTAGGGGCGGGGCCTGATCGGTGGGGCGTGGTCCGGAACATGTGGGTCGGGCCCAAGTTGCAGGGCGGGGCCAGATCCCGGCCGCCTGCGTCCGCCCAGGCTGCTTCCCGCCGTGGACCTGCTCGTGGACCCGCTCGTGGATGACACTCTGCTGCCACCTGGTGGCGCGGCGCGGCCGTGCGCCCGGTTGGCCTCACCTGCAGGGACGCAGGTGCGCGCATGCTCCCGGAAGGCGGCTGCGGAGGGGCGAGGACGAGGAGCCCTCGGGCCCTGGGCGGAGGTTAGGGTTAGGAGGCGCCGTAGGAGCACTGGAGGAGGGGCAGCTGCTCGCCCCGCTACGTCCCTCCTCGGCTTCGGCGCCCAGGCAGGGGAGGGTTCTGTGACAAGCGCTTCACCACCTGCGCTGGGAGCCCCGCGCTGCAGCTGGAGAGCCAAGAGGGGCTGTGCGTCAACGAGCCCGCCCCTCGTTTTGCTGTTGGGGAAACCGAGGCTCCCGGGGGCGTCCTCCCGGCATCGGCTGCGTGCGGTCGGCCGAGCACGAAGTCTGGTTTGTGCGTGGAGCCCGCATTCTGGCGGAGAAGAGGAAACAAGGAAACAGGCACAAGAAATTGCCATGCAGTTAATACGCCGCAAAATCAGCACGATGTGACATTACTTCCTGCCGCGGGAAGTGCGTCTGAAAATGAGCGAGAGGAGAGACGGGTCGTCCCGCCCGCTGCTGCTCCAGGAGGGCAGCACCTGCGTGCACAGGGCACGAGACCGGAGGGCAGTGCCAAGGCCCTGGGGAAGCAGGAAGGGGGAGGGCGACCCCACGCACAGGGTGGGCCTTAGTCGAGGTACCGTTTTCACGAAGGGGGCTGCGGAGAAAAGGAGTGGCACGATGTGATTTCAAAAGACCCACTCCGGGGCAGGAAGGCTGGAGTGGGTGGGAGACAGGTGGGGGACATGCTGTTCAGGCGAGCGACGTGGGTGAGGGGCTCACGGAGCAGGCCGAAGAAGGTCAGCATAAAGGTGAAGGATTTGCTGCAGGGGTCAGATCCAGGGAGGATTAAAACCAACTGCCAGGTGTCGGGCTAGAATCACCCACAGGTGTGATGGGAACAGGGCCAAGTGACGTTTTTAAATGGCCCTGTTTTCGAGCCTCCTGTTACATTGCACGCAGTATCTCGTGTATTTAGCACCATAACCCTGGGTGTTCCTTTCCTTATCTCGCTTGATTGGCACAACCACCTGTGAGTCAGGCCTTATTGCCCCTATTTCGGGGGATAAGGAAGGGCTCAGGGAGGGAGGACAGCTCAAAGTTTCCACAGCAGTTGGGGCTGCGCAGGGACTTCACCCTGGGTCAGGTTGTGTGCCTGTCCGTGCAATGTAAAATGCAGATATAACTCACATAACATAAAATTACCATTTTAAGGTGTACAGTTCAGCCATTTTTAGTATCTTTACAATGCTGAGTAGCCATCACCGCTATCTAACTCCAGAACATTCACATCACTCAAAAAGAGCCTCCATCCCTGCTGTCAGTCGCTCCCCAGCCCCCTCCTCCAGCCCCCACAACCACGGATCTGCTGTCTCTATGGATTCACCTGTTCCAGACGTTTCCTCTGAATGAAACCGTAAGATATGTGGCCCCTGTGTCTGGTGTCTCTCACGAAGCATCGCGTCTTCAAGGCTCATCCTTTTGTGCCACGACGTGTCAGTGTTTTATCCCTTTTTATGCCCAAGTAGTACTGCGCTGTATGGACGGACCACAGTTTTCCATTCGCCTGCTGAGGACCCTTGGGTGGCTTCCACTTGTTGGCTTTTGTGAGTAATGCTGCCACGAGCATCCGTGTGCAAGCATCTGTCTGAGTCCCTTGGGTATACACCTAGGAGTGGCATCGCTGGGTCATATGGTAACTCTGTGTACTCTTTTGAGAAAATGTCAAACTGTTTACCAAGGTGGCTGAACCATTTTATATGCTGCAGGCAGCGCATGAAGGTCTTGCTTTCTCTACATCCTCTCCAGCCCTTGTTGTTCTCCTTTTTAAAGATATAGCCATCCTGGTGGTGTGGAGAGGTCTCTCACTGTGGGTTTGATTTACAAGTCCCTGACAAACGGCACGAACACATTTTCATGTGTTTCTTGGCATTTGCATGACTCCTATGGAGAAATGCCTGTTCACACCTTTTGCCCACGTTTAGGTTGAATTGTTTGTCTTTCGATTGTTGATTCCCGGATCAGATTTTAGATCTCACTGTCTCTCTGCCTCCTGGCGGAAATTATCGGGGCTACACATCTTTGTAGGGATGCCCTCAGCAAAGCCCAGTTGCCTGGGCAATGTGTGAGTTCGGCGTGTCAGCTGGTGACAGCTTAAGGGCGCATCATAGGGGTGCCTGTGGGTGTCCCCTCCACACTCCTGCAGTCCTGGGCATAGCCCCCCGACCACCCCTGCCAGGACCCATGATGTGAGTCAGGCCAAGGTCCCTGGCCCCAGTGCAGGGGCTCCTTGCAGCCTCACACTCTCTGTGCTGAGCTCCAGTGCTCGCGGATGCACCTCCCGTCCCATGAGCCGCCTGAAATCAGGGAAAATGTCAGCATCCACCAGTCTCAGGAGACGGGTTGAGAACTCGGCTCAACAGCTGCCAGGCTAGAGCTGAATTGGACCACGGCTCAGCCTCTCTGCTGTTCCTTGACCCTGGGCAAGCCTCCTAGCATCCCTGTCCCCTCACCTGAAATAGGGATGACCTAGAGGACTGACCTCCCAGGCTGGCTGAGAGCCCACCTGAGATCCAGCAAGACAAAGACGCAGATCGTGGTAAGGATGCAGTGAACAGGGTGGGCCAAGACCAGACAGACAGACACGTGCCAGGTGCATGTTCTGAGAGCTCGGAGGCCACGTCTGACTCTTTTGGCATCTCCCGTTGCTCGAGCACAGAGCTTGGCAAACACTCAGAGTTCAGTAAATATTGACTCGAACGTCTGTGGTGGATTCGGGGGAGAAAGGCAGACAGTGCCTAGAGCAGGATCCAATCCCGGCCGCAAAAACTGGATCAAAGCATAGGTCTGTGTCTGCGGAGAAAGGCGTGGTGTGTGGCATGCGAAAGGTTCAGGGAAGCTATCTTTGGAATTAGGGTTGTGGGGAAGTAGGTGAGTATATTAAACTGCTGTTCAGAAATATTCACCCCACCACCTCCATGGAAGGGGGTGCTTACCAGCCCCCCGAGGTTGAGCTTGGAGGGGAACCTGTTTGGACACAGGTTCATCCTATTAACAGATTTGCAGTGTGCTTGTGGATGGACTGCCCTCTTGTGCCTCTGTTGCCAGCCTGGAATGAGCTCCCTGTCCCCCAAGTACCTGCCGCCCTATAGCCTGAGCCCCGGAAAATAGACATATGGCTAGCTGAGCCCAACCCAGGGGAGGCAAAGCACAGCTCAGTCCCGTGTGAGCAGAGCCACCAGCTGTGCCTGCCTGACCAACAGCTACTGTTGTCTCAGCCACTGGGGACTGGGGCAGTTTGTTACTTGGCATTATTGCAGCAGGAGCTGACAGATACAAAGGGAGAGTAAACGGGTTTTTCACCTTTTGCTCTGTTATCTAACAATTTAAAACAAATGTGTTAGAATAAAAAGGAAGTGCTACATACAGACCCCTGGGGGTAGCGGAGCTGATTTCATCTGAAAACATCCCACTGGCTTCACGCCCCAGGGCCACCAGCACTGTCCTGGGTAGGTGTCCTGCTCAAGTTCCACTTCTCTGTCCCTGCTAACTGGACTTCGAGCTGCTCAAAGGCAGAGTTGCATCTTGTTCTTCTCAGAAGCCTGCCTGGTGGAGGTTTGTCCATGGGTTGGACACCTGTGACATGAAGGTGGAGTCTGGGAATCATATCATTTGCAGCAACACGGATGGAACCGGAGGTGATTATGTTAAGTGAAGTAGGCCAGGCTCAGAAAGACAAATATTTCATGTTCTCACTCACACGTGGGAGTTAAAAGAGTTGATCTCACAGGGGTAGAAAGTAGAATGATGGTTCCCAGAGGCCAGGAAGGGTGTGCATGGGGGAAGTTGGCTAATGGGTGCAAACATACTGTTGGGTATTATAGAAGGAATAAGTTCTGATGTTCAACAGCAGAGCAGGATGACTGTAGTTGACAATGGCGTGTTGTGTATTTTAAAGTAGCTACAAGAGAGGACTTGAAATATTCCCAACATTTAGAAATGACAAATACCAGATGTATCTAGGGATGGATACTCCAGATACCCTCACTCGATCATCACACAGTCTGTGTAACAAAAGATCACATGTATCTCCAATATGCACAAATATTATGTATCAGTTACAAATTTTTTTTAATTAATAAAAATCACGGCCGGGCATGGTGGCTCACGCCTGTAATCCTAGCACTCTGGGAGGCCGAGGCGGGCGGATCGCTCGAGGTCAGGAGTTCGAGACCAGCCTGAGCAAGAGCGAGACCCATCTCTACTAAAAATAGAAAGAAATTATCTGGCCAACTAAAATATATATAGAAAAAATTAGCCGGGCATGGTGGCGCATGCCTGTAGTCCCAGCTACTCGGGAGGCTGAGGCAGGAGGATCGCTTGAGCCCAGGAGTTTGAGGTTGCTGTGAGCTAGGCTGACGCCACGGCACTCACTCTAGCCCGGGCAGCATAGCGAGACTCTGTTTCAAAAAAAAAAAAAAAAAAAAAAATCACAATAACAATGGAACTGGCCTCAGTGGGATTGGGCTGAGAATATACTGTGAGGCCCAGGAGTGTTGAAATTCCTGGGGCACCTCTGGCAGAAGCAAATTGCAAACCTCCCTGAAGATACATCTTCAACACAGGCCACAAAAGATTTCCAGATAAAATGGTTGACAATGAGCTCACAATAAAAATGTATAAACCCTGCAAGGAAGAAATACACAAATATGCAGAAATATGTAGTAAGATTATATCTTCAAAATATCATATCTTGCAAAAATATGTAGCAAGATGATATCTACAGGAAATTTGGATAAAAGAATTGTCAAATACCCAACATTGAAAAATTTTAACAAGGCCGGGCGCGGTGGCTCATGCCTGTAATCCTAGCACTTGGGAGGCTGAGGCGGGCGGATCGTTTGAGCTCAGAAGTTCGAGACCAGCCTGAGCAAGAGCGA
The DNA here is from genome assembly GCA_028533085.1 of Varecia variegata. Classification (NCBI taxonomy): domain Eukaryota; kingdom Metazoa; phylum Chordata; class Mammalia; order Primates; family Lemuridae; genus Varecia; species Varecia variegata. The sequence goes on along the minus strand of CM052448.1, from coordinate 16,965,750 downwards.
GACCCCGTCTCTACTAAAAAAATAGAAATTAGCTGGACAACTAAAAATATATACAGAAAAAATTAGCAGGGCACGGTGGCGCACGTCTGTAGTCCCAGCTACTCGGGAGGCTGAGGCAGGAGGATTGCTTGAGCCCAGGAGTTTGAGGTTGCTGTGAGCTAGGCTGATGCCATGGCACTCTAGCCCGGGCAACAAAGTGAGACTCTGTCTCAAAAAAAAAAAAAAAAAAAAAAATTTAACAATTAAAAACATGGAAAGAAGATATTTTTTAAAAATGAGTGAAAACCAATGTAGTACGTAAAAAGAACAGGCCAACAAGGAAAAGAAAAACAACAAAAACTCTCCTAAAAATTAAAGATGCAGTCAATTTAGATACAACTGAAGAGAGAATTAATAACTGGAAGAAAGATCTGAGTAAATTACTCCGATTTTGTGAAAATCCCAGCACAGTATAGAAAAACTGAGAAGGAACCAAGAGACTAAATTAAAGAATGATTCAAACAAGCCCAGCTCAATGAGTTAGATGAGTTATTAGAGGTGACTTACAGGGGCGTTTGCTCCTGGGTGGCAAAGGAATTTCTTCCACAGGAGCTCCTTGCATGCAAAATCCACCTCTGCCCACTCTGTGGCATTGCTTTAAATCTCTTCCCAATGAGTAATGCAAAGTTTTTACGTTGTATCTTTCCTCCTTCACAGTGAAACAAATCACGCAGGTGCAGTATCATCATCACATGCTGTCATGTAATCCATGTCATGTTGATGATATTACAATTTTCCACTGCCGGGGATTTTAGTATTACAGGTAGCTAGAGGGCACCATAGGACAGGCAAGAGAAGTGCTGAGGCACCAAGAGAGTGCTGGGCACTTTTCCTGGGCCGAATAGTTATCTTGGTACCTGCTTAACCTACTTTATACAATTTTGCTGAGCGCTCCAGCCTCAGTGCTTCTGTTCTATGGTGGGGAACCTGCATTTTCCCCTCAATTACCAAGAATAAGATAGAGTTAGATAACAATGCTGTAATTTATGTCTAATTAGAGATCCACAGGGAAAATTAGGGAAAGGAAATATTTGAAGAGAAAACAGCTGAGAAATTTCTAGGATTGACGAAAGTCATGAATCTCCAGATTTGGAATCATAAGTCCTGAGCAGGTGCAGTGAAAAGGAATCCTCACACAAACACGTTGCAGGGAAACAGCAGAAAACTAAAGACAAAGAGATGGTTTATAGAAATAGCTAGAGAATACTGCCTCTGGCCAACAGGGATTGAATTTACCCTTCCACCTAAAATAACTCAAACCAGACAGACAACATGACACAAGAGCTGTCAAAGACCTCAGGTAACAAAGTGCAGTGATCACTGAGAGATGGGAAAATATCGTGAGTCCTACAATCGCCCCAGCTACTGGCCCTGAGCACAGGGCTCAGGGAGGCAGAACCCGGGGGGTGGGGGGAACTGGCAGACTCCTTGAGTTGAGGATGTGGAAATGAGAGTTCAGGAAGACCAAGGTGGAGAGAGTACAAGAGAGGGGAGACCTGTGCAGAAGGAGAATTCTGGGTATCTGCTGGGGACCCCCCTGGAACATTCTGCTAAATACTGATCAGCACATTGATGTGGGTAAACTACTCAGGACTATAGCTAGAGCCATCTGAAAGGGTTAGAAGTCTTAATAACAGTGCAGGTGCCCACACCGGGGGAGGGAATAGTGCTTGTTTCCACCAGCCAGTCTGGAAACCTCGTGGTCCATGGGACATTGCGTAGAGAACAGAGAGGAGTCTTACCTCAGTAGTGGGGACTGATCAGCCCTAAACTCAGCACTGTTCATTCCTGTTCAGAATCAAATTTTTTCCAAGCAACTTAAATTAAAATGCTGTAATATATGTTTAATTAGAGTTTCACAGGAAAAATTAGGGAAAGAAAACGTTTGAACAGATGATGGCTGAGAAATTTCCCAGAACAAAGCACAAGAATATTTATAGAAATACAAAAAATATCCAAAATCCAACTAAGTGAAATTCACAATGTCTAATTAAAGATTGCCACACATAAAAATCAGGATAATATGACCCAGAGTGAGGAGAATACTTAATCTACCAAAATCAGCCCAGAATTGACATAAATGTTAGAAATAGCAGGCAAAGACATTAAACATTTATTATAACTATGTTTTATGTGCCCCTAAAAGTTAAGCAGATATAGGAAAGATATAAAAAAGGCCCAAACTGAGCTTTCAGAGGTGAAAAAATGATATCTGATATAAAAAATATAGGCAAGATAGGATTAACAACAGATAAGACATTGCAGAGAAAAGATTAGTGAACTAAAAGTTATAACAATAGAAACTATCCGACATATAACCAGAGAGAAAACAGAATGAATAAATGACCAGAGCATCATCAGTGAGCTGTGGGACAACTTCAAGCAAACTAATGTATATGTAATTGGACAGGGAGTGGGACACAAAAATTTGAAAGAAATACTGGCTGAAAATTTTCCAAATTTGATGTAACAGTAACAATAAATTCATAGACTGAAGAGTTCTGTAAACCCCAAGCACAAGAAACATGAAAAAAATCACACCAAGGCAAATTATAGTCAAAATGTTTAAAAACAATGGTAAAAGGAACATTTTATAAGCAATCAAAGAAAAAAGACATGTCACATACAGAGGAACAAAGACAAGGATGACTGCAGATTTATCATCATAAACAATGTAAGTGAGAAGACAGTGGAGGAACATCTTTAAAGGGAAGGAAAGGAGGGAGGGAGGAGGAGGGGAAGGATTATTGGTCAATTTACAATTCTGTACACAGCAAAAATATATTTCAAAAATGAATGCAAAATATAAAAACTGAAAAATTTCACCACTACCACACCTGGGCCGCGAGAAATGGTATAGAAAAGTCAGGCAGATTTTTCCTTCAGGCAGAAGGAAAATGATACCAGATGGAAATATAAACCTACTCAAAGGAAATGAAAAGTACAGAAACAGTAAATGCATGGGTAAATACGTGATATTTTTCTTATTTAAATCTTTTCAAGAGATAATTACTCTTTAAACAAAAATAATACTTTATTGTGGGGATCATGAATTTGACAAAATTTAACATCCAATACAAACTCCCAACAAACTAGGAATAGAAGTGAACTTTCTCAACCTGACTGAGGTATCTGTTTTTCAAAACTTATAGCCGATATACAACAGTGAAAGATTGAATGCTTCCCTCTCAAGACTTGAAATAAGGCAAGAATATCCACTGTCTTGCTATTAATACTTCTATTCAACCTTGTACTGGAAGTTGTAGCCAGTGCCATAAAGCAAGAAGATAAATAAAAAGCACGCAGTCATGATCTATGTAGAAAATCTTCTGGAATCTATTTAATATGAAAAACCAATTACAGCTAATAAGTGAGCTTAGCAAGATTGTAGAATATAAGATCAATACACAAAATTAATTTTATATCTGTAAACTACCAACAATCGGAAATTAAAAATTAGAAAAATTATAATAGTATTTAAAAAAGGAACTACTTGTTAAGATGTCAATTTTCCTGCAATTGATTTATGACTTCAACACAATTACAATCATAATCCCAACAAATTTTCTCATAGAAATTGCCAAACTGATTATAAAATTTATTTGGAGCTGCAAAGAACCTAGAATAGTCCAAACAACTTTAAAAAGGAAAAACAGAGTTGCAAGACAAGCACTACCTGATTTCAATATTTATTTTAAAGCTACAGTTACCAATATACTGTGGTATTTATGTCAAGACAGACAAATAGATTAATGGAATAGAACAGAGGGTTTAGAAATAGACCCTCACACATATGCACAAGTGATTTCCGGCAAAGACATCAAAACAATCCAATAAGGGAAAGGAACATCTTTTCAATTAACTTAACCCAGGGTAGAACATATTATTAAATGTAAAATACAAAACTACAAAGCCTCTGGGATAATATCTTTACAACCAGAGAGTAGGAAAGGTTTCTTAAGACACAGAAAAAAACAGTAATAAACATTTCAGGTAAATTATACTTTATCAAATTAAAATTTTGTCTTATCAAAATGCCATGAAGACAATGAGTAGGCAAAACACAGGCTGGGAGGGAAAAAAATTGCAAAACATGTAGGACTTTATTAGGAGTATGTAAAGAACTCCTGCAACTCAAATATAAAAAGATAAAAGCCCAATGAAAGAGGGCAAAGTCCTACTCAGCTGTGAAGAGGAACAGCCTAGGTTTACACCACAAACACCGTGAGCGTCAGAACATGCTGAGGGAGGGAAGCCTTATCCCCAAAAGTAAATATCATGTGACATTCTAGAACGTACAAAACTCACCTGTGGATAAAAACATCAGAGCAGAGCTTTCCTCGGGGTTGGGTTGACTGCCAAGGGCACGAGGGCACTTTGTGGAGTGATGGAAATGTTCTATATCTTCCTTCAATTTGGGTCACCGACTGTATGCATTCATGCAGACACATAATGTCACACTTAAAATTTGCATGTGTCACCCTAGGTAAATTTTACCTAAAACACAAAACAACCTTGTAGGCAAACATTGAACTCTAGTTTATTATATACACGCTGAAGTATTTAGGGGTTAAGTGTACTGGTAAGTGCCACTCACTGAAATTCATAAAAAATTGGGTGGATTCATGAACGGGTGAAGGAATAGTTATGTGTTAAAGCAGCTGTCCCCAACCTTTTTGGCACCAGGGGCCGGTTTCATGGAAGACAATGTTTTGGACCGGGAAGGCGTGGGGCTCGGGGGCGGAGCTCAGGCGGTGATGCGAATGATGGGGAGCAGCTGTAAATACAGATGAAGCTTCCCTGGCTTTCCTGCCGCTCACCTCCTGCCATGCCCCCCGCCCTGCCCAGTCCCTGTTTCCTGTTTCACAGAAGACAATTTTTCCCCAAAGCAAGGGGGTGACAGAGCTCTGCTGCCTGGTCCCTGACAATCTGTGACCCAGGGGTTGGGAACCACAGTGTTAAAGCAAATATAGCGAAGTGGTAACAGTTGTAGAACCCAAATGGTGGGTATACGTGTAGGTGTTCACTGCACAAAAATTGATGTTTAAAATTTTCATAATATAATGTCAGGGGGAAATGCTCAGAGACGAAAAATGGTCAGGACTGACCAGTGGATGGACGGCAGAGTCCAAACAGCCACAGTGTAACTGGCAGATGTGGGCTGTAGAGAAGCCCCTTTAGAACCAAGACAAGGAAGTGGGGGGACATGTTTTCAGGCTAGGACGGAGATATTACCACTAACAGAAAGAACTACTTAAGGATTTAATTCGGAAAGAAGCAAATTGATCCCAGAAGGAAGGAGTGAGATGTAGGAACAGAGGATGAGTGAAGAAAATGGCAAACATCTGGAAAACTCTATGCAGGTGTTGTCTCCATAAAACAATAGAAAGAGCAGTGAGTGATCTGGGGTTGTAAGAACGAGCTGCAACCTGCATCCGTCACGATACTTGGCTGCAGACACTACCTCTACTGTGGCTAAGTGCAAGACCTTGACTTCACCCACGCTGCCCCCTGCTCGGCACCTCCCTTCATAAACAAGACGGAAACGGAACCGGCCGCAGGGAAGCTGAGTTTCCAAGCCCATCTTGCCGGACCTTTGTTACGTGCATTAATCTTTTAAAATGTCTGTTGAGTTTCCCTGTTGTACTTTTGTTTCGTATTTTGTTGTATTTCTGTTCTCATCTTTAGTATTTTTATTCTTAGGTTTGGTTCACTGGTTTTTTAATGAAGACAGACACTTTAAATCACTGATTCTCAGCCTTTCTCCTTTTCTGCTGTGTTTGGTGGAGGCTGTAACGTCCCTCCTAAGTGCCACCTTTGCCGTGTCCTGAAAGTTTTGCCGTGTCATTACCTTTTAGACCAAATACCTTATAATTTCCACTTTGATTTCCTCCCTGAATCACAGACTAGCACGAGTGTATTGTTTGATCATTCAGCAGTTGGGGTTTTTCTAATTATCTTTTTGTGATTAATTCTTAGATTTTTCTAAGAGCCCATACTTTGATTATAATCTTTTAAAATTTGTTGAGTATTTTAGTGGCCCACCATATGGTCAACTTGGTAAATGCTCTGTGTGAACCTGGAAAGAACATGCCTGGGGTCTGGGGTCCCGGGCGGTACGTGAGTCGGTTCATAGTGTTGTCAGACCCACACCGACCTCTGCCTGCCCTTTCCATCTGCTATAGAGAGACGCAGATTAAAATCTCAGCCCCAGTTATTGTGCATTTGTCTATTTTCTCATTCTGACGGTTTTGCTTTATATATTTGGAAGCCGCATACAGATTTAGGAATTACCGTTGTGAAATGTCCCTCTTTAGAAAAGTTTTTGCTGTCATATCTGTTTTGTACAGTGACACAGCCACGCTGACGTTCTATTGGCCAGTGTTTTTATGGCGTATTTTTCTCTTTTTACTTTTAACCTTTTTGTGTCCTTAGAGTTAAAATGTGTCTCTCGTAAGCGGTGTTCTGTTGTTTTTTTCTTAACCCAGTCTGACGACCAGCCGGTTCTTAGCGCCTGTTTACATCTAATGTGGTTTATAGCAATCACCCCACCGTTTGTTTTCTTTTTGGTTTTTGTTCCTTTTTTTCTTCCTTCCTTGCCTTCCTTTGAATGGATCTAATGTTTATTAACATTTTCCTTCAATTACTGGTTAGTTACACATTCCCTTGACTTACGGTCTAATACAATCATTGCCGTTACGACTGTTCATAACTGTTGTATTTACATCACTGTGATCTCAGAACCTTTGGCTTCTGCCCCCTCTGCCTTTTGTGTTGTTGTTTTCTTGCACTTTATTTCCATACATGGTTTAAACTCCACGGACACAGTGATTGTTGTTTTGTGCAGTCTGTATTCACTTGCATTTACCCCAAAGAACAGGGTGCTGCGCGGATGGTCTTGGCCCCACAATGGTTGCAGCGGTGGGGCCGGGGCTGCTACGTGGAGCTGTGTCCCAGTGAGGCCACAGGAGCCCTCGGGGATGACCTGGGCTGGGGTGCTTTCTGTGGGGGCATTCGGAAAGTCCTCATGGCGGTTTAAGGTGCATCCTGGAGCCCACTCAGACTGGGGCGCCAGGGCTTAAGGATTCACGCCCTCAGAAAGCTCGAGAGGCGTCCGAGCAGGCGTCCCCTGGACACCGAGAGGCGTCCCCCAGAGCAGGGGGACGATCAGTCTTGATGTGACTGTGGACACGTAAACAAACAAGCAACGTGATTTCTCCGCAGCCTGCCCGGTTCCCTGAGCGCAGGCGACCAGGCATGCCCACCCCCCAATTACATCTCAATCAGCGCTAAAAGGCACCTGACATTTCCCTTTGATTTATGTATTAACCTTTACGTCCCGCGCAGGCGGGCACTGATTGCTCTCGTCAGCTGCGCGCGCGCCGGCTTCTCCTCGCTTTCTCGGCGTCCCCAGCTGGGTGCAGCCTTGAGCACAGAGCCCGAGTGTGGGGATCCTGGGTCGTCCACAAAGGCCAAGGCTGTGTCCCCGCCGTCCGGACACCTCCACTGGGGGTAAGTGTCTGGGGAAATTGGGGAGCCGCAGGTCCCATGGCTTCCTAAGAGTTTCTTGGCACAAAAGGGATTGAAAAAGGCAGTGGCTGCCAAGGTTGCTTTGGTGTGAGAAGCCGTGAGGTCAGCAGGTGTCAGGCCTCATGTTCCTGTAGCTGACAGCCGGGGGCGCTTTCCTCAGGGATCCCATCGCATGTCTGCACCCCTCCTACTGCCACCTGCCAGGTCCCCACACCCATGCACCCACAGAAACCCACACCCCACACGCTCGTATGTACACTTGCACGGGCACACCCACAGCCCCAGGTGCATGCTTGCACGAGCACCTGTGCACACTCTACATGCGTGCTCATGCACACCCTCGCACCCGTGCACACTCACCCAGGGACACAGACAAGCTCGCACACCCGGCGGACAAGCACACATGGGCCCTGTGCACCCTCTGTGCCCCCCAACACACAGAATGGACGGAGGAGACACCTCGGGCCCCGCTTCTGCTTGCAACCGTGCAGAGCGCTAGGACTTGAAATTGCACCTGGCCAGAGTTGGCCAGTCACTGCAGACAGACTCCAGGCACTGGTGGGGTTGGGCAGTGAGTGCAGGTTAAGGGCAGGTGTGCTAGGAGCCCAGGTGTCATGCAGGGGCGTGTAGGCGGAGCTGGGAGTCAACACAGAACCTGGGGAGAACCTGCCCGTGTGTCAGACTCCCCAGGTGATGCTCATACAGCGGCTCGCAGGCCACGCTTGCACGCCGGGCCTTGGCCTGTGCTGCAGCCCCGTAAAAAGGCCCTTCAGCTGCTGAGTCTATCTCTTCAGCCCTGATCCCACCATGTTTCTCGGGCTAAAGCCTTTATCTCCCATTGCTAAACAAATACTGAATCACTTTTATACAAGTCAGGAGTCCTTCCTTGTCAAACTTCCCTAAGCCCAATCAAGGATGAGCGGCTTCAGGCCTGGCTGGATCTGGGCGCTGTAATTGTGCCATCAGGGCTCTGTCTCTCCCTGCTTTCGGCTCTGCTTTCTGCAGTGTGGTTCATCTTCTGACAGGCTTTCCCAGGCCCCAGATGGTGCCCCCGGTCCCAGACCACATCCCACCAAACAGTGCACTCCCCTGTCCCAGGGTTCAGGCAAGGACCCAGGGCTGGGGTCTGTCCCCTCGCTCTTGGGTCACATGAGCACTCTGCAGTGAGTTCTGGGTCACGTGCCCAGTCAGGGATGGGTGGGTCAGCCCTTCACCAGGCGGGGGTCGGTGGGGGGGGCTCCTCCGAGCAGAGGGTCTGTCTCCACATGGGACCCTCCGTCACACACTCCCAGGAGGGCCCCAGAGCCCCAGCATGACAGGACCAAATGAAAGTCTTCGTTAGTGCCGTTGAAGCAAGTGGCATGGAGAGGGCAACTCCAGAGCCAACGAGGAGAAGCCTTGGAGAAACAGAAGTCCCAGAGCAACTGGCACGGGGATTGGACTCCGGACGCAGCTGTTCCCCCCATAGACTGGTCAGGGGCTGTGGGAAGGGGCTGTGATGAGCCCCCAGGAATGGGTGGCTGGGGGGCCAGAGCGAGCCTGCGTGTGGCTCAGGGCCACCCCTGCCAGGCCTTAGTCTCCTGTCTGTAGAATGGGCTCAGACCCACCGCCCAGTCTGCTCGGCAGAACTGTGGTGAAAGTGTGTCAGGCGCCATGGGTGGTGCCTGGGAGGCTGCGGCTTCTGGAAGCAGATGGGGTCCCTGGGTTTGGGGCCTGGATGGTGGGCCCCCCGGAGTGCTGGTCCTGAGGGGCAGGCTGGGGCACAGGGCAGGCCTCCCCGGGCAGCCCCGCTGGGACTAGCTCACAGGCAGGGAGAGGTGGCATCTAGGCTTAGCTGGGCAGGCACTTTCGGGGGCGCTGGGCTCCCCAGGCCTGGCCCAGCCCCAGCCTTGGGTCTGCCCACCCACCGGGCCCAGACCACCTCCCTGGGAAGTGGGAAGGTTGAGGTCTCACGACTGCAGCATCTGCCTCTGTGTTGACAGGGACACATCGGGTTGGAGTTTCCCGGCCAACATCTGGCCGAGTCAGTTAATCTAAACAGAAAGCAGTGGGGAAAATTGTTCCCAGCTTTTCAGAAACGCCAGGCACATGGGGCTCCTCGTCCTTGTGTCTGGGACAGTGACCCACATACGTGGCTGCTCAGGGGTCCCCAGGCCTCATCACAGGTCCCGGCACCTACTGGGTGGGGCCACTCTAGGCCCAGGGAGTGCAGGAGTCCCAGAGCAGGGCTGGGGGCTCGGGGTCCCGGGGACTCCCACCTCCCTCGGGTGGGCGAGGACAGGGACTCTGGAACCAGCACGACTTGTGCAAATCCTCTCCCACCTGGAGTGGGACGGCCCTGGGCAGACCACTTGCCTCAGTTTCCTCTTGCGTAATGGGGAGTGAAGATGATGTATCCCTGTTCCATGTGGTTGCTGCGTCACTGCCACATCTGGGAGTGTGTGCCCAGATAGCACTGCTCTGCCCAGGGGCCCCGGGAGGCTGGACACAGGACATTTTGCACCGGGGCTGGAAAGCCAAAGGGGCTTTTACGAGGTTGCAAAGATGAAAACGGCATTGCTTGGAGAGGAAGCGCATGTGTGAGGGCGTGGAAGCGTGACCGTGGCAGGCAGACGAAGCCAGCAGCCCAACTTCATTCAGCAGGACCATTTCCTCCCCAAGCTGCAGACAGACTAGGTGAACACACTCACTCTGCCAAGCACACATGTGTGCATTTCACACGCTGTGTGTCCTGTGTACACATGTGTGTATGGTGTACACACAGCATGTGTGCTTGTGCATGTGTGTTTGTGTGCATGTCTGTGCATGCATGTGCATGTGCATACGTGTGTGCACAGGTGTATGTTTACATGCCCACGTGATGTTCTGTCTCTGCATTTCAGGCCTGTGAGTGCAGGTGCCGTGGCTGGGGCACGTCTGCACTTGGACAACCGCAGGCAGCAAGGGTGCTTCTGCACGCCAGGGAGGGGCCTTGCTGGGCCCAGGGACACGCCCAGACGGGAGAACTGGGTGTAATAAACCATTTTTGCCTCCTCTGTCTGGAAACAGCCTGGGCTAGGAATCTGAAGGGCTAGATTCGAGCCTGAGTTTGGCCACTTTGAGACTGTGATCCGTCTCCAAGCCTCAGTTTCCACATTCGTCAGAGGAGGGTGTTTTCGGCTCCACAGCCTCCCAGGGTGCTAAGGCGGTGGCTGTAGGAAGACACCAGAGAAAGTCCTTCCCCTCCTGCGGGGTGTGGCACAGAGGGCGTTCGTGTCATTACAATACTCCCAGGCACTGGCCTGGGTCATTCTGGCTTTTGCTGCCTTAATGCACCTTCCCTGGGTGGGGGAGACAAAAGAGTCTTTTCATGGACCGTGTAATAAAACTTTCTCGAGTCCCTGTCTTGGAGGGTGGCACCTGTCTCCTCCCCCTGCCCCCAGATGCACCAGCCCTCCTGCCTCTGGCCGAGGTGGCCCGTCTTCCCTCGTGGCACCCACAGCCCGTGAGAGGATGTTAGACAATTAATTACACGAATGAATACAGATAGCCTGTGCTGTCTGGACCTAAATCAATCGTGCTAAATGTTTTAAGAGAGCTGGCCCAACCCCACTTCTTCTTACCCCGAACTCAAGGGCAAATAATGGAATGTCTTGATATCTGACCTCGCTCTGCAAACTCTATGGAACTCAGGAGCTGAGCAGATTTGGAGAGTGAGGCCGAAGGATTAGCAATTGTGAATTCTAGGTTGGAAAAGAAAGGACACGCGCTTGTTGGGGGCACGGAAGGACACATTGGCCGACCCCAAAGATGAGACTGGCAGGGGTCTGGGATGGGTGCGGCTGCTCCCTGTGGAGCCCCCATGGGTTGGGGAACGCTCTGTGGCCGCTCCGTAGCCTGCGTCCAACGCAGAGTGCAGGGGGAAGTTGAGTGAAGTTCAAATGTTCCCACTCAATTTCCTTTTCTTCTTAAAAATGGCATAGCCGTGTGACCTCTCTTTGTTTATTATAAATCTAATACTGCAAGTTTCAGTTCAGTGAACTCACATCTTATTTGGAATCTGGGTCTAAAGTCGCCTAAAGCTGGTGGAAATGTAATTGTACAAAAGCAGACGAGGTCTGTTAATTTGTAATCGACAGCGCCGTGGCCTGACAAGCTTCGCCTTTGGTTCTGAGCGCCCGTCTCTCCGTCGCAAAGCGCTCAGATCAGGCGCATTTACATAAGATGCACTTGGTATTTTTCACAGGATGGAAACATGTAATTTTGCAAATGTTTATGGATTGTTAATTTGGCCGAATAGCAAGCTCAAATCACAGGTAACAGGCTGTGTGCACTTTCCCTTTTCCTGGGTTTCTCTTGAAGCAATTACGGGGAGGGCCCATCTCGGCGGGGGATGGGGGTGGGTACGGCCGACCCCCAGCCAGGAGGCAGGCCCTGGACCACCTTGCAGCCGCAGGGGAGGTTAGGCCCCAGGCGGGTCGCTGCAGTCCCGATTCCGGATCCCTGGAGCCAGAATATTCCTGCCGTCCCCGACGTGCTCGGGAGTCAGACGGAAGCCCCGGCTGGGGACGGAGGAGGCCGGGCCTCGGAGGCCCCTCTGGGCCTCTGCTTCCTCACCCGTGTGAGGGAGTCCTGGGGTCTGCCGCCTGCCCACTCCCCTGCCCGGCGAGCAGGACCCGTGACGTGGGGGTCGTGAGAACCCTTGTCCTTCGCTCATTGGCTCTGTGGCTCCGCCCGAGGACTAAACCTCTGGGGATGTGGGAGCGGCTAGTACCCGGAGTCCTGCCCTGACCCTACCACCCGCAGCCCACGCTCAGTCCCCACCAGTGGCCCTGTGGGTCCCCCTGGACAATCCACTGACAGGTGTGGTTGGCCCTGAGTTCTGGTCCCACGGGACACTGACCTTTGTGCCTCCCTGTGCTCCAGAGGTGTCATGCTCCTGACCCGACTGTGCCAGAGAGACAACGTTCTCAGCACTGTGCTTGGTGCACCAAAGCCCTCAGCAAACACCTGCTCTGCTACCCTCAGGGCTGGGCCTTGCAGGCAGCCGGCTGACCTCTGCACCCACCAGGGCTGTCCTCTGTCTCAGCGCCGCAGGCTGGCCTCCCAGCCACATGCACGCGGTGACTTCCTTTACTTCCTGGGTATGTGCTGGCTGCAGCCTGCGCCCAACACGGGGCACACAAATGTCTGCCAAACGAACGCGCAAACAGCCCCCAGCCCACCCAGTAAAGGAAGGAAAGACTGAAGGGAAACGAGGCTTTTCTCTCTTCTGCCCAGGAGGCAGACCAGGGGCCGATGGACGGCAGCTTCCCAGGGTCCCATTTCAGCTTGGCCTGGAGGGCAGGTGTCAGCCGTGGGGGCCTTTCTGGAGAGGCGCAGAGATGCCCCAGTGCACGGCTCAGCAGTGGGGAGAGGGGCAGCATCTGGGGTCAGTTGGCACTCACGGATGTGGCCGTGTGCTCTGAAATTGCTGCTGTCACCCCTCCGCCGTGGGAAGGGATTCTCCATCCTCCTGCAGGAAGCTGGGGCTGTTGCCTCACTCCTCTGGCACCTGGTGGGGGCCCCTCGGCCCAGTGGCAGTGAGGGGGGATGCCCTCAGTCTCCCAGCAGCCTGGGAAGAGGAGCTCAGGGCCCGACACAGCCCGGCCTGGGAACTTCAGTCCCACGACAGTAATTTGCACACATCGCCTTGCTGAGCAGCGCTCCGCAGCGCCTCCCAACTTCGCTGATGGAAACCTGGTGATCCATAACCCGCGCGTGGCAGACGCCTGCTCGGGGGTAATGTGGTGGTAATGTACATATCGATGATCAATCAGCAGATTTGCAAGAGAGGCATAAAGTATTTAATTATAATTGTGTTGGGCAAGTCTGCATGGTGGCAGCGACATTTGAATAGGTCACAGCCAGCCCTCACCCCGGTGATGTTGTTGGTATTAAATGCCATTCACTCTAAGGGCTGGGAACCTTTCTAAAGTTGCAGGATGTCACATGCTGGCAAATTGAAAATGTCCCTTTGCTTTTAAAAACATGATTGATATCCTTTGCAAAACAAACGCTACACCTCACGGTGCACAGATTTCGCCCAGTGCCACCCTGGCCTCGCCGGCTGCCGCGTCGGCGCTTGGCCCCAGATGCGTGTGCAGAGGGGAAGTGCCACCAAGAACCCGAGTCCCTTTCAGGCTGAGGCCTCCAAACAGTGTCCTGTTTAGGGCAAAGGGTTTTTGGTTCCAAATCAGACTTTTCTCACCTGAAAAAAATGCAGGAATAAAGCAAGAACCCAAAAGATAAAACATACATTTTATTTGCTCAGTTGGTCACAGAAAAATATATCTTCAGATACTCTATAAGCCACATACATATGTGTAAGACCATCTGCATCTTACCATCAAAATTATATCCAGTATAATTTAAATTGATGCTTTTAGCACAACCAGCAAAGGGATATAAATAACAGGAAGGCAGACAGACACATGACACACACCCACGATACACATACCCACGCACACGTGTGCACACGACCACCGTGATAGCCTGGACAAGCCAGCCCACCTGGAGCCACACGCCTGGGCTGCAGGTCCCCCGTCCATAAAATAGGCATGAGAGCAACATGCCCATCTTCTAGGACCCGTGTGTGGCCAGGGAGGGAGCGCCTGTCCCAGGGCTCAACTCTGTGCCCGGCAGGTGGTAGGAGCCCCACAAGTTTTGGCAGTTTGAGCAGAGAGTTCTGGAAACAAGCACCTGGCATTTGCAAAGGAGAGTTGTCTACAGTACAGGCTCATTTCTGCCTTCAGGAAAGGGCATTTGAGGCTGGGCTCCCTGTCCTCCTGCCAGGCTGAAGGGCGGCCGTGTAGGCAGAGGCTGCGGTTGGCAGGGCCTGGCGTGAGTAGCACGTCTCGGAGCCGGAGGCCAGGCTCTTCACAGCATTTGCCAAGAACGGCTTTCTTCCCTCTTCTCCAAACAGTTAAGAGGACACGTCGAGTCTCTATTTACAGGGTACTTGGCTTTAACAAAATATCAAGCCTTCCGAACAGAAGTGGAGCCAGGGCAAAGCGTGTCTTTTGCACGATTCAGGCCTGTCTAGCAGCCTGCCTGCCTTCATGGACTCTCAGCCCCTGTTTTTAAGAGAGTGCGATAAAACCCGACTATTTCATTCCCAATCGAGACAGCCAGCCTCCTTGGGTGTGCTTTTGCAGTTCACAAAATGAGCCAATTGTCACCTAGTGAATCAGATTAGGTGTAATCGATACTAATGTTCAAATTAAGTCATGGAAAGCAATTAACTCTGCAAAAATGGGCTGGTGAGAAATGATAAGGTTGGTCAAATAGTTTCACTGTGTATAATTGTGTTTTTTAAAATGCCCATCTCTACACAGTAATTAAATCATTTACATTTCAAATGGAGTGTACCTACCTCGGATGCTTGTAATCGCGCACGTCCTTAATTGTACACCTCACAGTGTAATGGGGGTTTTATCAACAGCCTGCTCTTGGGTAGGCTGAGAAACCTGCTGGATGGAAGGTGCTGGAATAGGGACTCCCTCCCTGCTCAGAAGAGTCAAGGGAACTGGGCTTGCCCCAAGGATCACCCCCGAATCCAGGCCCCTCCCTCCCACCCTTCTTTCCTTCTTTCTGTACAAAAAGTACAATGGATTTCCTAAACCATCATCAAAATATTCTGCCAACAGCACAAGGAATATTTGTCACTTCTGATCACATCATCTGTAACAGGGACACCGTCATGAACATTGGGGTAACTAATATTTACAGGATCAATTAGTATCAATCTTCACTGTGCGCACTTTATTAGTATTTTTAACTATAGGGAAGATGTTAACCAGCTTGATTGACAGTTTACTGAGCACACTGGCAGCTTTCGGGTTGTGCTGTCTACCAAGGACGTTCTTAAACCGTCAAAGAATTTTCATCATCTTGACTCTAGGGAACAGGACCGACCCTAGGTTTCTATTCCCACAGAGCAGGAGTACTTGGTGGATCACCAGCAACCTGTAAGTAAAACTGGAACCCAGTAGGGCTTTCCCCCTAGGGAAGATTTTTTCTGAATACACAAAGTCACAACCCCACAATAAATACCTCTCCTAAGACAGACCTCTGCCCTTCCCTCCAACCCAGGCTGATCTCCGCCTGAGCGGTCAGTCTGTGAAGGGACAGCTGGTGGCCTGCGAAGTGACAGCTGGTGGCAGCGCTCGGGCTTCCTGGCTCAGGGGAGGGTCTGGCGGGAAGACCCACAGTGGTTGTAAAGCACCAGCTCACACTGTTCACAAGTGGAGGTTCACTTGTGGAGCCTGCAGCCAGGGGTGTCTGCCCTCGGGTGTCTGCCCCAGAGAGGGGCCGGGCGCGGAGAGGATGTAGTCGATGCTGAACTTGATGTCCCTGGGATGCGCCTTCCCCGGGCTGGCCGGGCTGGCTGCAGGCTCTTGGGGCCCGGCCACTCCCGCGCCGTCTGGGGCTGGGGACCCCCGCGCAGCAGACGGCTCGGATGCACCCTGGAGCCCCTCGGCGCCCCCGGCGCACGAGCTCCGCGTCCGCTCCCGTTTGGGGCCGCGCCGCCGCCTCCTCCGCCGGTAGTTGCCGTTCTCGAAGAGGTCCAGCAGCGACTCGCAGCCGCCCGCGAAAGTCCAGTAGTTGCCTTTGCCCTTCTCGTGGCCCTCGGTCCGCGGCACCTGAGTGGCGCGGTGGGGCTCAGCGCTGCGGCCCGTGCGCCCCACCCCGCCAGGTATGCGCACTAGCCAAGGGCGGACTTCGCTGCTGCCACTGTGACACCCCTCCCCGTCCCCATCCCCAGGGACAACTGGGCCCAGGTGTCACCGAGCTGCAGAGCAGTGGGGAGGGGGCAGTTCGGGGGTTGGGGTCGGGGGTTGGGGCAGGGAACTCACTTTGACGAAGCAGCTGTTGAGGGACAGGTTGTGGCGGATGGAGTTCTGCCAGGCGCGCTGGTTGGCGCGGTAATAGGGAAACTTGCGCATGATGAAGTCGTAGATGCCCGACAGGGTCACCCTGCCCGCCGGGCTCTGCTGAATGGCCATGGCGATCAAGGCGATGTAGCTGCGAACCGCCGCCGAGCCAGGGAGTCAGTGACCCTGCAGCGCGCTGCTCCCGCTCCCACCCGGGCCCCAGCAGCTCTCCCTCGCACCTGGGACCCTCCCCGGGGAGGCTGGGAGAAACTTCCCCCACTAGCCACTCCGCCCCCCACCGTCCCAAGTGCCCACAAATGCGTCCTTTTCCCGAGCCCCGCTCAGAAGAAGAAAGTCCCCGCCTTTCTCCGTCCCAGGCAGGTCCCGGCTACCTGAGCACCCTGCAGAGGAGGGTCGCTGTCCCCTAAAGCCCCTGCCATTGACCCCCGCGGTCACCTGTACGCGGGCCGCGTGAGCCGCTTTTCCTCGTCGGAGCTGCCGGCAGGGTAGTCGTCAGCATCGTAATTGAAGCAATTGTAGGGATACTGTGAGCTGTCAAACATCGCGATGCACCTGGCACTCCCGGGTGCCACTGCTGCCGCTGCCGCCTCCTCCGCGCCGCCCGCCGGCCGCCAGCTCTGCGCAGAAGTCCTGCCAGCGCGGGCCACAGCGTCTGCACTGCGGGCTGCTCTCGCCCCAGCGGGGAGCCTGGGCTTCTGGGGTCCCCCGCCGCCCCCGCCCCGTTCTCTGGCGTCCAATCCCAGCTCGGGGGAGGCCCCAGCCGCCGGGAAAGCTACTGAGGGGAGTGGAGGGGGCTGTCTGGGCGACCCTCTGACCCGCTGCGGGAGGAGGGAGGTGGCGGCGCGCGCTGGGTGGTCTGACGGTGGGGCGGCCACCCGCCGCCTCCCGCTGCTTTCCCCCGCCCTCAACTCGCCCCCTGCGCTCTCTGGCTGTCCCTGTCCCCAGAGCTAGAGGTGGAGCTTCTCGCAGGTCCTGGCACTGGTGGAAGTTTCCTCGGAGCTCCTGGGTCCTGTGCGTGCCCTGGGACACAGTGGTTCTTCTTGGGCGCTCAGATCCCTGGGGCAGACACCTGGGCGCTGGGCAGAGTGGGCAGGGAGAGCCACTGTCGCAGCCCCCCACCCAACCCGGCCGGCACCACCTTTTTCCGCCCCAGAGTGATGGGGTCTGGGTAGAATCTGCAGACCACGGCGGTCTCCATGCCCAGGTCATGGATCAGAGCTGGGCCAGGGTCCACATTTCCTCTGGCACCCTGTGACCCCCCAACTCTCTCATCCCCAGAATTGTGCCCCCTCCACAGGCAGCGGGCTCTGGGGTACATGCACTGGCAGCCCTGCAGGGTGATGCCTCATCAGCAGAGCCGGTGCCTTTTGGCTCCAAGCTCTGGTTCCATGGTGGGTAGGTGCATGCAGGAGAGAAGAGCAGCCATGAGGTCAGGAACTTCGAGGACAAAGTTAAGAGGTGGCCTTTTCACAGTGGACAGGCCACCAAATGGCATTTCCACGAATTACCTGCAGAATTCTGACTGTGAGCCCTGCCTGCGAGTTTGCCGTTGATTCGGTGTCGGATGTTCAATTTGCTGATACTGTCTCCCATTCTGGGCATTTCTTTTCATATTCTCGGTGGTGTCCTTTGCTGTGCAGAAGTTCTTAATTTTGATGAAGTCCATTTTATCTGTTTTTTCTTTTGTTGCCTGTCCTTTGGTGTCATATACACGAAGTATGTGCCACATATACAATATCGTGAAGACTTTCCCTGATGTTTTTTTCCTAAGTGTTATACCATTAGCCACAAAACGGAACGAAATTTTGATACACGCTATGACACGGATGGACTTGAAAACGTCACCTGGAGTCCAATGAGCCTGGCATAAAGGACAAATACAGTGCGATTCCACTGACATGAGGTCCTAGAGTGGCCAGACTCACAGAGACAAGGTGGGAGTGAGGTTACCAGGGCTGGGAGGGGGAAGGAGGCATTATTACTATTTCCTAGGTACGGAGCTTGTGTTGGTGACGATGAAAGTTGTGGGTGTGGACAGTGGCGATGCGTATATAGCATTGTGAATGTATTTAATGTCACTGAATTGTGCACTTGCAGATGGTTAAAATGATAAATATTATGCATAGTTTACAACTATAAAAAATAAAAATAAGAGCTTTGGGAGTGTTTGAGCAGGTAATTAAAATGTGATATCCCCTTAAATCACAAACAAGAAGAAATCAAGCAAGATCAGTGAACGTCGAAAGTTGCTGAGGACTCTCTCGTGTCAGAGGACTCTCTGGTCTCTAAGGTGGAAGAGCATCCCTGCTGTCCTCGAGGCGGTGGAGGCAGGGTGCTCCACACAACCTCAGCTGCTCCGGAACCGGAGAGAGAACTGAGGCTACAGAGCAGCAAACCCAAGCCCAGGAAGGACAGGTATCTCCACTGGGACGGGCGCTGAGCACCTGCACGTGCCGCCGACGAGGAGAATCGTGAGTGAATCATGGAAGGCACGTGTGGCCAGGGGGAGTTCAGACCCCTGGTGGGGGCAGGCGGTGGGAAATCTGCACTGTGGGCTCCTCTCCAGGACCTCAGGATGCTCAGAAGAAAGAACGGGGCAGGTGAGAGACTGGGAAGCGTCCCTCCACCCTGCCGGGTCGGCCTGGGGAGGGACTTGCAGCAGCTGCCGAGAAAGACCAACTGCACCTGGGGGGAGAGGGTGGGGACGGCCCCCTGCCCTGGGGAGATCCTCTGCAGCTGAGGGAGGGGAGGCCCCTGCGAGCCCTCCCACCCCCCACAGAGACCCTGAGACCTAAGACCTTGGTTGAGCCAGAACCACAGGGAACACCCCAGACCTCCACCCCACTTGCTGCCGTCACCACAACACCAGCGCATACCCGGTCACAGGTCGCAGCATCCCGCTGCCTGGGGAGAGCTGCACTCGGGAGCAAAGGGAGGTCTGACGACGTGGACCGCAGAGCAGACAGGGAGAGAAGCCTCTGACCGGCCAGGCTGCCCATGAGTACCCGCACAGCTGGGGGACTGCAGCCCGTGTCGCACTGAGAGGGGCGGGGGATGTAAACCAGCTCAGCTAGATGGGAATGACCCCAGGGGCCCAGCCAACACAGGCTGGCTCCTCTCTGGGCACAAATACATTTATCTGTTCTGCTATGCTGTACAAGGTGTCCAGTTTTCAGCCCCAAACTTACAAGACACATAAGTAAATAAAAACAGCATACTGGGCCAGGTGTGGTGGCTCATGCCTATAATCCCAGCACTCTGGGAGGCTGAGGCAGGAGGATCTCTTGAGGTCAGGAGTTGGAGGCTGCAGTGAGCTGTGATAATGCCACTGCACTCCAGCCTGGGCAACAGAGTCTAAAAAAAAAAAAAAAAAAAAAAAAAAACCAAGCAACAACAACAAAACCACCCTGTTTATAGACAAAGCACTTAGCAGGCCCAGACTCATGTGTCAGACAAACGTGGAACTACCAGACAGGTAATAAAAATAACTACGACTAATGTGCTAACGGCTCCAGTGGACAAGGAGAGCAACGTGATGATCAGATTGGGGAGCTTCAGCAGAGAAGTGGAAACTATGTCACAGACTCAAGTGTGACAAAGGAAGAACGCAGTGACAGGGATGAAGGTGGCTCCACGGGCAGCCTGGACATAGCAGAGAAACACCAGTGGGCTCGAGGGTCGGGCACTAGGACTTCACAAACTGAAACAGAGGCAGAAAGTAGACGAAAGTGAGCAACTGCAGGCGGTGGGACAATGCTGAGTATGTAACAGACGTGTTAGAATCCAGGAGGGATGCAGGAGAGAACAGGGCAGAAGAAATAATTGAAGATACAACAGCGTAGAAATTTCCAAAGTCAATGAAAGACTCAAACCGCAGATCCAAGCTTGGAGAACAAGTAGTATGAACACACACACGTCTGTACACAGCTGGTCATTGAGTGACATAGGTCTGAGCCACGTGGGTCCACTTACACGTAAGTTTCCTCTGCCTCTGCCACCTCCCGAGACTGCAAGACAAGCCCCTCCTCCTCCTCAGCACCCTCACGTGAAGATGATGAGGATGAAGACCTTTATGATGATCTGGGTCCGCTTAATGAATAGTAAATATATTCTCTCCACCTTACTATCTTACTTTAAGAATACAGTGTATAAAACATATAACATCCAAAATATCTGCTAATCAACTGTTTGTGTTATTGGAAAGACTCCCAGTCAATAGTAGCTATTAATAGGTGAATTTGGGGGGAGTCAAATGTTATACGTGGATTTTCGACTGAGCAGGGGTTGGTGCCCCTATCTCTGCGTTGTCCGAGGGCTGAACGTATATTTCATCTGGGAACCTCGGTCCCTCTACAAAAATTAACTCAAAATGGATCATAAACCTAAATGTAAAGCTTAAACCTATAAAACTTCTAGAAGAAAACACAGGTGAATATCTTCACAGTCTTTGGTTAGGCAGAGATTTCTTTGACATGACATCAAAAACGTGATCTATAAAAGAAAAAAATGGATTCATTGCACATGAAATTAAGAACCTGCACTCTTCGAAAGACAGGAGAATTAAAAGATAAGCTACAAACTAGGAGAAAATATTTGTAAAGCAAACAACTCAATTTTTAAGATGGAACTTGACCAAAGAAAATATATGGATGGCAAATAAGCACATGAAAACCTGTCCAACGTTTTTAGTTTTAGGGAAATGTAAATTAAACTCCAGATGACAGACATCCCTATGTCTATTAGTATGGCTGAAAAGAAAAAGCAAGAACTGTAATGGTTAATTTTATATGTCGACTTGGCTGGGCCAGGTCCCTTCTATATCTCATGTTGAAATTGGACCCCCAGTGTTGGAGGTGGAGTCCAGGGGAGGTGTTGGGGTCATGGGGGCAGATCCCTCATGAGTGGCTTGGTGCTGTCCCCAAAGCAGTGAGTGATTATCGCTCTATTAGGTGCCTGAGAGCTGGTTGTTACAAAGAGCCTGGGACCCCCTACTTTTCCCCTCTCCCTCTCTCTTCCTCCGTCACCGTGTCATCTCTGCACACGCCACCTCCCCTTCCCCTTCCACCGTGAGTGGGAACAGCCTGAAGCCCCCGCCAGAAGCAGATGCTGGCACCAGGCTTCTTGTACAGCCTGCAGAACCGTGAGCCAACGAACCTCGTTTCTAGAGGGACTGACTGATCAGAATGTCTTAAAATTTGGAGGAAACCAAGGACTCTCAGATCTGAAGTGGACTTGGGTAGGGAGCAGAACTGACTAGATCCACCCACCGACTCGCATCCACGTCGAAGGGGGCTGCGGGAGAGACATCCGTTCTGAAACCATCAAATAGACCACAGACAGGTTTCCAACGGTATTAGCATCCATCTTAAAAAAGGAATACATTTAGTTTCTCAAACAGCATAATCCGTTCTTATAATCCAGAAAGAGACTAGACCTTGGTGTTTTAAATCAGGCTCTTTACACAACAGCAGTGCTGGAGAGCACTCCTGTGCAAAACGAGCTTTTTCTCTTTTAAAAATGTATTTTTCTGTTTTGTTTTTGAGGCAGAGTCCCGCTCTGTCACCCTGGCTAGAGTGCCATGGTGTCAGCCTAGCTCACAGCAACCTCAAACTCCTGGGCTCAAGCGATCCTCCTACCTCAGCCTCCCAAGTAGCTGGGACTACAGGCATGCACCACCATGCCCGGCTAATTTTTTCTATATATTTTTAGTTGTCCAGCTAATTTCTTTTTTTATTTTTTAGTAGAGACGGGTTCTCGATCTTGCTCAGGCTGGTTTCGAACTCCTGAGCTCAAACGATCCGCCTGCCTTGGCCTCCCAGAGTGCTAGGATTACAGGCGTGAGCCACCGCGCCCGGCCCTATTTTTCTGTTTTTGCAAGTAGGAAAGTTAGCAGTGAAGACCGGGATTTGAGTTCACAGTTTCACACCACACGTGTGCTCCAGGCCCTGAGAACGAGGGATAAACACCTTGAACGGTCACCAACGGCCTCTGAGGACCAGACCTGTGAATGCCCAACAGAGACAGAGAGCAGTGGCTGCCTGGGGACAGTCCTGGGCTCGGGAAGAAGGTCGTCTGTGTGTCATCACCCGAAACCCGAGCCTCCACCTCTGAAAGGGAGTTGGAAACACCCGGTGCACGCGCTGAACCACAGCAGTTGCAAGCCGGCATGTGGCTCACCCAGGACAGGCACTGTCGGGTCCCATCTTTTCCTGTGTCTCTCCTAAGACAGGGCCAGGGACATGGAGCCGGGGAGGGAAGGCGCTTTTGAAGTAGGGAACAAATGAACCTTAAAAACAGATGGTGGAGAAGCAGCACACGTTGTTTACTTATTTTGTTGAATGGAAAATACAGTTTGGTTAGTTAGAAAACCTTTCTGGCAGATTTTGGTTTCTTAGGATGCTGAAACATGTGCTTTACTTACTTCTGAAATAACTTACTGATTCACTGGGGGCCTGGCGGTGAGCAGGATGCTTCTCTGATGCTTAGCCAAAACTGTCCCTAAAATAGCAATAATAAAAATAAGAGTGCTAATAATTACGTAGAGCAGCAGCAAACACTCACCTCCCCACACGCCGGCGGTTCCACGACCACCACCTCTGGGGACTCGCCTCCTCTCAGGATGGCCCCGAGAGCTGTCCCCTTTCACGGGGACAGGGAGGCTCATGAACTGTCCACAGTCGCATCACCTGCTTGCGAGGCAGGGTCGGGCTGAGACCCTGCAGCGCCAGGATATGCATCCATACCTGACGCAGGCGACTGCTCCCCCAGCGTGAGAGGCATTGGGTACAGCGCAAATGCACGTCCTGGGGGCAGCCAAGGCAGAGGCTTTGAGAGCACTGGAGACCCCGAGATGCCCTTCCCCAAGTGGCGCCTGCCCGCACGTTCCTTGCTCATCAGCCTGGGGGTAGAGTGGCTGAGCAGAGCCAGGCAGAGGAGGATTGGATTCCTGGATAAGCCATTTGCTGACGTGTGACCTTGAGCAGGTCGAGTACGCCCCTGAGCCTCACTACCCCATCTGTACAATGGGTACAATCACAGGAGCTATTTCAACAGTTGCGTGAATCTGATGTAGAATATGTAGGTCTGCTGAGCACAGGGTAGGTGTTCTGCAAATACTGCAGCTGCCGAAATGACTTCCGCTCTCCTCAGAAAGGACGCGGGGAGAGCTCCCGTTCACACAAACAGTAAATTTAAGGCGTGGGCCAGCGGGGCTTGGGGGTGGCGGCACCGATCTCCAAGGGGCTGAAATATCACTGAAGTGAATCGGTGACATTTTCTCCCTGCTGAAGAAGAGAGAGCCCTAAGCACAAGTTTATAAAAATGACTGTCATTACACATTTCTTTTGAGAATTTTTGAAATGTACAAGGATGGCTGCAATCAGCTGAAATTCTAAAATCAAATAATTCAAAGTGAGGAATGGGTATTTTATTGTATTTTCTAAAACGCATGCCTCCCTAGGAGCCGTCCAGCTCAGAGAACGGCCCAGGAGAGCTGCAGGAAGGACAAGGGTCCCGGTAGAGGGGACACTGCATCTGCCGGAGAGGAAATGATTCTCCCATTCCCACGAGACAGATACGAGGGCACATATTTAAGGATTCTCTCTAAAGGGCTGTGGAATCCACCGACCGCCCAATCTCCAGCAGGAGACTGCCGCCTCACCACCAGCTCAGAGAGGATGACGTGTGTCAGTACGTCACATGTCAACATACCAGTGACTGTCGACCAGCGACCGCCCCGCTCAGCTGGCAGCGCAGACCGCGTGCCCAGGGAGCACGCTCTATCTGCCCAACGTTAAGTGAAAGAAACAGCATTTAGGGAGATCCACCTTAGCCTAATTCCACTGTTTCCAAACTGGAGTAGCTGCACGCCTCCCTCCCGGGCTGTCTCTGGACAGATGAGTACGTAAGTGGAGCTACTGTGGTTGAAGTGTCCAGGCAGTAAGAGTTAGAGCCAGCATCTACTGTTCATTTCCCTCTCTTTACCAAATCTTTAGAAATAACGGGAAAAACTTAAAAGCACTGACTCTACTACACTGTGGCATGACTATATAATAAACCCATTTAAATACACGCATAAACATCTAGTGCACACTCATAACTACACGTGATACTTAGGTGTATGTAACAACAGGTACACCCGGTGGCCCAGAAACCATGGACCCCTCAGAGATGGAATCCGAATGAGTCTATTGCACAGGGACGAGAGGGCACAGGCAGGGCTACCGGAGTCGGGGCGCAGGGACAGCTGTCTGCATCAGAGGAGGGGTCCAATGGAGGACAGGGTTAACAGCCGAGCAGCCAGCCAGGCGGGAGGGCCCCTGCCCACTAAGGCTGGCAGTTGGGGTCGGGGCACAAAAGCATGAAGGAAGAGTTACCAGGTAAATGCAAATAAACAAAAAGTAAAAGTGTTGACCTCAACCTCAGCATAAAGTTAAAGTAAAAATATTAAAGAAAGGAGTCATTTCACGTTCATAAAAGGTATACTCTTCAGAGAAAACAGGTCACATACTTTTTTCTGAATTATTTAGTCCCCAAATAGATGAAGTAAAAATGATAAGAGATACAGAAAGAAATAAACAGGATGCATTTATGGTGCAGAAACCTCAACACGTCTTTCTCAGCCTTTCTCGGGCCAATTGAACAAAACCCAGTAAACCCTATTGTTGGATTATTTGGATAATTAATAAATTTGAATAAGTAGGCATACAGAAAACTTTGTCCCCTACACACAGCACATTTCTTATTGCCAAGGGTTCATGGCAAGTTGGATTAATAGGTATCTAGAGAATTTTGTCAGCTACAAAGAAAATAGTATTTTCGAATATTCCTGAAACATCTATAATATTAGATGATGAACCAGCGAAATCACCAAAAATAACAAAGCCAAGTGAACCTCAGTCGTCTCCAAAGCAAAAATAATGCATTTCATCTTTTAAAATTACAGTGCAATCACCTAGAAATTGATGATAAAAGTTTAATTTTAAAAATGCCTTATCAAACTAGAAATGAAGAGATACTTGGCTAAACAACACTTGGATTGAGGAGCTAATTAAAATACAATTTAAAGCTCTTTAGCAAATATGATAAGTGATAATATTTTCTATCAAAGATCAGTTCAGATTTTTAAATGCTTCTATTATTAAATAAGAAAGTATTACATCAAATTAATTAAACATTGAACTAAAACATGTACATATACATATGTATTTTTCAATAATTAAAATACCAACCCTTAGGAAAATAGAAAGGAGAAAAAAAAAGACCAAAGCAAAAACTAATAATTTCTAAAATCTATAGAATCAATAAATGAGTCAAATAGCTAATTTTGGGTGAAAAGAAACTTGTGACACACAAAATAAAATAACAGCGTGTGGGCAGTGGGGAAAGAGGAAAAACACAACACATAGAAGAATACATTAATAAATTAGATTTTATCAAAATTAGAAAGTCTGCTTTCAAAAGACACTGTAAAAAGAACAAAAAGACAAACCATTAGCCAGGAGGATCTTTGAAAAGCGTGTATCTGATAGAGGACTTGTTTTTAGAATTTACAAAGTACTTTCACAATAGATACATCAGTGAAAGTGATGCAGTGGGGAACTCCAAAATGCATCTAGTCACAAAAGCAATAAATAAATGGGCAAAAACTATCAGAACCAACTTCCTTAGAACTCTGTGCACTAATCAAAAGCTCGCAGCAACCAGGGGAATGTATAATCAGGAAAAAAGAGCTGGATCTCAGTAAGAGCTTTGTGGCATTTAACCTTGCCTCGGACCCATCTCCCACTCGCCAGCTTGGTGAGACCCTGAGGACAACAGCACAGGTTCCCAACACACGTACCCAGCACCCGGAGAGAGCAGAAGGGACCTCATTCTCAAAGAGCTATGGGTGGTTGCTGTGGCCTGTCTGGTGGCCCCCTGATGGGCCAGCTCAAAGGGCTTGCCCTAGTCCACACAACCTGGAACTCGCTAAGGATTCAGGTGTCTACCTTAGGGGCATTTGTCAAAACATTTGAGGTCAGATGTATCAGTCACGGCTGCCTGGGGCCAGGGATGACAGATGTGGCAAACGATTAACCAGGAAGTGTGGGAGGAAAGACTGGGCACTGAGATGCTTTGGAGAACACAGGAAAGCGCCACCCATTCTTGGGAATCTAGAAGGTGCATGCCCAGGGCCGTGTGCAAGTATAGAAGCGACCTGAGATGGCTCTGAGCACTTACCTCTGTTGACCTGCAGGCTCTGTGCAAACAGGAACTGAAGGCTAAGGCAGAGTTGTAACAGCCTGGCTGAGGGTTGCAGGCAGGTCCCCAAACACTCACAGAGCCCCTCTTCAAAGGCTGGGCGGTGCTTTGCCCGGGTGTGTTGCGTTCCAGGTGTTTAAGGAAATCTCTGCTGAATCATTAGCGGCCCGCTAAGCTAACAGAACAGAGACTTCCCTGATCACGTAAAACAAAAAATGCAAACTTCATAAAATTAACTTGGAAAAGTCACTAAACAAATAAACAACAACTAAAACAGCAACAAAAAAATCCTGGGGAGGGAGGAGATTTTCATAGTTGCTACATTATAATATTCCAAATGTCTACTTTTTAACAAAAATCACATGCAAATAAAACATGCAAAGAAACAAGAAAATATGGCCTATATATTGGTAAAAAAAAAAAAAAAAAAGATTAATTGAACCTGTGTCTAAGGAAGCAGACTTCGGATTTATTAGACAAAGACTTTCAATCAACTACTTTAAATATGCTCAAAGACCTAAAGGAAACAGTGGGCAAAGTGCTAAAGAAAACCAGGATAATAATGTTTGAACAAATAGTGAATATCAATAAAGAGATATAAATTATGAAAAGGACCCAAACAGAAATTCAGGAGCTGAAAATTAAAATAACAGATGGAAAATTTCACTAGGGAGATTCACAAGCTGATTGGAGCAGGCATACAAAAAGAGTCAGTGACTTAAAGACAGGTCAATTGAGATAATCCAGTTTGAAGATCAGAAAGAAAAAATAATGAAAAAAACAAATCGTGGGAGACCCGTGGGACACCATCACGCACACCAACTATGCACAACAGGAGCACCAGAAATGCCGCTTCTTCTAGATTCACCAGTTGTTAACATCTTGACTCATTTACTTGGAGGAAGAAAAGGGTCGTTTGCATGAATATATTTTTTTCTAATTATACTCTGTGGTGAAATTTCATCCCAGAACCGAATTCAGATGCCTCCTTGAAGTCTTGGCGAGTGTTTTTGTGGGAACATCTCCAAGTGAGTTGTAGACACCATGACACTTTGCCGTAAGTGTCACGCTCGGGAAATGTGACATTGGTACAACAATATCATTAAATACATAGCCCATAGGCAGGTTTGCCCAGTGACTTCCAACATATCCTTTGTAACTATCGTTACTGTATTAATACTTCAGAGCCAGGTGCCCACGGATCGCATAGTACCGCAGCCTGTTAGGGACCGGGCTGCAGAGCTCCGTCATGCCACTCCGCCATTTCCACCCCATCCGTGGAAAAACTGTCTTCCATGAAACTTAGAAACTGGGGTGGGGGGCACAGCAGGAGGTGAGGGTTGGGCGAGTCAGGCTTCATCTGCATTTACAGCCGCTCCCCTGCACTCGCATCACCGCCTGAGCTCTGCCTCCTCATGCCCCCCAACCCCGTAGGAAAACTGTCTTTCATAAAACCCTGGTGCCAGAAAGGTTGGGGACTGCTGCCCTAACACTTTTTAAAATCTGTCTGTAGTTGTTGGTGGTGGTCTTGAAGCAGGTAAACTGAATTTGCAGACTTTCAAACTTTCAGGCCCGAGGAATTAAGAATGAATGAATTTCACCAAGCTGAGCCAACCAGGTATCTGGGGACATGCATGCAAGAAGGCCAGCTCTGGTGGCCTTGGGAAGTCCCGCCTGCAGGCTGGAGGGCAGGAAAGACCCCTCCTCCACTCTGCCAGCTCCTGGCGAGGCAAGTGGGCTTTGTCTCCTTA
Organism: Varecia variegata; assembly: GCA_028533085.1. Lineage (NCBI taxonomy): Eukaryota > Metazoa > Chordata > Mammalia > Primates > Lemuridae > Varecia > Varecia variegata. The sequence goes on along the minus strand of CM052448.1, from coordinate 16,937,273 downwards.
TGGAAACTTCTGAGGGGCCCGAAAATGAGACCAAGTCACTGCCCTGCCTTCCCTCTCTGGGGCTCAGCTGTAGAGCAGGGAACTTCCTGAGTGAGCTGGAGACCTGGTGACAGGTGTTTGGGAGAATGGCCTGGCCCCCAGCCTGCTGGAGAGTGGGAGAGTCCCTGTCCTTTCCCCACGCCCACCAAGGTGGCAGCTTCAGCTCTGGTGCCTGCGGGGACAAGGCCCAGTGGACAGGCCCTACTCGAGCCCAGGAAGGTGGCGGGTGGAGGAGGGGGTGGGCATCTGTTGTGTGTGTGTTTGCCACGGACACCTTTTGGAGAAGGAGGACGTGGGAGACTCAGGGGAGTGGCCGCCTCAGGATCCTGAGAGCCGCAAGTCCAAGCAGCGTGAGGCTCAGGGTGAGCCCTGGGTCCCTGCACGGGGACGAGGTGCAAAGAGCTGGAAAGTGGGCAAAGCATCTCCCCAAACACCTGCCGGCACCAGAGCGCAGAGCCAGCTTGAAGGCTCAGCCCAGCCACGCCCTCCTCCCCCACTTAACCTGGGAGGCAGAGAACGGAGATGCCCCACAGCCTTGGCCTCGGGAGGGGACCGTGTCACCCACGGTCAAGGGTGCTGATTTGTGTCTTAGACTCCACAGTCTCACTGAATCAAAGCTGAGAAATCAGCCGGCTCTGGAGGCTGGAATCCAGGGGCTGGCAGCAGGGAAGTGTGTGACAGAAAGTGAAGTTCCACTTGCCAATGTCCCTTCAGGGCCCCATTGCTGTTGTCGGATACCATCTGCAGCCCACGACCGTCCTGCCCTTGCCCTGCCCTGTCTGGCACCTCCAGGGGACCATTCAGGACAGTTCCCGGTACCCGAGCATTGAGGGCAGGAACGAGTATCTCTCATCCACTGCAAAATGTCAGCACGTGGCCAGTGAACGTGCAGACGGACACAGGGCCAGGCAGGACACACAAGGGCCAGCAGGTGTTCAGGTTCGGAGCTGCGGCCTTCACCCCAGCACAGTGCTCCGTTTGGGGACTTTATATTTATAAGCTTTATGGCTGCGGCAAAGGAGAATGCTAGACCCACTTTTCAGGACAGGATTTTCAGCTGTCTTGGCTGGTCTGAGCTTTTCCTCAGACATAAGGATTTCTGTGCCCCAGGGGATGCCAAAATCAAACAGTCACCATAGCCATCAGTCACTAACAAACGTTTCATACCCAAACACCTGCCAGGACAAGCGTGTGGCTTCTAAAGGACAGGATAGCAGGGAGCTTCGCTTCGGGAAATCTACACCGGATGTGAGCCGTGATTCGAAGAGTTAATGTGTGTTTATGGTGCATTTTCATCCAAACATCTTTGAGCTTTTATATCTGACCCAGTGTCTCCTGTGAGCGTTTTCCCCTGAGTGGAGAGTAGCGCTTGTTACCCGAGTTAAGACTCGAGGCTCGCTTAAAAACAAAACTGACTGAGGTATGATAAAAAGAGAGATAACAATCACCTGGATTAGGGCAGCAGTGAGTTAGTGCCGCCAAATTCACACCCACCTGGAACCTCAGAACGTGATCTTATTTACAAATAGGGTCCTTGCAGATGCAATTGATTAAGAATCTTGAGATGAAATCATCCTGGATTTAAGGTGGGCCCTAATCCAAGGACTGAGTCTTTATAAGAAAAAGGAGAGAGTTGGACACAGAAAAACATGCAGAACTGGAGACGGAGACCCGGAGAAAAAGGCCGCGGTGATGGAGGCTGAGACGGAGCGACGCTGCCACAAGCCGGGGACACCGAGGGTCACTGGCAATTGCCAGAGGCTGGAGAGAGGCCTAAGCAGATTCTCCCCCAGGGTCTCCAGAAGGAGCCAACCCTGTCAACCCCTGACTTCAGATTTCTGGACTCCTGAACTGTGAGAGAATAAATTTGTGTTGTCTTAAGCCACTAAGTTTGTCATTTATTATGGCAGCCCCAGGAAACTAATACAAAAGCTGCCACGTTGGAAGGCAGAGGGGTGCCTCTAGGGTGTGCAATGAAGGAGAACAAACAGTCCTAAAGTTCAATCATTGCATAGACCTGTGCAGTAGCTAATTAGAAACAGAGATAGCTAAGGTGTAGAAGCGTAGTCTGAATGAGCCTGTCCAAATTTGGTGGCTTAAAATAACAATGGAGACACATTTGTTGTCTCATGGGGTTTCTGAGGGTCAGGGATTCATGGGTGGCTTAGACGGTGGCTCCGGCTTGGGGACCTTCACGAGGCTGCAGTCATGAGGGCCTGACTGGGGCAGGAGGATGTGTCTCCCCACCCACGGGCCTCTCCACGGAGTTGCTCACACGCGCCCAATAACGTCCCCACATTGAGAGATCCAAGGGACAATGGGACGGGGGCCGGGCACGCAGAGCCTTCTGTACCCTAGCTCTGACTGCGTCCGCCACTTATGTGTCTCCTGTTGGGCTCACAGACCAGTGTGGGACAACTCAGGGACTCACAAGGGCGTGAATACCGGGGGGTGTGGACCCCTGGGGCCAGCTTGGGGGCCACTACCCTGCGCCAGGAAGTTAGGAGCCCTCCAATGCCGACTGCAGGGCGGGGACTGAACGGGGTGTAGAACAGGACCGGCAGATGACGGAGCACCGCGATGATGAAAGATGACAGCGTGGACCACCGTCCTGCCCGCCTGCCTGAGAGCTCAGGCCTGCAAGGTCGTGCCTCGGTGGGGCTCCATAGTGCTGTGGCAGGAGGGCAGCAGGACAGGGCGGTAGGGACCAGGCCAGGTGACTGCTCAGCGTGTCCAGTGAGGGCCTCTGCGAAGAATTCCACATTTTCTCTTGCCCTCTGTTTAAAGGAGAGTGCTGCACACTTGCTGGTGTGCAGGTGTGCAGAGCTTGTGACCAACACCCATCAAGAACGTAGCATGGAGAAGAACAGGTATTTGTGAAATGCCAGGACTGTGCTAGGTCCTGGGGAGACATTGGGGGGCAGGACTCACAGGGACCCTGTCCAGGGCTTTCGGCCAGGCTGTGGGAGGCCGGGGGGGCCACCCTGAAGCCCTGCACCGAGAGGGCGAGGCCCCCTGGTCTCTGCTGCACAGCCGGGTGTGGGCAGTGTCAGGTGCTTGCTTTCCCCCAGATTTCCTCTAGATGGCGCAAGGGGATCGGACACGAGCAGGTGTCTCCGTGAGAATGGGCTCACCTGCGGACTCACCTGCAGACCATCCAGAGACACGCCTGGCTGCAATGAGCCTGGCTGAGGGGGAGGAGTCCTGAGCCTTGGGACCCACAGAGACGGCGTGGGACGGGGACTCTGGGCAGGGGCTGACTGGCTCAAACCCCCGCAGCAACCTCACTGGGCTACCCCTAACCTGGGCAGAGGCAGGCTGGGGGCAAGGCTTGTGTGCATTCCACTCCCAGGCCCTGCCCAGCAGCTGGCCCAGGGCCCCGCCTCTGGGCCTCTCCCCTCATCCCGGAAGCTACCTGAGGTCAGGAGCAGACCCCACCCCTGCCCGAGGACGCCCTCCCAGCAGCGCCCAGCAAGCCTGCCAGCCCCTTCTTCCAAACGCAGCTCTGCAAAGGGTAAGAAAGACCCCCTGAGCGTATGAGGACCCCTACACACACAGGGGCTTTGGGGTTCTGCTCTTCTGACAGAGGCCCGTCTGGGTGACCCTGTCTTCCCCCCGCCACTCTCCACGCCCACCTGGGCATGCCTGCCTTGGCCAAGGCCCTGTTGAGGTTACGGGCAGGGCGTGAGCTGGATGTGCTGAGGGTGAGTCTTTGCTCAGGTGAGTGCCTGGGAGGTGGGGGTGGAGCTGGGAGCCCCTGTGTCCAGGGGGGTGCTGGACCCACTACTGGTGGCTACAGAGCAGGGACATTTGGGGACCACCTCGAGGGCCAGCAGTCCTGCCTTCCACGGAGTGGCCGTGGAGCCTCTCTCTGTTGGGGTGTGGGCAGGGAAGTCGGGGCACACCCACCACCTGCATTCCCAGCCCCTTTCCCCACGTTTTGTCCGTTACTGGCCGTGAGGGCCACGCACTCTGCTCATTTATGTATTTCAATTCAGAGAGGTGCCCCACCCTCAGCAGCGACCCCTCTTCGTGGCTTGACGGTGGGGCCCACCCCAGGCAGGAGCCCCCGGGAGCTGTCCCCTTCCTGCCCCTCTGTTCTCCAAGTGACATCCCAGGCTGAGCCAAGGTAGTGTTGTGTTTGTTTTTTTCCCCCAGTTTTTTAAAAATCATGCTTGAGGCCGGGCATGGTGGCTCACGCCTGTAATCCTAGCACTCTGGGAGGCCGAGGCGGGCGGATCGTTTGAGCTCAGGAGTTCGAGACCAGCCTGAGCAAGAGCGAGACCCCGCCCCATCTCTACTAAAAATAGAAAGAAATTAGCTGGACAACTAAAAATATGTACCAAAAAAAAAAAATTAGCCAGGCATGGTGGTGCATGGCTGTAGTCCCAGTTACTCGGGAGGCTGAGGCAGGAGGATTGCTTGAGCCCAGGAGTTTGAGGTTGCTGTGAGCTAGGCTGACGCCACGGCACTCTAGCCCTGGCAACAGAGCAAGACTCTGTCTCAAAAAAAAAAAAAAAAAAATATCATGCTTGAATTCTAATCCAATATTTCTTGTAGGCCCCTGCAGCCGAGGCAGGCAGCCCGGCTCTTTCAGGACTCAGACTGTCACCGAGGGGACGTGGCTGAGAGCCTGAGCGCCTGCTCTCCACTCGGTCTCTGCGGGAGTCCCTGTGGGCTTGTGTCACTGGCAGGGTGGCGCCTGGCATAGATTCTGAGGGCAGGTGGGAGGACGAGGACTCTGGGGTGACAGACACAGCAGGTCACCCACTGAGAAGTCACCGTGCCCTCTGAGACATGGTCTCCACAGCTGGGAAGTGACGAGGTGGGCACCGTGGGGCAGCGACTCCCCCAAACCCACCGTGGAACAGCTGTGAGGAGCAGAGAGAGCGACTGTCCTGGGCTTGGCGCTGCGGCCATGGGGCCTGGCGGGTCCCAGCCTGGGCCGTCACCCCCACTCGACTGCGCCAAACTCCATGTTGGATTTGATCAAAGCGATAGAGAAATCTGTTCAGAAAGTCTCGAGTGAGGCCACAGGTCAGATCAGGGAAAACAGCAGACCCCACCCCTCCTGCCTGGGGGGGGTCCCAGGGAAAATCACTCCTGTGTTTTGTTTTGCTTTTGTGTTTATCTCCCTGTTTCTACATAACGATGTGACTTTTTATTTTGAAGCTTTGCACAATATGCATCAACTTTCCACCCTGAAAGAGGATTCAGTTCTCACCCGACGTCCTTCCCCAGGGCAGTGACGGCGCCATTTCCCCTCTGGAGGGTGGTGGCGATGGCTGATATGACCGTGTGTCTGTGAGCATCACTCACGCTACGCTGAGGGTGTCCTGCGCCTGCATTTCCTTTCCTGGCAGCTCTCTTCTCCCTGGACACGACAGTTCTCCCCTGTCCCGGCTCGGTTTCCCAGGTAGGCGCGACCACTCTGCCGCATACTCGACACGCTCCATTCCTCCCCAGAGCCTACTGTGTCCGGGAGCCCAGGGCACCGGTGTCCTCGGGGCCCCTCACCACCTGGGGCCTCTGCCACCTGGGGGGCATCTGTCCCCCTTTGCCTCGATCACGTCCTGGTGGGGGGCGCATGGGCTCCAGCTGCCTGGAATCTGTGTGCCGTGCGGGCTCTGGGGACGGTGCCACCGCAGCGTCCAGCGCTGTGGGTGAGATGCGTGTCCTTGAGCCCCGACCTGCGTCCCGGGTGTGCTCGAGGGATGAACCTCCCTTCTCCAGGCGCTAAAGTTCCTTGGCTGTGTCTGGGCCTTTCTGCTGTTCTCCTTTTATTCTGTGGCAACATGGACAATTTGGTCGGGAGTTTATGTCTTTCTGTCCAGACTAAGTTCATTTATTTCTATTTCTTCCTGTTTATTTCCTCACTTCCATTTTCTCTCTTGTGTCTCTCCTGCTAGTTAACAGGGGCCTCCTGGCCCGAGCTCGGTTTGTTCTTTGTCCTCTTGTTCTCCAGCTCCGGTCTCCCAGCTTGTCCCTGGGAGGCCTCAGCGTCACCTCCTGTTCCCTCCGTCGAGTTTTCCATCCTGCCGATTTCTGCCCTGTCGTCTGGACACCAAACCCCCACCCTCCGGCCCTCTCTGCGCCCCCCGTCAGCTCCCTGCTCCTCCGGGGGGTTGGCTCCCACCTCGGTGCACGTCGCTGGGCTCCCCAGGGTCCTCAGGTGGGAGCCTTCCAGCTGCTGTGTCCCTGTGGCTCTGTCTCTGGAGCCTGCACGTGCGATGGCTCTTGCCCGTCCTCTTGTGGCCGACAGGAGGATGCACGTGGTCCCCATGATCAGTCTCCCTGAGACCTCCTGGGCACCCCCCCACCCCGACCCCCAGCCTCTGGCCGTCCCCTCTCCTTTCAGGTCGCCCTCTACCCTGGCTCCAGGCATTGAGGCGAGCCGGGTACAGACCACAATGGACCCCCTGCCCTCCTGCCACGAGGGCTGGTCCTCCGCGGCTTTTCGCTCCAGCTCCGTTGAAGGCCTTCAGATGCCTCCATCATCCCGTTGTCACTGATGCCAAACAGGTGAGCCAGACCCCACTCGGTGTGGCCCTGCAGCTGGCCCTCGTCACACTGGGGCACACTCCCCACCCTCCCTGCCCCCCAGGCCCAGGCGGTTCTGGAAGTCAGTGTCCTGCTCTTCCCACCTGCGCTCACAGCCTCTGCTCTCCCCGCGCCGAGCTTTCTCCTCCGTCAGCCCCAGCTCGGAGAACACTTGCCTCAACACTAACGCTAGGTCCCACCTTCCCGAGGTCTGTGGCCCATGAGGACCTTTGCTGCTGGGTGGCCGTGGGCGCAGCAGGCGGCCCTGGCATCTCTCCACCTGCTCTCCGCCCACCCCCCACTCGCGGCATCCTGGCCCCGTGTGCTGCAGGCATTGAGAAACACCCCCCAGAGACCCCCTGTGCTGCCAGCGAGCTGTCAACGGGGCTGGGACAGCACATGTCTCTCGCTGTCCTGCAGGCTGGGCGTAGATCAGGGTGTGGCAGGGCAGGTGGCATCTCCCACCCCCCGTGTCCTCCTGTATGGTCCTGTGTGTGTCTGTGTCCTGTTCGCCTCTCTCCTAAGGGCCCTAGCCACGTGGGATTAGGGATCTCCCCACTGACCTCGGTTTACCTTAATCGCCTCTGTAAAGGCCCAGCCTCCACACTCAGTCACACTGGGGGCTGGGCTTCCGCCGTGGATTTTGGGGAAGCCCCTGGCACCTCTCTCCCTGCCCTGCATAAAGGGTCCACCTGGATTGTCCTTGTCCCTGTGCAGCCTCACTGCTGTGTGCAGTGGGCTGGTTTGTGGCTAATTTGTATTTATCGTGAAGCCACTGTGATGATGACAGAGCCCTGACTATGGGGTGCTGTCTGCACCCCGGCCTGACAATCGGTGCTCAGCGTGTCTGCCTTGAAGGACAGCGGAGTGAGCACAGGGCCTTGGAAGGTGGGCAGGGTGACAGTGATCAGCCCACCGAGTCTGATTTCTTGGGGCTCCCGGGCTGTGTGGCCCTGGGCGTGTGGCAGCCAGGCTCCCGCCCAAGGCTGTGACACCCGTGCCCCATCCTGCCCAGGCAGCCTGAGATGGGGGCTCCGGGCCCCTCTGGTCTGCTCAGGCCAGACGGGTCCTCTGCGCCACCCTGGGCTGCCGACCCAGCCCTTGAACCCCGCTCTGCCTCGGCCACGCCCCCGGTGCTGTGGGTGCTGGAGACCAAAGGACCCTGCAGGCCCTGCCCCCAGGTCCAGCTGGCAGATGGCAGGAAGGAGGCCCAGGTGACCCAGCGAGCCCGAGCCCTGGGGCGCTGGAGATGGCTTTCAGGGCCACTGTGTTGCATCACCCGTGGGCCAAGGTTCTCCCTCGGTTTGCGTGTGTGGGGAGCCTGCCTCATCCTGGGCTCCGCCTAGGACTGGGGTCCGGCGCATGGGGTCTCTGGCACAAGCTCTGCCATTCCAGGAACTATACTGACTCGCGGCTAAGTGGCTTTCTCTCTCTCAGCCTCAGTTTCCCCATCTGTAAAATGAGAGCAATAAAATTGACCTTGCAGTTCTGCTTTAGAGACTAGAAATGATTTACGCTGACTGTTTTGCAGGGGGACCCAGCGCACATAAAGCAACCACTGTGGGATCATGTGGAGCCCATGGCCCAAGGGGCTGTGACTTCGAGCACTCTGACCCCGGGACTCTCGTGCCTCTAGAACGGTGAGATCTGTCTGCAGTGTGCCCTCAGCCTCAAGCTCTCCCTGGAGCTGCCGGTCCCTCGAGGGCCGGTGCCTGGCTCCCACTAGGACATGGAACCACATGGAGCTGTGTCCTCAGGGTGTCACCCTCGCCTTGGGGAGCTCAGCCTTGTCCAGCCTGCTTACCGGGGCTTGGCGGACGCTCCCTCCAGGGTCCCAGCGAGTCTTGGGCTCCAGACACCCAGGCCCCCTCTAGAGCCAGGGCCCGGCCGTGCGCAGTGCCACGACTCGCTTTTGTGGCGGGCGGGCGGGCACGTGCCGGGGTACGAGGGGCCCCACCCCAGTGCACTGCCAACACACTTGCCATATCTTTATTGCACATTGAGCACATTGCAAACTATTCCACAGAATGCTACGAAGGCAAGCCTACTGCTGCGGGGCCCAGCGGACCCCGCGCGACGGGTCGACACCACTGTCCAGAGCAAAGCCAGAGGCCGGGCCATGACAGACAAGTAGAGTAACCGGTTGTTTCGTCATCTGAAACCCACGTTCGCAGATTCGTCCCTCGACACGCAGGCCACGACGTCCCTCGGGACCCTCCGGCTCTGTAAGTTCTGAGGTCGAGGGACGGAGAAGAGTCTTTATTTTAAATTAGGTCCAGACTGGGAGAGCACTGGCAGGTGGATTTGCCACGAGGGGCCCCTCGGAGCCCGTGGGGAGGACGGTTCTCTGTCAGTTGGGCAGGTGACCTGTGTCTGTTGCGCCTGTTGTGTACACATCCACCGTATATAAATACAAAATAGTAAATAAGGCTTCCTTTCCCTACAAAAAGGGATGGAGCACCTTGCCACCAGCTGCCTCTGTCCTTGAGCACAGACAGCGCTTTCTTCCCGACCTGTCCTGGTCTCAACAGCTGACACAACGTGACCCATCAGACCCTCCACGGAATGACCTCAGTCGTCTGGGGCCACAGTTCACAGCTTGGGGACCGTCCGTCCAGTCTCTGAATTCACGACGCGGTGCGTGGGGTCCCCCGAGCCCCGTCTCTCTCCTCTGGTCCAGGTAGGCAGAGCGGCAGCCGGCAGGTCACTACCTCGCGGAGGCGGCTCTGTGCTCGGTGTCCAAGTCGTCCTCCACCACGCCGCGCAGCCCGTCCCTCTCAACACAGTCGCGGACGGCCTGCAGCACGATGCGCAGCCGCCGGTCCAGGGCCTCCAGGTGCGGCTGGTACAGGACGGGCGCCACCTGGTCCTTCTGCAGGGACTCCGCCATCAGCAGGCTCAGCTTGTACTCCTCCCTGGCCAGCAGCTGCAGCCGCAGGTAGGTGGACTTCCTGATCCTGCGGAGGAGAGAGGGGTCAGGCCTTCGTGGGAGAGAGGGAAGAAGCTCGGCCATTGGAAATGGGGGGGGGTAGGGAGAGACAGAGACAGAGAGACGCACAGAGAGGGGCTGGAGATCAAATGCCCCCTCAGCGCTAAGCTGTGGGAGCTGCCAGGCCCCTGCCTCTCACCTGCAAGAGGGATCAGGGTGCCACCTTGCAGGAGCGGGTGGCCAGTGTGCCACCCAGAGGGGCCCAGCAGGAAGAGCGAGGAGGACGCCTGCTCACTGTCCCCAACCCAGCTCGTCTGTCTGGGCAGGCGTCTCCTTAGAGAAGCACAAGCCGGGGTGCTCTGCAAGCCTGTGTCCCCAACCGCAGCAGGAGAGAAGGCGGGTCAGAGACCCCCGCAGAAGGCGCAGAGGGCACAGTCTGCAGCCATGGCCAGCAGAGCAGGACCGTGTGTGTCCTCCCTGCACACGGGACGTCAGCACTGTCCAGGAGCCGAGGTATGACAGGCTCTAGCTGGACAGACCTGGGGGGTGCACAGGGCACATGAGCCCTATGCAGTGGGGTAAGGCTGCCTTTCTTCTCTCAGTGTGACAGCCCGGGCAGGGCAAGCTCCGGCCTCATCTGTCCCTGCACAGGCCGGGGCAGGGGGTGGCCGGTGGGGTGGAGGTTGTACCTGCAGCACTGCTGTAAGGGCACCAGGATGGAGAGCTCGTCGTGCGAATACTTCCCAAACCTGCCAGAAGGGAAGCAGAGTCATCCAAGGGCCAAGGCAGGTCCCCGAGGGGCTGCGGGGCTGGGAGGCCGGCCAGCGTGTCCAGCCCCCTGCTGTGGGGTCCTGACCCCCCATCTGGGCCAACACACTCAGAGGAGGGGTCCTGGGCAGCTGTGTCCAGACAGCACGAAGGGCTGTCAGCCCATGTTTAGCCACAGAAGCGTCTCTCCCAGGGGGCACACGGTGGCCCATGTGCAAACTATCTGGGTTCCCAAAGCTGACTGTGCAGGCACCTGTTCCTGGCGTGGATGTTCTCCGCCTGTGTCTCTCACTTCCCTGCCTTGTTAATCGGGGCCACCAGGGTCTCCCGCAGGGGCAGGGAGGATGTCTGTCCATGGCTGATGGTGCCAGATCCCGCATTCAGGTAGAGGCCCCATTGGCCCTGCTCTCCGTAGCCAGCGGCCTCTCTAGGCCTCGGTTTCCCCGGGTAACACAGGCTTACTGTGAAGTGGGGAAACCCAGCACTCCCGGGCAGCGCTCCCTGTGTCTCACACTGAGATGGGGCCTTTGGGGCTATCCATGTCCCTCCCCCGTGGGCTGTGCCCCCGTGTCTGGCCGAGGCGGTGGCCAGCCCCTTGTGGGTCTGCGGGAACAAGGCTCACCCTCTGCCGTTGTCTAAGTGGATGATGAACGTCTCATTCCCAAACTTCTCAAAAGTCTCGTAGTGGTGGCGGTCCATGTTTCCTGTGGGGACAAGCGGGAACGGTGGCAGCTCAGAGGCCTCTGCTCTCCAAAAAGTGGCATCTTCCCTCCCTCCCAGAGCAGGGCCTCTGCGCCATAATAACACAGTAAAAGCAGTGACTCCAACCCTAACCCCTCCTCGGACCACAAGACCACGGACGGGTGGCACCAGGCAGCTGCCCACCGTGGAGCTCTGGGTGTCAGCTGGTCTGTGCAGGGTCCACAGGAACCCATGCGTCTCGTGCACACAGGGCAGCCAGCATGGCTTCCAGACGTACCCATGAGGAAGTCGAAAATGGTCATGTCCATGATGTCCAGGACACGGTGGTGGCTGTCGTAGGGCGGCGTCTGCTTCACCTCCTCACAGTAGTCGGGGTCCACCTCCCACCTGCAGGGAGCCGTGTGAGGCGTCTGTGCCTGCCCTGCCACCTTCCAGCCCGTGGCCGCCGGAGATCCCACACCCCTCCCTGGATGGCTGTTCCCTCACCACCTAGGGACAGAAGCCAGCCCCCCCCCCACCCCGCTAGGGGACCCACAGCCCCTGCACTCACTCGGCCTTCTTGCGCTTGTGGTAGGAGCGCCTCCAGGGGTTCCGCCACGTCTTCCTCTTGGCCAGGGACAGGTCGGGCAGGAAGGCTGCCAGCGAGCCCTCTATCTGGTCTGGCTTGCCACACAGGGCGTGCTCGGTGGAGCAGTAGTAGGAGCACTCCCCGTAGAAGCAGATGTTGTTGGCTATCGGGCAAACCATCAGTCAGGTCACTGGGGGCCACTCGGAGCACCCTCCAGGCAGCCCCTCCCAGAGCTTCTGTCCGGGCCAGGCCCGTCTGCTGGGACCACCCCACGCTCTCCCAGGGCCGTGCCGGCTCTGCCTGGTGCTTCTCGGGGCAGGAGCCGCCCACAGCTCTCACATCCATCTCCGCAAACACCACCAACCTGCACTCCAGAAAACAGCCCTGCACAGCAGACCCCTAGGGTCGCCCGCCACGAGGAGGCAGAGCTTCCTTCCCCTTGGTCTGGCATCGCTGGGACCACACATGCACCCCAAAAAGGGAATACAAGTGACAAAGTCCACTAACAGGCTCATTCTTTGCTCACCCCCCAGGCACCCACCATCTGGTGGAATCGAGCAAGGGGAGGCCGCCCAGCCCCGTCTGTGCGAGGGGGATCCTGCGGGGGTGTTTTTAAGCCTGGGGGGGGTAGGTCACCCCTGGTCACGCTACCTGGAGAAGACTCCCTGGAGAGGCTGGGAGGTTCCAAAAGTGAATCATTTTGCCTTTTAAAATAAATAAAGAGGCCGGGCGCGGTGGCTCACACCTGTAATCCTAGCACTCTGGGAGGCCGAGGCGGGAAGGATCGCTCGAGGTCAGGAGTTCGGGACCAGCCTGAGCAAGAGCAAGACCCCCGTCTCTACTAAAAATAGAAAGAAATGATTTGGACAGCTAAAAAATATATATAGAAAAAAATTAGCCGGGCATGGTGGCGCACACCTGTAGTCCCAGCTACTCGGGAGGCTGAGGCAGATGGATCGCTTGAGCCCAGGAGTTTGAGGTTGCTGTGAGCTAGGCTGACGCCACGGCACTCACTCTAGCCTGGGCAAAAGAGCGACACTCTGTCTCAAAAAATAAATAAATTAATTAAATTAAATAAAGAGTAGAAGTAGCCTCCCTGCCAGCACAGGGGATCGGAGGGAGGATGACTACACTGCCAGTCTGGCAGCCCCAAGCCTGCGTGCGGGGCCACAGTGGCCGTGGAAGGGGCGCACGTGCCTCCTCGGGTGAGAACGGCAGGTTGGGGGCAGCTCTGCCCCTCTTGCTCGAGGGGTATCGGAGCCCACAGCCTCCGTGTCCGCTAATCCGCTGGGGCGGGCCGTGCAAGCTACCTGGGGAGATGAAGAAGGTTCTCCACAGCTTCTTGTCTCGCGTGACGTCCCGGATTTCCTTGGTCATGTTGACCATCCTGCCGGCCACAGGAGGGACCCGACGGAAGTCCAGGATCCTGGCAAGAGAGAGGCAGAAAAGGACGTCTGTGCTCTGGGCGGCTCCCGGCAGCAGGCGGGGTGCACCGCGCCTCTCTCCCCCCTCCTTTGAACCCAGCGCGGGGCTGGTGGCTGGGCCGGGATCCTCAGTGGCGGGGCAGAAATGCACCCCAGAAGGACGGGGCTGGTCATGCTTCAAAGACTGGCATCGGCCCTGGCGAGTGCCCAGATAACTAAAACATGCCCCTGTTCCAGGGCTGAATTTAAAACACAATTTAATTAAATTAACCCCTTTTAATGGAACTCTTTCTGAACTGTGTTGCTGCTTGCTTAATTACACGGCGACGTGGGACGTGGGCTTTTCTTGCTGACACAGGACGCTGTGATGGCCCTGCACAGTCGTCCTCCGTGGAGGGGTGGCCGGGCGGGCCGGATCGCAGCCACCCACCCTCGGCACGGAGCACCCGCCACCTCTGCCCCCGCCAGGTCACCGGGCTGTCCTGCTTCACACACAAGCTGACCAAGGGGTCCACGGTTCCTGATGAGTGACCCTCACTGGCTCCGTGGCCACTGTTTATTTTTTCACAGAAAAGCCCATTTCTGGGTTTGGGCTGTTTCTAGATAGTTAAAAATCTGACTTCTGGAGATTTCTGTAGTCGCCACATAAGATTTTGATCTCACAAAAAGCTGCCAAACTTCAATGTGACTTTGCATTCTAACCAGCCCCGGGAGAGGCCAACCCTGCTGGCCTCGGCAAGACGCTGTCCCGTCAGGGTCCCAAAGTGCAGGCCAGCGGGCATCTCCCCCTCAGCTATGCCCGGGGCGTCTCTCGACCCTCTGGACCAGGGACAGAATGCTGAGCCCCAGGGGTGCC
>CM052448.1:16884925-16922947 GCA_028533085.1 Varecia variegata | reverse complement strand
CGTCTCTTGAAGCCGAGCCTGTGCCCTTGATGCACGGCTGAAGGGGACGTGGAGACACTGTCACTTCAGCCATTGTCCAGATTCCTGCGGTTGCCCTGGAAGGGCCTGGCCACCAGCAGCCTGTCCTGCCTGCCCCGAGCTCCACACACCACGTCCTGATAATGAGGTTTCTTAAAATAGCTCCTTTGCGTATACGCAGGAGCCTGAGAGCTGCCATCTCTCTCTCTGACCCCCCTCACCCAGGTTCAGAGCCACGAGGCGGTGGCGCGGGCTCGTGCACAAGGTCAGTTACACGACCAGCGGCCAGCCGTCCACCCCCACCCCCAGGCCAACCCCTCCGTGTCCCTCCCAGGCCAGACACGCGTAAGGAGGGAATGAATTTCACTTCCTCACACAGAGACAGGAAAGGAAGCATCCGCAACCTCACACCCGATATAGACAGGCCAAGCCCACCGCCACCCGCTGCCAACAGCTCTGGGCCTCTGCACACTCCTGGAGCCTCCTCAGACCTGCGGGGACGGGCAACGCGCTCAGCCCGGGGCAGGGCATCTTCCCAGAGAAGTGGGAGCCCGGAAACAAATCCCAGCTGCAAACACACGCCGTCAGCCACAACTCGCAAGCTAGCAGCTATATTTTGTTTGACCGGCAAAGTATTTATTTTAAATGCTTCTGAATTAATTACCACCCTTTTTTAAATTTGAAGATTAAACGGGGGGGGGCGGGGGGAATCCATGTTTCTAGCTTTTCTTGAAAATTAGGAAATCAGGCCAGATGGCCAAGATCTGGTGAACCAAGGGACAGCTGGCACCGCGGGTCACACACCCTGCAGCTTGCCGCCAGCCCCCCAGCCAAGCCCCTCTCCCGACGACTGGCCTGTCCTTGCAGGTGTTTGGGTTTGCAACAACTCTCTCGCCAGCACAAAGTGGCCTTGCCGGGGCCTGGCAGAGATGGCAAAACAGCCTTGGACCCCGGGGTACCCGAGCCCAGGTCACACACTGCAGATCCTGAGTCTCCCAGGTGCCTTTCAAATTTCCCTCCATCAAACTTTCATGTGTCATGAAGTGCTTCAGTATTGATTTTGGTGACATAGTTTCTGTTTTATCTAGAGTATGGCAAACTGGTCTGTGGCCAAACCCAGCCTGTCATCTAGTCCCACAAATAAGCTGTGTTGGAACAGCCGCGCCCCCCCCATCACTTCACACTGTCTGGCTGCTGTGGGACCAGAATGGCCCCCTGGACAGTTGAGAGAAGCCACGTGGTCTCAAAGCCTGGCATAGCTACCGTCCAGCCCCTCATCGGTACTGCGGGCAGGTCCTGGGTGCATGGGAAAGGCGCAAAGGTCACCTCTTTCGGAGAGGCACCCTTTGGTGTCCGTGTTCCAGCTTCCTTGTGTAAAATACAAATGCTTATGCTCCACCCAGCAGTGCGTTTCCAATCCCGTAACTGAGGGTGGGAGGGCGTCGTGGGGGAGGAGAGGCAGTGGGGGCTCGGGTCACTTTCCCAACAGACACTCGGGGCCCGTGCACTTTCCGCCCCTGCGCAGTCAGCCTCACCCCACACCCCGCCCCACCGCCCTGGGCACTTACTTCATGGGCTTGAACAGTGCTTGCCCGTGGTTCCGGAACGTCATGATCAGCTTCAGCTGGGTGCCGCCCGACTTCATGGCTGCAGGGAGCGAGAGAGAAAAGGTCACGTGCTGCATGCCTCCACTTACCCCACACACCCACACACACCTCCACACCCCGACACACCTGCACACACCTGCACACCTACATACACCTGCACACACCTACACACCTGCACACCGTAACAAACCTACACACACCCAGGAAGGGCCTGGGTGAGCCGCCAGTCATTCTCAAGGATGCTGGATTCTCTAATAATTCTCTAACCTCAGTTTCCTCCTCTGTTAAATGGGGCTCAGGACACCTGCACGGCCTCCCTCATGGGGCCGTCATGGGACTAACATCAAAGTGGCGCATGCATCCTGAGGCCCATCAGCACCTCCGGTGGCCAGCCTGCAGGGTAGGATGGTGACCGCGATCCATCCCAGGACCTTTGCGAGGGCTAAGGGAGCGGCTGGACCAGCTGCCACACGATGAGAAGTCCTTCAACATTCCCAGTGGCTCTCACTGCCCCTGAGTGCACAGCCCAGACACCAGCCTGGCCACCGCCCGTTCCTTTGAGCGGGTGTCTGCTCCAGCTGCTGCCCCAGGCTCGCTGTGCTGTGCTTGACAGTGCTGTCCCCAGTGTCCAGGAGCTGGGGTTGGACGTGGTGCCCCCAGAGCACCACGTGTCCAGGTCTGTTGGCGACACTCTCCAAGGCTGTGCCCTCCTCAGGAGAAGGAGGCCGGCACACAAACCTCACCCCACCACACACTGGAAATACCCTGAGTGCCCAGCCCTGGGGGCAGGCGAGCAAAACACGTGACCTCGAGTGGAGGAAGGCTGTCCCCCTTCCCACCCAGCACCGGGCATTCTGAACGACTCGGCAAGCTGCTTAGGATTTTATTATTAAGCAAGCCAGCCCATGGATCATTTACACTCTATGAACCGTTCCCTTCTGGAAAACACGGATACAAGTGCACGGGTTTCCAAACTTGGGATGCATGAACAGGCCCCTGAGGCCCAACGGCTACCTCTCGAGAGCAGAGCTTCAGAAGATTATAATTTTCTACTTTTTCCTTATCTATGCTTTCTAGATTTCTACAATGAACATTGACTACATTTTTAGTAAGATTTTAAAAAGTCACGATTAAAAAATCTGTGGCCCGATTAAGCCCCATTTGATGTCCCCCATTCCCATTTAATAAGTGGAGTCACTGGAGTCAACTGTTCCTTCCTGGGACAACTGGGGACAGCGCATCAGCTCCTTCCTGGCTCCTAATCCCGGTTTGCTAAATAACGAAGTATTGTGCAAATGTGGTCGGTGTGGTCATTCTCGCTCTAGAAGCGAGTCCCGTCTGCACTGCCCTCCCCCAACGCTGGTGCTGTGGCACTGCCAGCCTCTCCCACGGAGCAAGCACATGCCTAGACATTAGTGGGCATCAAAATCTCACAGTGACTAGGGACTCGCCACACTTCCTGCCTGGGCCCACCACTCAGTCTTCCGAGTCGGTCTACTGCCAGAGACATTCAGAATTCTCTAAAATCAGCCCTGGTCTCCCTGCAAAAGCCAACCCCCGAGCTGCCCCGAGGCGTGGCACAGGCCCACGCTGTTCCTTGGGGTGGGCGGGAGACACAGCTGCCCCCAGCCTGTGTGCCAAGCGGATAGTCCCCACTCTGCCACAGCAGAAAGGGGCCCGGGCAGGTGGCAGAGCAGGGACACAGACCCGGCCTCAAGGATGAGGGCACAATTTGGGGTTTTCTTCCTAAAGGCAGACCAAAGGTCATGAGTGGAGGGAATCTTGCCCATCACGTGGGAGAAGCCCAGGCGTGGCAGCAATGGCCCCAGCTGGTGGAGACACCTCCCCTGTGCGCCTCTGTGCCTCCCAGTGGACAGGGGTCAGTCAAAGTCTGGTGGCCTCAGCCTGGGAGGGACCCAACTCAGGGGCAATCCCACCAAGGCCAGGCAGCCAGGCTGGGGTGGGGGCTGTCCTGATGCCCCCAAAGTCACGAGGCTCTGTTACGAGCCCCTCAGGGAAGCACCTGCTGAATCTCCCTGCCCCACCGGATCCCCACGTCCCCAGATGCCTCTGCAGCCACCACCAAGTCTCGGTCACCATCAAACCTCCAGGCCTGGCTCCCCGGTGCAGCCCCACCCCACGGCCACACCTCTGCTCCATGCACGTGGGGAGGGGCCCACAGCCTTCCCTACGCTCTGCCCCCTCCCTGGCCACCTGCCATCTGCAGGCCAAACACGGCAGCTCTGCGTCTTCCCTGGCGCCCTGTCCCCAGACAGACGTGAGCAGACACGACTAACGAACACTAATCATTGGCAACGTGCAGCACTCGCCACATGTGTGGACACACAGTAACAGAGCGTCCCGTGCTTTTACTTCACCCTGGACCCCAGCAGGCTCTGCTCTTTCCCTGGAACACGGCACAGCACGGAGGACATTCTAACATGCAGTCGTCGCCCCAGAACTTGGTGACGTTTCTCATGAATATAAACTTCGTGCATAAAAGAATGAGATTGTTATTATAGAAATGTTGATGGGCTTTGGCGCCTGGCCCCAATCTGTGTGACCCTGGCCAGTCCCCAGACCCCCAGCCAGCTCTGCAACCCACCAGGAATTCCCCAAAGGAAGGACCGAGAGCAGCCCTGGGAGGAGAGAGACAGCCCTGAAGGAAAAGGTGTGTGGCCCTGAGCTGGGGCATGGGGGGTGACCGGGTCCTGGGACATTGGGCGCAGCCACCACTCAGCCTTGGTTCCAGTGGGAACTTGGGCCAGCACCAACTATCTCCCCATTTCTAACAAGAACCCACCTGTATTTGGATGGGCCGTCCCTGACTGTTAGATTAACAACTCCGTTTTTTAAAGGCCTGTGGACCACACAAACATGTCCCAGGTGAGACCCTGACCAGTGGTCAGTGGGGGCCTCCAACATTGCCGCCATTGGCCTTGGTCATCTCATCTGTGAAGTCAACCAATGACTGTCCTTGGGGGTCACAGTCAGGTGGTCCAACTTTTTCACAGCCACTGTCTGAGGGTCATGGTGAAGCATCATTATTCCAGGAGATTAACTGGGACCCCTGTCTGTGCTGGAAGCAAGGGCCTTGCCCAAGGATGGCTCCAATCTGGAGAACGTGACTCCAGGAGGACTTAGGTCACCCTGTCCTCTCCTGCACTGCCCCACACACCCCGGGCTGGAGAGGAGGTCTGCCTACTGCCCCAGGCTCCGGTGCCACACAGAGCCCTCTGTGCCACTGTCCTTGGGCATTGAGGGACCCAGTCCTGTAGAAAAGGGTGTATCTGCCCGCCGGTTGGGGTGGGCACCCAGGGCTGGCATTGAGGCGGCTAGAGCTGTGGGCACCTGCTCCAGCGTGAGGGGCCAGGAGAGGCTGACCAGGAGCTGACGCCTGCCCCGGGCTCCCTGTGGGGCCAGGTCAGGCCGCCCCAACTCCCGTCCATTACACACCACCCTCCGGCGCTTTCGCTGTAGCTGCCTCCTGCCTGGGCTGGTATTTACTGCCCATTTTTCTTTAAGTAGGTCCCTTTTATGTTGGAATTATATTTACTTAAAAGGGAAACTGCAGCATCGCCACAGTGGGGACCACATCCCTCCCTGCGACTATCAGCAGCGCCTGGGAGAGCCCTCCTGTGGTTTCCCGGGCACTCATGACCACGGCTGCTGCCTCTGCTCAACCCAGAGGCGGCAGGTGCCGGGGGACCCCAGTCCTCACCAGCACGGGCTTTCGTTCCTGATCCTCCATCAGCAGCTGGAAAGGGGGTTGAACAGGGGCTGAGCTGTCTGCCGCCTTCTCCGTGCAACACCTGAAATCACCCTTTCCAGGAGGGTCGCTCTCCTCTGGGCACCACCTAAGCCCCTCGGCGCTGGGGCCTCAGGCACCCAGGTAACGGGGCATCTTCAGTTTTCGCTCTCCAGGTCGGTGGAGCCAGGTCCTGGAAATGTAGCCTGCGGTGGCAGCAGGGAGGGGACCGAGGCCTCTCTGGGCTGGAACTGCCTTCCAAGAAGTCTCGCCTCTGACTAATTAGACGGGGAGCTCCCCCCAGGTACCCACAGGCAGCTGCCCCATTGAAGGCCTTTGTTCCTCGAAGCTCGGCCAGCCAATTAGTCCCGGATTCTAGCTGGCTTCATTCTTCCCGGTTTGGCAGATCAATTAGTGTCAGGGACTTCTGTCCCGTGGAGTCGCTTGCCTTTGTTCAGGCACGTTCTCCCAACCTCGGCTTTGTCCGCTCTGGGTGGAGCAATTGTGAAGCC
Source organism: Varecia variegata (assembly GCA_028533085.1). NCBI lineage: Eukaryota > Metazoa > Chordata > Mammalia > Primates > Lemuridae > Varecia > Varecia variegata. The sequence continues at coordinate 16,917,062 of CM052448.1, read as the reverse complement.
TGTGTTTCAAGCCAGAGGCTGCCCAGACCCTCACACGCCCGTGTGACTCTTTTTTTTAAAGTAATTCCAAGTAGAGAGTCGTTAATTGTGTCATTTATTCTTTGCATCCATAATCGTGCATGATAGCGATTTAATTATCACCGGCCCCAGCCGAAGGCACTACAACGCCTGACTCCAGGCTGAACAGAGGTAGATACTGTCGGGAGCCTCTTCAAAGGCGGCCACGCCAGTTACCAGGCAGCCAGGAGCCCGGCTATAAATAAACCTCTGCTGGCCGTGACCGCCGCGCTGCGGACCACACAGAGCTCCGTGAATTGGATCAAGTGGTTCTGAACACGGGAGATTTAATGGAACCATTCTGAGAAGGCTTTGGAAACTCACAGGCATCACTTTCCATCACAACAATATTTCCGAGCGCACGTCTAATAGTGAGATGAATAATTGAAGATTAAAGTGACCGCCCGAGGGCTGGATGGCGGAGAGGACAGATCCCTGAGCCAAGAGCAGGAGGTGCTAACCTTGGGCGAGTCTGTCTTGGGGGCCAGGGTTGCCCCAGTTGTGGAACAGGGGCTACAAGGCAGCGCTGGCCTTCGAGTGCTCCACCTGCTCTGGGTCACAGCAGTGCCAGGGTCTCGGGGCAGCAGGCAGCTCCTGCCCAGGGGACCCAGCTCCACGCCCGCCTGGTGGCTCAGCCAAGCCCAGGGCCAAGGCAGGGGCTGCTGTCTCCAGTAGCCGGATTTTCACCCAAACCTACAGCTGGACGTCCACACTCAGAAGGACCCTCAGAGGTCAGCTGGGCGGCAGCCAATGGGGGCAACCCCTCCAGGAGAGCCTGCGCCCCCTGGGGACACTGCAGCTGCAGACCAGGAGACCTGGGCCTCGACGTGGCAGCAGCTCCTGTCCCACTCTGCTCACAGGTGAGGGTTTCCTGCTTCCTCGGGAGACAGGCCTCTGCACAAGCACGAACTCACCTGTGAGTGTCCCCAGGTCCAAGGCAGCAGGGAAAGGAGGGCCCAGAGTCCAGGCTGAGACCCTGACAAGGAAACAGGCATCCACCCAGCCCTGGTTTCCCTGGGAGAGGAGCCTCAGCCTACCCAGAAACACTGCTCCCGCTGGACCCACCTGGCAAGTGGCTGCCAAGCTCTGCTCTCCCCTCCTTAGTCATTTGCTCGTTTCAGCCTCTCAACGACCCATGAAGCAGTTATCACAGGTCCATGCTCTGTTTCAAAATCTCTGGGGGCAGAAGGGTTTGGGGATTACCAATGTTCCAGATGACTCAAAGCGCCTGTGGTGCACGCGTGCTGCAGATCACGCAGTGCACCAAGGAGTCTGGGGCGGAACCCCATAATCAAACACACGCCTGAACCTCAGAGGAGCATGTGAGATTCACTCTAGGAGAGAGAAATACGGATTTATAACAAGCCTGGACAATTGAGGTTTGGCCTCCAAATAAGTTCAGGGTGAGTCAGGTTTTGCTATCACATGGGTTTCGCTGGGATTTCAGATTTGCAAGTCAGAGGTTACGGGGTCTAGATGACAACCACCCCCATGTTCCAGGTGAGAAGCCAAAGGCACTAGAGGGTTAATCTCTTTTCCCAAAGTTGCTCTGGCCGGTGACTGCTGCAACCGGGCCGCACACCAGACCCTCTGGTGCAGATCTCGCCATCCTGCCTCAGCGAGAGGCCCCGTCCACCACCCTGCCTTCCCACACTGCCGGGCACCTGCAGAGTGACAGAACAGCCAGCCAGTCCTCAGACGGGCCCCACCCCAGGGAGACTGGATGAGAACCAACTGGGCCAGCGTGGTCTAGGAGATCAAAGGGGAGCAGCTTGGGCGGCCCCTCTGCAAGCAGACAGGCACAGCATGTGACCGGGGCACACCGCCAGGCCCAGGCCACGCCAGCGCCCCGGGGCTGGGATTCCCTGGCAACGGGCTCTGTCCACCGTGTTTCAAAGTCAGGCAGCCTGGGCACCATTGCCCTGGACAGTCAGATCAAAGGGGGTAGGGGTGCCCCAAGGCCAGCACATGGGGACAGACAGAGGACCCCCAAGGTGGGCAAAGCTGCCCAGAGGCCCAGGAGGCTCTGTCCTCTCCCTGCAGCTGCTCTCTAGCTCCTGCGCACAGAATTCCCACACCTCTGCACAGAGCAGTTGTCCCGTGTGTGCTGGGAGGCTGACCGGTCCCTGAAGGATACAGGACACAGCAGTGCCCGCCAAGGGCCTGGTGATCTTTGGAGTCCACGAAGCCCCTCTATGCAGACCCTGCCCTTACACACGAGGGTGGTGGTGGCAGCCCGGGGCACAGGCGCTCGTTAATGTTTTACAAGCTTGCTCACGTGCACCGTCTCGCCCCATCCTTTCCCTGCCCCTGCGCAGCAAGACCCCATCTGACAGACGGGAAGCAGGCTGGGGAGAGGCTCTAGGGTGAGCACGGCGCTTCCCCAAAGTCCTTTCCACCTGTGCGGTGCTGCTCTCATCCCCTCCCTCCTGCGACAGACGCCTTTCGCTGGGGAGGCTTCCTCGCCCACACCCTGCGGAGCCCTCTCCTCTCCAAAGCACCCGGCACCTCAGTGTCTTCCCACAACTGTCAGGTCCACGGAGGCAGCAGACTGTGTTGAGGCTGGATCCACCCTCAACTCCCCACTACCCAGAAGGGGCCAGAAATGCAGATGGTGCCCAGTAAAATGTGCTGGAGGGACGGGCAAGCCGGTCATTGTAGCAGATATTCCTTTAATGTGCACATCGACTCTCAGAGCAGAAGAGGCACTCCGGCTGTGGCTGTATGAGACAGCCCCCAACACAGCCCCCAGCATAGGCCCCAACACAGCCCCCATCACAGCCCCCGACACCCCCCAGCACAGCCCCCAGCACAGCCCCCAACACCCCCCAGTACAGCCCCCAACACCCCGCAGCACAGCCCCCAACAGAGCCCCCAGCATAGCCCCCAACATACTCCCCAGCATAGCCCCCAACACACCCCCCAGCACAGCCCCCAGCACACCCCCCAGCACACCCCCCAGCGCGGCCCCCAGTACAGCCCCAAGCCTTCTGGAGCCCTGCAAGGGCGGCAGGGAAGCAGAGCCTCTCATGGGGAGGCCTGGGGTGGGGGAGGCATTCGGATTCCTCCTGGGCAGCAAGTATGGAGGGAGGAAGACCACCGCCTTGTCCCAGCCAGCCCTCTTCCCCTGGGGCACAGTGATCCTGAGATGGCCAGGGAGCTGCAGGTTCCTCCAGTCTCCCCACAGCAAGGTGAGCGCCCAGCAAGCAGCTCAGCACCGGGCAGGGAGAGCCAAAAATAGCCTCTGAAGAAGAATTTGGGAAAACCTACTTGCCAGCCAAATAGGTAACACCTAACTCCCCTGTGTCAGCAACCGCACAGAACCCCAGGTTACCAGACCCTTTCAGCACCAGAATCGCTTTCGAGATGCACATGAAGACAGTGCCTGCCCTCCGGTTCCTCCTGGCCCCCTCCACCCCCCATGGATGTGTGCACCAGGGCAGCTCCCTGCAAAGCCTGGGGGAGCAGTTCTTCCCACCAGAGGGCCTCAGCCCATCCCCCACTGCCTCTCCAAGCCACTGGTGACTAATGGGGACCTTCACAATTGCCTACAAGCTCAAGAACAATGGCACCAAACTCCACGCTCAGAAACTGCTGCTGATACATTTTCCTGAAATCAGCAATTGGATGCCCTTTTTTGTCCGAGTCAGCAGATCGCAAAGTACTTGGAGATGTTGCCTTCAAACTACTCCGTCCTGGACAGCCAGGCCCCCGTCCCGCAGAGTGGACCCTGCTATGTCCTGTCCACAGGTAGCTGCACAGCACCCGGCTGAGCTCTGATGGGAAACTGGTTCAAAGCCACGAGAAGCAGCCTCCCTGGCTCTCGGCCGTGTCTCCCCACCAAACAGGGCGTGTGCCGAGAAGCAGAAAGACAGCCCTGTGCACAGGCTCTTGAGGGAGGGGAGCCACCAGGCACACCCCTCCATTCCTTCACCCGTGGAGGGGAGACCTTGGGGTCTAGTTGGCGACCCCAACTAGACCCCACAGGTGAGGGAGCAGAGCTCAACGCCAGGGCAGCTGTGGCATCTCTCGCTCGCTCATCTTGCAACAGAACGGCAGCACACCCACTGCGGAGAGCTTGTGAGTGAGGCACCCGTCCCTCCTTCAGAGGCCGCGTGGGTTCCTCAGCCCCCACCACCTGTGCAAATCGCCCCCGATGCTCCGGCAACGAACGAGCGATGGCTTCCCAGCTCTCTACAAGGAGAAGCCAGCCCGAGCGGCCCTGGCACCGTCTCCAGCACTCACACCCCCCATCAAACGCACCTACCCACCCCAAGGGCACCTACCCACACTGGTGATCTTCTGCGAGCTGAGATCGTGCAGCAGAGCTTCGATCGCCGGGTTACGTCTGGAGTACAGCTCGTACCGGTTAATGCCGATGTGGAATTTGAGCCAGTTGGGATAGGAGTCGGCAGCCGCCTCCCCAGTGCTCAAGAGCCCTTCACCTTCGGCACCTTCATGTGGCCTGTTGACAATGAGACGATCCAAAGTCAACAAAAAGGACAGAGCAGCAAGAGCTCAGTGAATCAGGGGACTGATCACTGACACCAACGTCTTGAGTAAGTGCAGATGTATGGAGGTGCCTCTGCTCAGGGAGGGCCCTGCGGTGTCTGCACTTTCTCCTGTGGCTATTGTTCTACCAACTAATAACACATCTACAGGCCTGTAATTCTTACTTACCCGTGGGAGACGCCACGGACAGCTATAACTACAGCAAGACTCATCCCAGAACGTCAGCACCAGCCCGCTACCCCGCCATGTCTTCCCGGGGGTCACCCAAACTGCCCAACAAGTATGATGTCACCTGGGGGTGTGAGGGGCTGTCAGCACTCCCCGGGAGCGGAGGAGAGAACCTGTCTTTGACCACAGACACGCCCCGTCTGTCAGAAACCTTGCCCAAGCTCTCTGCTTTTGTTCCGACAGCCAGGGATGGGAGTGATGCAAGACGCTAAATTTGATTTTAATGAGGGCAGTCTGGGTGGGGAGCGAGTGAAGAGGCAGCCGTTCTCTCCAGCCCAGCCTCCAACTGAGGGCCTGCTGCCACCGGGCCTGCCCCCACATCTCTGGGGGCAAGGGACTGCTCTGGAGCAAGGACAGACCCTCCTCTGGCCTGCTGGCCCGGAAGGAAAGTGGATCTTGTCCCGGCTCTAATTCACCAGCAGCTGAGACCCTTTCGGCCCAAGTCTTGTCCTGCAGTGGACACGAGGGTGAGCTAGAAGCCTCCAGGCTCCACTGCCCTGACCACACTGGGCAGCCCATCTCCCACTGTGGCCACTGCTCCAATTCTCAAGTTTCTGGGCATTTCCTTGAACCTGGCCAGTGGACACAGCTCAGAGGCTACCAAACAGCCCAGCATGCTCAGACAGAAAACACCAGGCCTGGCCAAATTTCAGGGGAGAAAGGATTTCCAATGAGATGTTTTGGAAGCCTGGCCTTCCCTTCTGTTGCTTGGGTAACCTCTTGCAGGTAGTTATTTATTCTAACCTTGCCGGTGGTTAATATTTCACTATTCTGGGTTGCAGCATCTGCCCATTTTGATCTGTGCAGCTGCGGGAAGGGCCTTGGGGGGAAGAATTTAACCAGGACAGTTTAAAAAGATGCTCCTGGGGTGGCTTCTCGCCGTTTATTGAAGCCATGGCCCCTCTGCAGCGGGCACCCCCGCCTGTACCCTTGCTGGAGAGCCTCTCTGTTGTACTTACTGCTGCCAGCACACTCCCCTGCTAGTGCTGTTCTCAGTGAGGGTTCGAAAGACTCACTAGGCACGTCAGACCTTCTCTGAGGTGTCCACCAAGACCGACATCGCCAAGCCTGGCAGCCTGGCACCTTGCCAGGGAAAGGCAACTAACTGATTCACTCACTCCCCAAGTCCCCAACTCATTCATTCATCGCCTGACTCCACTTCCCAAGCCGGGCTGGCCAGCACTCTTTCTTCTAATTGGGACCTGAGTACTGCCCTGGCTCCCAGGGTCCTGTCTGCCGCCCACAGCAGAAGTCACAGGGAACACCAGCCCTTCCCAGGAGGTCGGACTGGAGACAAAGGCAGCAGCACCCTGAGCAAGAGGCTTGCTAACTGCACAACACTCCCTTGCCCCAGCCTCTCGCCTGGGGGCTCCCGCCCTGGGGGTCTCTGAACCAGTTGTACACAATACCTTGGACTCTCACTCACCAGACCGGGTTCTCTGCCACCTTAGGGCTAAACCTGGCGTCGCTGTTCACATCAAACAAGACGTCGTCCTCCGTTAGCGGCGGAACAGCCACCTGGTAAAGCGGGTGTTCAAACAGCCTGGCCAAGAGGGAACCGTCCCCGCCTGGGCCGGGGGGCGGTACCGCCCGCCGGGGGCCCGGGTCTCGAAGCAGCGGCCGGTGCGCAGGGTCTCGCTGTCGCGGGGCGCCGGGATCCCGGCCCCGCAGGGCGCGCTCGGCCGGCTCGGCTGCGGGCGGCAGTTTCTCCAGTGAGTGGGACGTGAGGTTGGAGGAGGGGTCGGAGCTGAAGTCCTGCAGGATGCGCAGCGTGTGCTTGTTGGGCCAGCCCGCGTCACCGGGGGCCGAGGCGGCAGCCGGGGGCTCCCCGGGGCGGCCCCGTGCCTTGGCCCAGCCGGGAGCTGCCACCTCGGCAGCGGGCTGCGCGCAGGAGCAGCCGGGCTCCCCCGAGGGCCGCGCAGCGCGCCGCTCCAGTTTGGGCAGCAGGTCCAGCACGATGTGCAGCGCGCAGGCCACCAGGAACACCATCAGGATGAGCACGCGGAACCTGCGCACCAGGATCATCTTCATGGCCGTGCAGGCGAGCGGGCCTCGGACCCCAGCAACCTCCTGGAGCGCTCTCCGCCCGCGCCCCTTTAGCTTCGGCTCGTCACGAACGCGGCGCTGCCTCGCGGGTCAAGGTCCATCCGGCGCCCAGGCAGCTACCAGCTCCAGGGCTGTTCCCGGGCCCGGACAACGTGCAGCGCGCCTGCCGCCGAAGCGCCGGCTCTCCGGGCCATGTCGGGACCGTTCCCTCTTAGTCTCTCCTGGGCGGCCGCGCCCTCAGCGGCCGGGCCCACTGGCCCGCGTCCTCCTCGGAGCTGGGAGCGCGGGGAGCAGCTGGCCAGGAGGCAGGGGGAGCAGCCGGGTGAGGCCCCGCGCACCCAAAGGCCAGCGCGGGTCACCGGGGCTGCGGCCGCGCTCATCAGGCGCTCAGGGGCCCCACGCGGCAGCCCATCCCGGCCGGGGGCGGTGGTGGCGACCCGATCCACAGTGCGGTCCTCTCCGCGAGCTTCGTGGCCCGCTCTAGGCGCTGGGCGGGCAGAGAAGGGGCGGCTCCTTCGGGCAGGGCTCTGCTCCCTCACGCTGCGGCCCGGAGATGGGGACAGGGAGGGCTCAGGGCCGCGGGGACAGAGGAAGGGGAGGGGGCAGGGAGCGGGAGGGGGGCGCACGGAGCGGCCGGCGAGGTCCCCGGCAGGTGCAGCGGCGGTCTCGGAGCGCAGCTCCCGCACAGCCGAGCCTCGGCGCCCCGCGCCCCGGGCGGGCAGATATCCGAGCACCGCGGAGCCGCCCCCCGCGTCAGCGCCCGCAGATTGGCGGAGCCGCAGCCCCGCGAGTCACGGCTGGGCCCGGGCCGACTCCGCTCCCTCTTTCCTTTCTCCTCCCATCGGCCGCGCCCCGCGATGCCTCTGCAGCTCCCGGCCCGCTAAGGAGAGGGCGCCTTCCTCCGCGGTTTGCAGAGCGCGGAGACCCGCGCGGCGGGCGGGCCCTGTCGGGCGGCTCTCGGCCTGGCCGCTGTGCTAGGACCTCCGCCGCCAGCTGCAGCCTCTCGGCTCCTCCCCAGATGAGCCGAGGCCCAGAGCCCAGGCCAAGTCCCTCCCCGGAGCCGCTGGGCGTCTGCGCCGCCGGATGAGCCCCCGCCGGGAGGCGACCTTGTGCCCCACGGCCTGTCTCGCGGCCCCACAGCGGGCGAGGAAGAGGAGGAGGAGGCAAAGGCGACAGGACCGCGAGAGAGGCCAGAGGAGCGCGACTTGGGGACCAAATCCAGAGGGCACAAGCAGGCGGCAAGGCCCCTGCACCCGGCTGGGCCCCACCCCACCCCAGGGGGACCACGCCTGCGCCTTAACCCTGGCGGCGCCGGCAGTGCAGCTGGGATTGCTTGGCACTGAGAGGTACCCGGTGTGTGCTGGGGGCAGCACCTCCCTCCTCTGGGCGGGGCAGTGTGTGTGTGTGTGTGTGTGTGTGTGTGTGTGTTTTTCTCAACTCCCTCCCCAGTGCGCAAAATCGGTCCCCCACACATAGGGGAGTGGCACCTCTACACGTGGCTTCTGCAACTGGCATTTCTGGGTCTCCAGCCTCCAGCAGGGAATATTAATTAACGTGAATGTCAGCCTAAAATCCTAGGTAAGAAGGCGCGTGTGGGAGGAGGGGTCACACACACCCCCACTGCCCAGCAGACAGGCGCTCTGCTCAGTGTACTTACAGATTTCCAAAGCAGGGAGGGGAAGAGCCCCTCCCCACCCAGCAGCCCATCTGCCCCATCTAGCAGGACTGAGAGGGTAAGGGGCCCTGGGGGAGGGCACAGGGGTGGAGCCCCCTTCTCTTGCAATCACTCACTTGCTGTGTAACCTGGGCCCTCACTGTCCTCTCTAGGCCTCAGTTTCCTCTGATGTGAATTTAGGACACTGAGCACATCATTCCTATAGCCTTAGCACTGAATTTCGGTACCTGGCCCAGTGCCTGACATTCAGTAGGCGCCCACTAGATGAGTGGTGCCCACTTGTTGAGTGAAGGAGAGGGGTCCCGGGCAGCTGGTCGGTGAAACAGACGTCTGAGGCCATTGGAAATCAGTGAACTCCTGCAGCTGTAGCTGGAGGCTGTGTGGGGGGAGGGTGAAGGTCAGTTTCACCTGGAAGTGGCCACTCAGGAGACACAGTGTCACCTGTGTAAGCAGAGTTCATCCCTTCCTTCCTTCCATCCACTCACATGGACAACACATTTGGGTGTAGACAGGGCTACCCAGAGAGACCAAGGGGATGATGGAGGATGGGAAGGAAGCCCCCCACCCTCCTCACCCTTTACCAAGATCATCGGCAGATGCCTTGTGACAAGAAGGAGCGTGGGTCCGAGGCTGGGTTCACCCCAAGCCAGCAAGTGTCTCCGCTGGCCTTGGGGTTCTGTGGGCTCCCAGCCCTCCCGCCCCTCCCTGTCCACAGGCCCTGGATGGCAGAGCTATGGCTGGTGTCCTCGGGGCAGGCGTGGGGGTGGCCTGACCTGAAGAACCATCTCCATCAGGTGGGGGGGGGCTCCCTGCACACTTATTTTCACTGCCCCCCGCCCTGCCCCGCCCACCCCAAGAGTGGATTCTGTGGGAGCCGAGGTGACATCTGGACTCTGCCACTCACCACTGGAGGGCTCCCTCGTGTGGCTCTTGCTTCAGCCCAGCTGTCACCTCCTTAGAAAAGCCTGGCTGACTCACCAGGTCATTTTGAGGTGCTGCCTTCCTCCCTGCCACCGAGTGTCTGAAGACACTTTCTTCTGTTCCCATTTATTGTTTGTCTTGCCCAACACGCATGCACTTCAATGAAACAGGAGCCTGCAGTGATGCCTGGGGCTGAGCACAGAACAGGCGCTCAAAGGAAGGACCACACACCACCACCCACCCCGGGGGTGACAGGCCGAGGGAAGACATGTGACAACAGTCTGAAGACAGAGCACACCCCACAGAGGGGACTGAGCGGCACCCTTGGCTGGATCTTTCTGCCTGGCTCCTTTGTGCAGTGCTCTGAGGAGTAATTCGATTTGGTTCAATCGGTAATTTGATTTGGAAATTGCAGAGAGCAAACACGGTTACACACACACAGTGCTACACACAAACAACAGACACACACAGAGCCTGGACCTCCCTGAGGCTTGTGCTTTGTGGCTCCGTGGACAGAGTGCCCCCCACCCCCCAGGGCTAGGGTGAGCTGTCTGGGAAGGCCCCTGGAGGTGAACACATGGCCCCCATCAGAGACCACATGGGTTCTGGGGGCTTTTTTCTGCCAAAGGATCCAATAAGCCAATGTAAAATATGTTAGACAGTGACAGGAATTATGTAGAAACATAAAACTGGGTACGGCAGGAAGGGTAATAAATTCTGGGTGTGCAGAGATGGCTATTTTATACCAGTTGGTGTCTGAGAGAGTGACTTTTTGTTTGTTTTTTGAGACAGGGTCTTGCTCTGTTGCCCGGGCTAGAGTGCAGTGGGTCATTACAGCTTGCTGCAGCCTCACAGCCTGGGCTCAGAGAGTGGCTGTAACTGAAACGTTAATTCAGAGGGAATAAGTGGCTTGGAGGTCTTCGGGGCGGTGTCCTCAGCAGAGAAGCTGAAAATGCCAAGGCCCAGGCTGGGGCTGCCTGAGGACACACTTGGGGGGTGCAGGGCTGGGGCCGTGGTGGCCAATCCGTGGGCTGGGGCCATTCGATGGCTGGAGATGGAGAGGTAGATGGGCCCAGATGAGGGAGGCTCGCCAGGCAGACACAGGGAGACCAGATGGGGGCTGGGCCACAGCCACGTGGGATAAGAGAGGTGGGATAAGAGACCAGCTGCAGCGAGAAGTGGGAGGTGACCCAGCCAGAGCCCTGGGGAGGAGCCACTATTATCTGGCTGTTGTCTGATGAGCAGCTTTGGGTGCTGGGGATTAGGAACCTGACTCTGGACTATGTGTCCTCGGAGCATGCAAAGCTGGTGGAGGGGTGGGCTCCCCAGGAATGAGGGGCGCAGAGGGCTGAGAACTGAGCCCTGTCTGCCCTGAGTGTTCAGGAGGCTCAGGAAGCCGTGACGGTGGCCCTAAGATGGTGAGAAGCCCAGGAGGGAGGGAGGATGCTGACCACGGGCCCGTGAGGCCATGCAAGGTCATTGGTGGCCATGATGGGTGGTCTTGGCGTAGCATAGGTGGACACTGAAGGGGTCCCGATGGAAGCAGAGGGCTTTGTGTTGTCGAGGGCAAGAATCATCATCTCTCTTCCCTTGGTCGGTCTGAGCAGACACAGACCCTGTGACAAAAGACAGATTAACAAGAGAAAAACCAGTTGAATAAGCTGTGTGTCTCCAGTATACATGGCAGATTCTCAGGGAAAAGTGAGCACACCTCAAAGACATGGCTCTGAGTTCAGCCTTAAATGCCACATTCAACAGAAACAAAGAAAAAGAGGTGTGGGGAGGGCCCAGGAAATCGCCACAAATAAGTGGTGCCTTCTCCGTGGGTGACAGCCCTGCTGATTCAGGGACAGAGTGGGAGATACCGTGAGTGGAGATTTCCTTTATAGATGTAAATTTCTCTCACGAAGGGTCACGTCCATCCTGTTTTCAGAGCTTCTCCTGCGGCTGCAGCTTCTCAAAATAGGCGGCTCAAAATAACCCTAATGCCAAAGAGGCATATTTTGGGGAGGCATATTCTAGTCTCTGCTACAGTCACATTTTGGGGTGGCATATTCTGGTCTCTACAGTCACATTTTGGGGAGGCACAGGCTGGTCTCCTCCGTGTGAAAGGTGCAGAGAAATGGGGGTGAGGGCAGGACCAACGCCAGCTCCTGGACCCGAGTCTTGCTGGGGTTCTGAGGATACTGGAGGGGGAGCAACTGCCCCCATCGAATCATCTCACCACCCGGCTCATGCCAAGGAAACCTGCCCCAGTACACCAGGGCTTGGCGAGGTGCAGTGGCCACCCTGTAGCAGCCAGGAGGAGGGGATGAGGTGCCCAGGGTGCGCAGGCACTTGGCCAGAAAGTCACATTCAGAGTCCCCAGGAGACCAGGGCAGGAGGAGGAACTCACACAGGAGACAGGAGTGGGGTCCATCACCGTGGGTCCCTGGGACTCATGGCCAGGAGAGGTGCCCCCCTGCTCCCGTGGAGGGCAGCTGAGAAACCACGTGACTCCTCTGATGAACCCAAAGCCCCCAGCTGGCCTGGGGGAGCCCCTGGTGATCTTTCCAAGAGAGCTGCTTGTGGTCAGCGGGAGGTGGGAACAGGGAGGTGAGAGCAGCGGTCAACGTGCCGCCCTTGTGTGAGGAAGAGGAGGAGAAGCGCGTCTGCGGACAGTTGCATGGGGGATGTCGGAGCAGAACTGAAGCTAACAGGGTGGTCATCTGTGGGGTGCCCGTGCTGAGGGCGAGGGTGGGAAAGGGACTTGCGGGTGCACGATGAGTTAGGAAGAGGAGGAGCTGGAGCAAGAGCATCATGGAGCAGCAGGCGGAGGGCGAGGCTTCACCACCCCAGCCCACCCCTGTGCCCCCAGGTCTCGCCGAGGACCCACCAGCTTCGGGGGACAGGTTTTCCTGTGCAATGGCCCAGGGCTCCTTACTGCAGGGGAGAAAGGGAAGCAGCCCACCCTCAGGGCCCGGGAGTGTGGAGCAGTGAGGCCCACGCAGCTCAGGCCTGGCACCTGCACCCTCCGGATCCCGCGCTGTTTTCCCAAGGATTACTCATCCGGGACCCACCCGGAGGCTCCGGCCTGTTTACCACAGGCCAGCCCTGGCCACAGGCTATTCTGGGAGCTCGGGGGCAGCTGGCTGAGGTCTGGAGGAGGCTGGTGCTCTGGATGGCAGGAGGAGGGCCAAGCCATCGCGTCTTTACTGTGCATTCACCCTGCGCCAGGTGCTGGACCAAGCGCTTTATGGGGCGTGTGATTTCATTCTTGTCTGGAGCCAGGGAATGTGACAATATTAGGGCCTCTCCCATGGCCACCGTGGAGCTGGTGGGGCTGGGCCTGGTTGTCGGGGTTCACGCTGGGAGTCATGGGGCCACTTGCAGGAGGAAATGCTGTCACAGGAGAGGGAGCCAGGCAGGATCTGCGTCCTCTGGGCTGCGTCTGAGAAACTCGGGGGACGGCTGGGGTCTGTTCTGTGAACAAGAATGGCCTTGTCCCTCCTGCCACCATCCCTGGCCAGCCAGCTCCTCCGCCCAGCGGAGCCCCTCCTGCCTGGGCTTCTGGTCTGTTCCCTCCCCAAGCACAGCCTGAAGGTGCTTGGAAACTAGAATTTCTTTGTACTAATTAAAAGCACCAACAGATCAACAAGCCAAAAACCTGCAAATAAAACAATTAAAAAGCTTGACTTTATTTTGTGTCCCTCAAATACATGATTTATATACTTTTCTATCATACATGGAATAATCACTAAAACTGACTATTATTTTGTTCATAAGAAAAATGTCAGGCCGGGCGCTGTGGCTCACGCCTATAATCCTAGCACTTGGGAGGCCGAGGCGGGGGGATCGTTTGAGCTCAGGAGTTCGAGACCAGACTGAGCAAGAGTGAGACCCTGTCTCTACTAAAAATAGAAAGAAATTATCTGGCCAACTAAAAATATATAGAAAAAAATTAGCCGGGCATGGTGGCGCATGCCTGTAGTCCCAGCTACTTGGGAGGCTGAGGCAGTAGGATCGCTTGAGCCCAGGAGTTTGAGGTTGCTGTAAGCTAGGCTGATGCCACGGCACTCACTCGAGCCCGGGCAACAAAGCGAGACTCTGTCTCAAAAAAAAAAAAAATGTCAAGAAATTCCAAAAGGCAGATATTGACAGTCTGTTTACTGGATCTACAGACATAGACACGTGTATACAGGTGTATGTGCACACACGATCCACAGTCTGTTTACTGGATCTGCAGATATAGGCAGGTGTATACAGGTGTATGTGCACACACGATCCATGGTCCATTTACTGGATCTGCAGATGGAGGCAGGTGTATACAGGTGTATGTGTACACACGATCCACAGTCTGTTTACTGGATCTGCAGATGCAGGCAGATGTATACAGGTGTATGTGCACACACAATCCACAGTCCTTTACTGGATCTGCAGATGTAGGTAGGTGTATACAGGTGTATGTGCACACACAACCCACGGTCTGCTCATGGAACACAATGCAGGGTAATAAGACAACAGCTAAGCTTTAAAAATATTTCTACCTGGAAATTAATGTCACAAATATAAACTCACATGTAATTTTGGGTTATGAAGGAAACCAAAAGGGAAATTACAGACTATTCTAGAATGAACGCAAATGAGAACCTATTATAATAAAACTGCAGGATATCACCAAAGTGGCACTTGGAGGAAACTTGGAGGGGTAACTGCATTTATCAGAAAATGATAAGATAATGACTAAAAATACACAAACTAAGCTTTCCGTTCAAGAAACTAGAAAAAGAATAAAGTAAGCCAAATAAAGAAGGAACAAATTTATACGGAACAAACCAAAAACAAGTTCAAAGGAAAACAAACAATGGTGGAGCTGGTTAATGAACTAAAGTCGTTTTCCGAAAAGACTAATAAATCACATTTAGAGATTAACACTTTGTTAAGATTGAGGAGAGAAAGATTAGTGCCTTTAGCAATGAGAAGGGAACAGGAGTAGACATGAGAGGGACATTAAAGCAGTCCCTACCACCCCACATGGCAAGATTTGATAATGTAAATGAAGTGGATATTTTTAAACTAGAAGCCAAATTACCAAAATTGACTCAAGAACCACAGGTTGAACATCCTTAATCTGAAAATCAGAAATCCAAAATGCTCCAAACTCTAAGACTTTTTGAGCAACAACGTGACACCACCAGTGGGAAATTCCACACCTGACCTCACGTGACAAGTTGCAGTCAAATGCAGTCAAAACCTTGTTCGTGTGCAAAATTGTTAGAAATATTGTATAAAGTTACCTTCGGGGCTCTGTGTATAAAGTGTACGAGACACAAAAGTGAATTTTGTGTTTAGACTTGGACCCCAGCCCCAAGGCATCTCATTATGCATATGCTCATATTCCAAAATCTGAAAAAACCTGAAATCAGAAACACTGCGCTTGCATGCAGCTCTCAACCCAGTTTTTAAAATATGTCCCCAAACCAGCACTCTCACCACCTCCACTACCAGCTGAAGTCGCAGCCCTCTCTCACCTGGATTAGGGCAGCAGCCCCTCCGCCACGCAGCACCCGAGTCATCCTGTCGAGACAAACAGAGCGGGTCTTCTCCCCAACCTCCCCCCCCAACCGTTCCCCATCTCAGAATGAAATCCAAATTTCTGGCCATGGCCTACCAGACCACCCAGCAACTGCCCGCGTCTCTGCCCACCCAGCCACCAGGCTCCCTCCTCGGGGCCTGGCATTATGGTGCCCACGGCCATCCTTCCGCACAGCTGGGGCGTCCCCACAGGTCCTTAGACCTCCATGTTGGACCCCGTCCCACCAGCAAGGCCTTCCCTGGTGCCTCTGCCCACCAGGCCCTCTGTCCCTCACCCAGCTTCTGTTCCTCAGCGCTCACCACCACCTGACACCACTTGTGTGATTTTCGTCGTTTCATTTCTATGCTACATATTCCTCCATCTGCTACTCTGCACTTATTTTCAGCACATCCCACCAGGCACCGTCCTGCACAGAAACAACCCGGGGCCCGCCAGGCAGCAGAGACAGACCCTGGAAACAGTCAGAGGACTGTGGAGTAGCAGGCGAAGGTCAGAAGTATGAAATGTGCTCCCTGATGAGTTCACTGAATGGCCCTCACAAGCTAAATTGGTGTTGATGAAGCCAAAAGGCATCCATAATTCATAATCAGAGGGACAACAGCATCTGCTGACCTCGTGGGCCAAGTGACCACACTGAGACCTCCCCCAGGCAGTGCAAGAATTAAGTGTCCACACGTGGGCGGAAAGAGCCATCCCCGGCCCAGCCCTGGGTTCCACCAGCTTCTTGGAGAGGTGGAGTCCCCAGAAAACCCTAGTACCGTGTTACCCTGTCGTCTGGTGCCTGCTTAGTAGCCGTTAGTGATGCCCCAGCGGGCACCAGTGGGTCATCCTTGGTCCCGTGTAAAGTCTGCAGGAGGGGAGGAAGGGAGGGTTGTGTTTCAGGGTCTGTGCCAAGTCTGCCGGGAAGAGCCTGGCTGGTCACATGGGCAGGAGACCACGCTGGTATCTGTCCAGCCCAAGTGACCTTCCCCCTCCACCTGTGGAAGCCACACTCTGGCCCCTCGGCCTTGTTCCCTGGGCTGCAGATGTGCTTCTTCCTCCTCTCTCTGGACCACCTCATACTTCTCTTCAAGGCCCAGTTTAAATGTCACCTTCTCTGGAGTGCGGCTCTCTCCCTGCGCCATCTGGTCACAGCTTACTCTCCATGGGGACCTCCGCCTGCTTCTCCTCCACCAGCCGCCAGAGGCTGCAGGGGGCCGGGATGCCACTGCCCGGAGCACCCTGGGGTCCACTGCACAAGCATCACTCAGCCCCTCGCAGTCACTCGGCCATGACTCTCCCAGGGAACCAGGGCGGGTGAAGAGAAGGACCCAGAAACCTGGTCATTCTGCAGCCGTTTGCTGAACGCATACCCTGCCAGGCCCCCCAGCAAGGGCAGAGGGGAGGGAGGGAAAGAGCCGTGTGCAGCCCCAGCTCAAGGCCCCAACGCACGTAAGTCTGCAGCTGGAGTAGCTTGGTTCTCTACCGAGAAGTTACTTATAGCAATGACTTCTAAGCCTACAAATTAGAGTTATGTACAATATTTCAGAACTGGGCCAGGCACGGTGGCTCACGCCTGTAATCCTAGCACTCTGGGAGGCTGAGGCGGGAGGATCACTCGAGGTCAGGAGTTCAAGACTAGCCTGAGCAAGAGCCAGACCCCGTCTCTACTAAAAAAATAGAAAGAAATTAACCGGACAACTAAAAATATTTAGAAAAAATTAGCCAGGCATGGTGGCACACGCCTGTAGTCCCAGCTATTCAGGAGGCTGAGGCAGAAGGATCGCTTGAGCCCAGGAGTTTGAGGTTGCTGTGAACTAGGCTGACACCATGACACTCTAGCCTGGGCAACAGAGCGAGACTCTGTCTCCAAAAAAAAAAAAAAAAAAATTTCAGAACTGACCAGGCCTCTGCTTCCTGGGCCCTTGCCGGGGGAGGGTTCGGCCTGACGCAGAATCACGGCATCGCATCCCTCCTGGACTTGGGGGACGAGTCCAACAGGTCCCGGGAAGGCAGAGGTGATCGTTCAGAGCCCAGGGACACAGCCAGCCCCACATCCCCAGATGACACCCGGAGGGGCCCCCCCAGGGCCACAGCAGCAGACCAGGCCCAGCTAAGACGACGTGGGACCTGCCCGAGTGAGGCGCAGCTGGCGGCTGACCCGCTCCCAGTCCTGGGACATCGGCCATGAGCCGGGTGTGGCCCTCAGCACTTTGCACAGATGGTCTCGCTGCATCCTTGCTATAAAGGAGAAATAGTTATTATTACTGTTGCTAATTTTTATAAGGAAACTTGACCACCTCGCCAGCCAGCTTCACGGACTGGCAGCCTGTCCTCAGTTTGAGCTGGACTGATGCCGTCTGGAAATTCTGAATATGTGTTGGACACGAGCGTGGATTCTCATCCCAGAGGCCCCACCCTTCACTGGGGTCTCCTGACACGCGGGAGGCAGCAGGCGGGGGAGGGAGGAGGGATTGAAACCCTGGACGGGAAACCCCGAGGGAGGGCTGTGCCCACAGGGGCTGGGAGGGCTTGGAGTCCCTCACTGGCCCAGTGACCCTGAGCGTGTGTCTGCATTGTCCTGAGCTGAGGTCTCCGCATTGTGAGGGCTAAATTGGCTGCCGTCTGTGAACATGCCTCCTGTCATTGCTCACGTGGTCGGTAAAGCCCTGAGCACTCTGGTTGGTGGCTCTGAGCACCTCCCAGGAGCCTGGCGGACTGTTAGGGCGCAGGCCTTGGCGTCCACAGGCCGGGCTCACACCCTCCTCCTGCCACACCCTACCTGTGGGCTGCGGGGCCGGCGCTTGGCCTTCGTGGGCCCTGGCTTCGCCGCCGCACAGCTGGAGGGTACCTTCCTCCCCCACCGGCCGAGGAGGGCGGAGGGCAGTGTCTAAGCCACCACGTGGAGTCCAGAGCCCCAAGGGCAAAAGCTGAGTGACGGCCTCTTATTCTCCTTCTTTCTAAATGCAGGGCTCAGCTGAGTGGGGACATGTGGGGGCTGTTCAGTCCTTCCCTAAGCGCATGTCCAGCCTCTGTTGAGGGCCAGGTCCTAGGTGGGAACTTGGCCGCCGGGAGCCCTGTGCGCTGCTCTCACCTGGGGACTCTCCCGCCTTGGGTAAAGCGGAAGGGCAGACGCAGCGTTGTAGTGTCCGAGGGTGCAAAGCTGAAGGGGGAGAGGGAGGCGGGGCGGCCTCTACAGAGGGGCGGGGAGCAGTCCCGAAGGGTAGCCACGGCGGGATGGGTGGGCCTCCGCAGTGGAGGTGGAGACCCTCGGGTGGGCTGGTGCGTCTGCGGCAGCTGCTTTCCCAGGAGCTCCGGCTTCTGCAGCTCTTGGTGCAGCCGCCTTGCTGTGTTCTCAGTGGGCACTTCAGAGCACATCCCTTCTTATGAACGGACAGACATCACACTGGAGACGCCTTCAGAGCCAGATTGGAATGCGTGTGAAGATGTCCTGGGGCGTTGCTCAGAGGCCACGGCCCCCCACAGCCAGAGGGACCTGGGAGAGGGAGGAGACACAGGGAATGAAGATGTCACCAATTAAATTGTCTCTTTCCTTTCAAAGGCAGAAGTCACTGTGGTTTTCATCAACACTGGCTAACCTCACGTAGAAAGCCAACATTAGTGAGACTCGAAAAATACTTTCCTCTCCAAGTTGCCAGCGACGTCATCCCGTCTCTCCCCGGGTAGGGTGCAGTCATTTCAGAAGGAGGCATTTTGTAAAATTAAAAGGTATTCACCAAACATTAGTTTATGCATGAATGTAATCTACAGATTTGGTGATGAGAGATGAAAATGCAAATATTAGACAAATAAGATTGGATGTTTCGAAGCAATTGCAAGATTCAAGTGAGAGAATAAATGACAAGGAAACTTCTTATTCAGACCCTCAAACGTCTGGTTCTGGAGCAAAAGCCTCGCGCTGGTCTGGCCTGGAGTGACAATGCCGGGTCATCGCTCAGCCTCCAGCCTCCCCTCTCCAGCGCGGTGGCTGTGCTGCAGACCCACTCGCCGGATCAATCCATTCAGGTGGGACTCTGTTTCCCCTTGTGCCAACCTGAAAATCCCGCCACGTCCTCCATGCAGTGCGAGCCCAGGTGTGCCCGCCCCTGGAGCCCGCAGGCCCCTCCTGCTGTGGGTCTGCTGGGCCTGCGGGTCTCCTCACGGAGCCCTTGCCAGGGAGGACCCTGCCCTTGGGGACCCCAGTCAGGGTCCAGGTCCAAGCCGCACAAAACCGGCTCTCCCAACACTTCCATAGGAAACAGGGGTGGGCTCCTCCTTCCTGGCGACCTGGGAGATCACACGCCGGGTGCTGCTCCGGGCACCTGCACACCGATGCGGCCCCTCGACCGAATCCAAACTTCACAGAACAAATCTGTTCTGTAAAATTTGGGTTCAGTCAAAAGGCTGCGCTCAAGAATACAGAAGACCACGGGTGGCCCCAAGGCCGCAGGTTATCCGCCCTCCAACTTCGAGGCAAAGCCACTAGCAGCTGCACACGATGCTGCCTCTTGTCACCCAGAGAGAAATCCCCAAACTGATCAGCATGTCAGAGATGTTTCTGTGCCGTGGGTGGGGGAGGGAATGTCACAGAGGGACAGGTATAGTTTAGGATGGGAGATTATTGCACAGAGATAAATCCTGGAAACAGCTGCCTGGAACATTCTTTATACTAGAAAGTACTTTGAGGTCGTTATGCAGGATTTTATGGCCATTTCTCAGCTGAGCCCCCCGGGTGGCTTGTGGCTCTACAGAAAGTCATCATCGCATTTCATGAGTGACAGATGGCTTTTATCACACCTTTGCATTGTCGTGTATGTTAATAGGACTGTGCAGACGCCCTGCAGATGTGGGCACCTGAGAGTGCCCTGGGCTAAGTCTGCTCTCTGGCCTCAGGTCGGGACCCTGTATGAGATGCCTCATGGTTTTAGTTCTCACACCGATGTCCCTCTGGCCAAGCCACAGTGACGGGAACAATAGCTGGTGCCCCCATGCAGGCCAGTCTCCCAGGGAGTGGCTGCTCCCCGAGGGGCCCGGGCTGGTGCTACTGTCCTGGGCTCCCGCGTGGGAGGGCTTTGTCCCTCCCCCTCCCTGGCTTGGCAGTCATCTGCCTGAGTTTCCTTGGCCACACTTTGCTGTCTTGATCAGAAGATAAACAAAATCCATTCCTTCTGTTCCGTCTGATCTCCCAAGCCAGGCCCGAGTTGCGTGGCGCGGGCTCCAGCGGTGCGTGCTGAACAGCCTGTGTCCTTCTGGGCTCCAGTTAATCGTGGCTCAGATCTGCGCCACCCCACCCCCCACCCCACTGGCTTTGCAACAGAATTTGAGAAGGAGGATTGATTGCTTAGTCCCAGGGAAATCCCTGCATTTGGCCCAAAGAGGCAGGAAACATCCTTGAAAGCCACCTCCGCTCCACTCCAAACGCGTAAAGAAAAGGCAGCGTGGGACTGACAGCCAGCGTCCTGTGGGGACGGGGGACGCGCCCGGCTGAGCCGCCAGGGCGGAGAGTCGGGCAGCAAGGGTGGAGGTGACAGTGAAAGAACGATCCCGACGTCAAGAGCTGGGGAGGGACGGAGTGGAAGCAGGAGTCAGGACAGGGGTCAGGGCGTCTGGACCCTTCTCCACGGGGGTCCCACCCGGCAGGAGGCAGGTCAGACGGGAGGACAAGGGTTTCGGGGCCGGCCTGTGTCATTGGCACCAGAGGAGCATGGCTCGCTCTCCTGGGGCATCTCTGTTTCTCGAGTCTCATAGTCAGCACGGACCCCGCCATGAGGGCCCAGTGACACCACCCTGAGCCTCCCCAGATCCCCCACGTCCTGGCGACCTCTCTCCCTATCCCTCCGGGCCCCTGACCCCCAGAGAGGATCTGACCACCGTCCACACTGGAG
This sequence comes from Varecia variegata, assembly GCA_028533085.1. Classification (NCBI taxonomy): domain Eukaryota; kingdom Metazoa; phylum Chordata; class Mammalia; order Primates; family Lemuridae; genus Varecia; species Varecia variegata. The sequence continues at coordinate 16,896,184 of CM052448.1, read as the reverse complement.
CCGCCCACAGTGGCCCTAGTGGCGCCATTGGCCGAGGGGCTTTATTTTCTCGGTAGAGCCAGGGAGTGGGACCACCCTGGACAGGGCTCTGGGGACACTGGGCTCTCTTTAGAAAGTCCCCAGCCCCATACCTCAGATGACTCAGAGGGGCTGCTGCTTCTGCCTGCAGAGGGGGCTGGGCTGTCCTTGGTCCCTTCCTGGAAGACACAGCCCCTCCGCCTGCCTGTCTCCTCCTCTGTCCCCATCACCATCCCAGCTCCTGCCTCAAGGGAGTCATTCTGCCCCTTCCCTCCTCAGGCCCTGCCTGAAAACCCCCTGCCCCAGGGACGTTGGGGCTCCAGGGCCCCACTCAGCGCAGCCAGCCCCTCAGCCTCAGTGTGGCCCCCTGTGCCAGCCCCCTGAGTGTGGATTCTCTGGCCAGTTTACAGGCCCAGGCAGCTCTCTGCAGGGCACTGATCCTGGGTGCCAGTTTTAAAGGACTGGATTATAGAAAGCCTAAAACCTGCCATTTGTTTCTGACCATTAGAAACTGCAACACCATGAGAGCTACATTTGCTAAAATCATATTGGTCCCAAGGGCTGTGGGAACCCCTGGAAGACCTGGCTCCAACCCACACGGGGCACTGGGACCCAAGGCGATTGTGGCCATTGGCCTAGCGTCCCCTCTGCCCGTCCTTCCTGGGCAGCTCCTGTGCACCCCGCAGAAACCTCTTCAGATGTGACCACACCTGTGAGCCATCCTGGATGGGCTGGCTCCCCGGCCAGAGGCGCCAGGGGCTGGGACACCTCCCCCACTCTGCTGGCCCAGGGTCCAGGGTCACCTGCTCTGTCTCTCCTGCTAGGTCCTGCTGTCCCCCTGGCTGTGCTGTCTCCTGCCCCCACCTCTCCCTCCGCTTGCCCAGGTCCCGGCCGGAGGGCATCGCATCACCTCCGCACAGCCCAAGTTTCCAATACAAGCATAGACCATTTTGGGAAATGACCTCTTGTCCCAACCAAACGAGACCACGGAGAACGGGCCAGCCACCACTTCCTGCTGCTGTGGGCTCCTGTGGGACAGAAGTTCACGGAGCAGCTTTTCTTTCTCTGTCAGACTCAAAGGTCACTTGAGGGAGCAGCCAGGGCCTGGAGTCCCTAGGGAGGCCCAGGGGACGGCCACTCTGGGTGGATCTGGGACTACTGTCAGAAGCTTGTCTGAGAAGGTCTAAAATACCAATTTCTGCAAACTTCATGATTTAGCAATGGGCTTACTTCTGCAGACACGCGGTGCTGGGCTGGTGCCTGCCTGGACACATATTTGATGTATTAATTTTCCTCTAGACAAATCATCCCAATGAAAAGTCCAGTTAGTATGACAGTTGCTATCAGTTTGGGAAATACAGATTTTTACCTATAAAATATCAGTGTCCTAATCACAGCTATGGAACTAATATGCAATTTCAGCTGCGAGCTGCCAGCTTAGGGCAAGGGCAGATGGGGCTTCCACCTCACTGTGGCCGCTGCCAGCCCCACACGGGGCCAGACACGTGCAGTGGAGGCCTGAAGCCTGGCTGGCCTCTGGGAGTGAGCGTTCATTGAGCACCTGCTGTGTGCCATGCTGGGCACCTTCTTCCCCTATCTTATGCAGCACTGAGATGCCCCAGGGTAGGCAATCTCGTCCCACCGAAGGTGAGGAAACTGAGGCTAGAAGACACAAATCAGGGGTGCATGGCCTGCGGCAAGGAGGGGGTGTGTGCGAGGTGACCCCTGAGCTGTTGTCTCCCCGACGGGGCCCTGCAAGGTGGGTGGGCCTGGACAGAGGGACCCCACCGTGGTGTGGCCACACCCGGGGCCGTGAGGAGATGGAGCCAGCTACACAACCCTCCCTCCCTGCTGAGACTGGCCTTGTGGGGCAGGACAGTGGACACTGGGACACGTGGTGGTTTCTGCCCATTTCTAAAATCCGCCGTGATGCTGCCAGGTCCCTGGCTCCCGCCTCATCCCCACGCCACGTCCCCCTCCATGACTGCAACCTGCAGTGAGGTCCTTTAGTCTGTTTCCTCCCGATTCTCTCCTTAAACCCGGGAACTCAAGAAAAAAATTCAGTGTGTACACACGTAAGACAGATGCACAGCTCTGAGCTGAGACATATCCCGGATTTAAGAAAATCAAGGTCCAAATCCAGGAGGGCTGGTGCTGCCGGGCTGGCGGGCAGCAGCCTCTCCAAGGACCCTGCCCGTCTCTATGGTCCTGGGGGCTGGGGGGGGGGGGCTCTTGGCGGGGGCGCTGCAGCATGGAGCCCTGGTGTGAAGTGTGTGTGAAGGGAGAGTGCAGAGATACCAGGGTGACATGGAGCTCATGCACCTCCAGGGCTTGTTCCTGGGGGAGCCGGGATCACAACAGCCAAGTGCTGGGGTCCTGCCCACCCCTCGGTCCCACCCAGGACATCAGGGGGGACACCAGTGTCCCCCTGACACATGGCTTCCCAAGGGAGCTCTCAGGTCCTTTGTGGGGGCAGGTGCGGCTCGGGGCAGCAGGGAGGTGGGGCCTGCCAGGTACCCGGTGTTCGACCACCATGCAGGCTTCTGGCCCGAGCAGGCAGGGCAGGGCCCACGGCTCTGTGAACACACCCATAGCATCGCCAGGCAAGAATTTGGGGCCAGCACCCAAAAAAGGCCAAGTAAAGCTATTAGGCCTGAAGCACCTTTTCAGCTTTCCTTAAAAAAACAAGGCGGAAACTTTCTCTCTGGGCCAAGGATGAATTAGCTGAGGACAAATGCAGCTGGGTGATCATTTATCATCTGGAGCCCGGAGAGAATCCTGGGAGCCCTGTCCTGGCCTCCAACTCAAGGTCAGAGCTTCTGCCTCCCTCATTATTTCTATTTTTAACAATTGCTTTTGGGCCTCCTGCAAAAATAGCAAGAGGTGAGACCATTTCAGGCACTAACATGCTCCCTTTTTGTCTGAAAACCACAAGATGCAGGAAAGAGCGGCCAGGATTTTGGCAACGTGGCCCCAGCAGAGCTGAAATGGCTCTGACCCATCGCGCAACTGAGCAAGTGGATAAATTGAGGCCACAGAGGCCAGTGAGGCCAGTGGATAAATTGCGTGCCTGAGGTCATGAGCAGCAGAGGACGGCCCCTCTGAAATGCAGGGCCCATTGGCCAGGGAGGGAGACCCGGCCACAGAGCCTGGCATTCCGTGGTTGACAGTGGGGTCCCAGGGCCCCACCAGGCAGAGGCTCCAGGCCAAGACATAGATCAGTGGCTCTTGGAAAGAGAACGGAGGAGATGCAATAATGGGACCACCATAGGCTTTGTCAAAGCCTCCAGGGGCCCATATCACCTGTGCTCAGGTGCCGCAGACCCACCAGGTCACCACCAACCTCCCTGGAGATCCCCTTCTGCCCCGACTTGCAGACTGAGCCCACAGACGTGGAGCCAGGGCCAGGGTAGCTCCAAGAAGGCAGCCACCTAAACCCACTGCTGGTCCGTCAGCCTCCAGGATGCCCACGACCGCCCGCACTGCCCCTCCCTGGCACCTGGCACCAGCCAAGTGTGGCCTGTGAGTGGGGGGGTCTCAGGGCAAAAGGGAGGCCCTTTGGAATCCGCCCTCTGTGAGGCTGACACCAAGGAAGGCAAACCAGCCTTTGACCCCCGGCCCCCTCCTGCCCTCCTGCTGGCCTCCCAGAGCCTCCCTCAGGGCCCCCAGTCCCCGGAGTCCTCACCTGTGCCCAGAAACCTGAATCTGCAATCTGAAATCAGCCTCACCAAATGAATCAGAGTCCTGTTCTCAAAGGCCCCAGGACCCCACCTAGGACAGCAATCAGGCCAGGTGGCGGCTGAGCTCAGCTGTGAGTCCTAAGCACAAGCCCCTCACTGGACAGAGCTGCTCCCTAAACAGGGGGCGCAGGGCGGTGCGTCTGCAGTGACGTGGTCCAACTCTGGCTTGTGGGGCCAAAGAGCAGCCCCAGGGCCGTCAAGCCCCTGACTGGGAGAAATGGTCATGCACATGCCTGACCACAGGTAGCGTCAGAGGCTGCTGCGTCCCATGCACCGAGCTAAGCCCTTCGTACACGTTGTGAAATTGCTAAGAAACTGGTAACAGCCTTTGTTACTTACCCACGGCTGCTTACCAGATCACCCCAGGCCCTGGCATCTCAAGCAGCGATTGTTTTCCATGTTTTCTGTGAGTCAGGGGTCCAGTGGCTCAGCCTCTCCTGGCTGCAGCTGTGCTCCAAGCTCACTCACCTGGTTGCTGGCAGAATTCTTTCCTGGCGGCTGCCGTGGGCTGCCCTCGGTCCCTGCCCTGTGGGCCCCCACACTGGGCAGCTCTCCACAGGTCAGCACCCCCGAGGGAGCTGGCAAGAGGGCCGCAGTCTAACCCTAACCCTTCCACCTTGACACTTCTGCATGCCAGGCCACACAGAGGGAGGGCCCGCACAGGGCTGACCTGTATGCTCTCCACCACGGGCTCCAAGTGTCCGCTAGTGGCATGACTCATAGGCAAAGTGTGGGGTGCTCGCCCCAGAGGACACCACACAGCAGCGAAAAGTGACCAGCCTCTGCCACACCTGACCACAACGCTATGGCCGGGTAGGTCTCAGCCACGACGCTGACACAGACAGAACACGCTGCATGTTCTCCTGTGGCGCGACAGGCAGACTCAGCTCTGGTGTTGGGACCAGGGCAGCCAGTACCTGGGAAGGTGCGTTGGATACGGCCTGAGCATCAGATGAAGGGGCTGAGACCAGGGCTGGGTCCCGTCTACTGCCTAGAAAGTCACCGGGCTCTGTCCTCTGACCCTGCCTGAGAAACCCATGCCAGCTCTAGAAGCAGGTGTATGCAGCCTTGCAAATCGCTCAGCCTTCTTGAAAATCATTCTCACCCACTCACCAAGCAGATTATTCAAGTGAAAAAACAAACAAGCAAACAACACGACACAAAGAGACACACGTCCATTCCTGAAGGTATCCCTGTGAAAGCATTTACATAGGAAACAAAAAGAATGTTTTCAGCGTTGGAGGGATGGGAAGGGGAATCCTGCCTTGTGAAATTATTAGAATAGGGGTGGGTGGGCAGCTCATGCCTGTAGTCCCAGCACTTTGGGAGGCCGAGGGGGTAGGATGGCTGGACCCTGAGAGTTGAAAGCTGCAGTGAGCTGTGACTGCACCACCGCACTCCAGCCTGGCCAACACAGCAAGACCCTCTCTTAAAAAAAAAAATAAAAAAAACCCAAAAAGAAAAAGAAATTATTAGAATCTGATGCAATTATTTGCAATGATAATTTCCAAAATTATCTTAGATCTTGAGAAGATAGTGCTGATATGTTAAAGCAATGTTATATATGCACTAAAACAGAAACCATGTAAAATACGTCCACATTTCTACTGAAAATGGGAGTTGATGTGAGCCCCGTAAAAACAGAGTGTGTCGAAGAATTATGGGCATGTGTGGCTTTCTCAAATTTCTTTTTAACAAAAAGACGAAGGTTTTGCTCACATAGATGAGATGAGAGGCCGTCAGGAGGGCTCCGCTGTGCAAAAGGAGCCACCAGGGTCCGGGTGCGGGACCCAGGCAGGGCCGGGGCTGGGAAGGCCGAGCAGGTGCCCCAGGGGATGTGGATCCGGGTGCAGCAGGTGGGAGGGGCGGCACCTCCGCCTACTGCTGCTACGGTTTATCAAAATCCCAGAAACAAAGATCAACGATGCTAACCTTCTCCCAAAATCATGATGGAGAAACTAATTACTGAGAAAAAAAAAATTTAAGATAATGGAAAACAAGGTGTGTGCATACAAATGCTTTTACCTTTAATCAATTGTGATAGAAAAGCCGGTGCCTCGCGTGTCTGGGTGACAAGACGCTTCGCCTTCCGCCCCGTCCTGGCCATTACCTAACCAGGGGTTGGCCGCGAGAAACAAATCACCCTCGGCTTCATTTTGTGGCTCATTAAGTAAGCACAGCAGACACCCATTGCTGCTTTTTGGCATTAAGGAGATTTTGAAACGTATGCACTGCTAATGATGCTGGAATTAGCAAAGGTCGGGGCGGACGTTAATGGAATTCTTAGACTATTAATGGAATTCTTATCCGCACAGAGCGAGAGGATCCATTTCCTGCTCCGGGTAATGGTGTGGGGCCATTAAAGGCCACACAGCGTGGAAACCGCAGCCCCTGGCAGGCGCTCCAGGGCCGCCTGATGCTCCCGGTGCCCCACCCGGTCCCTGCGGGGAGGGACACAAGCCTGGTTCCCAGCAGTGTCTGCTTAGGACACAGGCGGGACTGGCTTCCTGACTTCTCCCGGCAAAGGCTCCACGTAAAGATGCCCAAGGCGGGGTCTGGGTCTTCCCCTAGCAGAGGCCGCTCAGGTCCGTTTCCCCTTTGAAATACCCCTCGTGATTGTCAACATTGGAGTGTTTCAGATTCCGTGGTTTTAGGCACTATGTTTTTTTTTGTTGTTGTTGGTTTTTTTTTTTGAGACAGAGTCTCCAGCTGTTGCCCGGGCTAGAGTGAGTGCCGTGGCGTCAGCCTAGCTCACAGCAACCTCAAACTCCTGGGCTCAAGCGATCCTACTGCCTCAGCCTCCTGAGTAGCTGGGACTACAAGCATGCGCCACCATGCCCATCTAATTTTTTCTATGTATATATTTTTAGTTGTCCAGATCATTTCTTTCTATTTTTAGTAGAGACGGGGTCTCGCTCTTGCTCAGGCTGGTCTTGAACTCCTGAGCTCAAACAATCCACCCGCCTCGGCCTCCCAAGTGCTATAGGCACTATGTTTTTAAACTCTAAGGACCTGTAAATAAACTTGAACAAAACATCGAAGTGGAGCTGGAGTCCCCCTCGCGCAGCCCCCAGCATGAGCAGCAGGGACTTCCCAACAGGACCCGAGGGGCGTCTTTAGAGACCTTGGGCCTGGGGGAGTCACGGCCGTCCCTGCAGACTGGGACACTAGGCCCAGGGGACACTGACGTGGGGGCCCTTGGCCACCAGCACCTCCTCCCACGCGGAGAGCAGTGCGCTGCCTCAGAGACTGCACATGCGCCCCGGAGCCCGCCCGAGACCTGCACTCCCCTAGTGTTTGACCACCTCCCCCTGCCCTCATCACTTCCAACTCAGGGCCAGCCAGAGAAAGCCAAATGCCCCCAGCCCATCACGAGGGGTGTCCCACTTCTGCTCAGGTGCCTCTGCCCCCTACACCCACAGACTCAGCCCAGGCTCCCCCTGCCCCGCCTGCCAGACATGGTGCTGGCTCCTGGGCCACGGGGGGCTCTGTTTGTCCTCATTTGGAGGGTCTTCGAGTAGTTCCACACGCCCCAAATGCATGGTCGTAAATTGTGAAGAATATCTGTGTTAGACACGAGAAAACCCTGAGACTTAGACAAGGGCACTCAGGGAGGAAGAGAGCAAATTCTCCTGCTGTTTGTTTGTTTCCTACTCTACCATTGGACGTCCTGAAGCTGCAGTTGGAAGTGGACGTAATAAAACCAGGACGTGAGAATCGCAGGGCGAGGTCCTGTGGGAAAGCTGCAGTGGCACTTGGCTGTGGACCAGACTGAAAGTGCAAGCCTGGTGGGAAAGGTGGTTAGTGCCGTAGGAAGCTCATTTGGTAAATTGCGAGATATTATGAGCAACCAGACAACAACAGAGCCTGTTTCCCACACGGGGCTTACGGGGAACTTGTGACCCAGGCCCGCCCCCCTGACCACGGCAGACCTGCCCTCTGCTGACAGCCGCTCCGCCTCTGCCTCGGGGACCCTGGGGCTCTCTGAGACTGGGCAGGAAGGGTGGCCTCCCTGTCTTGAGTGCCCTGGAAGGGAGGGGACAGCTTCTGGGGGCTGGGAGAAGATAAGGGCGCACTGAGCTGGCCTGAGACCTGCCGTGGCCTCCGTGCAGCCGGCACGTCGGCTCCCACCCGAGGGAGGCAGCCCAGCCTCACAGGGGCAGAAGACGGCACCAGACACCCGGTCTGGGGAGCAAGGGAGGGTGTGTGAGCACCGCGGATCCTCACGCAGGGCCTGCAGCTGCACCCCCCTCTCAGGAGCTGCCCTCGGCCCTGCCCCGTGACTTCTCAGCACAGGTCCCCGTGTGGCAATGGCTCCCAAGGAAGGGGCTGTGAGCCCCACGTCCCAACTCCTTGCCAGCCTCCCCTCCTGCCAGCTCCCAGGTCAGGATTCGGCCACTTGGTCGGGGCTGGGCCTTCTGGGCTGACCACAGAGATGCTCAGAGTAGATGACTCGCCAATGGTCGTTAGTTTAATAACACAAGATGAACACAAAGTTACTGTGTTCAGGTCCCTGGTAGGGCTGGAGTGGGAGTTCTGGTTACGGAAACGTCCCCATCACCAGGGAAGTGAGACAAAGGCCGTACTCGGAGCGCGAGTCTGCACAGAACCACGGTGCCTCACGTGTGTGCAGGCGTGGACGTCCCTGTGGGACGTGGACTTCCCACAGGGAAGTCTCAGGGGTCCCGGGTAATGCCAGGTGTTTCAACACCAAACCATGGTGGTGGGGCCACACAGGGGTCAGGCCGTGGCCACTCTTGGTCTCCACTGAGCCCTGGTGCTCAGACGTGGTCCACGGAGGGGGTGGTGCTGTTGCCCCTCGCAGGCCCTCTCTCCCTGCCACGTGCCGTGCTTCCCCGGCTTCTGCGCCTTCTTCCCCGAGACTTCCTTGGAAACTCGGGCACCTGCTGCTTCCCTGCCCCACGCACTGGAGCCCTCCCACCCAGCAGGTGACCCAGCCCACCCGGTGACCCACCTGGTGACCCAGCCCTCTGCCTGCCAGAACTGGGCGACGCTGTTTCCTTGACCAGCCCTCGCTGTGTGCTGCTGGGGAGGCTCAAACTTTCTGGTCACCTGAGCCTTTAGTGAGGGTAGCGACACCTTAATTTCTTTCCAGCATCATAGACCAGGGAAAAGCGTGGCCAATCACAGAGGGTGACACTGATCTGACGTCTGTGGCTGTTGGATTCAGAAACTGGCCCAATCCCACTGACTTTACCACGCAGCTGGGCATGTGCCCCAAGTGGCTGCCTCCGTGGAGATACGGGGGGGGCGGGGTAAAAGTCATTAACACGACAGGAAATTGGGATTCTGTGGTCACGTGATGCCCATGGAGGCTGAGCTTCCAGCAGAGCTCTTGGTAAATCCCCAGACATGGTTGTCTTGAGAGAAGTGGGGTCACAGGAGGCCACAGCAGGGAGCTGGCCCCTGACCAAACAGCCGGTCCCCTGGCTGGCTGCTCGGAGTCCAGGTCACCCTGGCTAAGTGTTAGCCCCACAGAGCAAGAAGGTGGCAGGAGGGACCTTGGACCCATTGGTGTGACTCTCGTTCCATAAGGACTGGTTGCATTTGCCCAGCAAACCCACCAAGTGCCCGCCAAGGGCTTCCCAGCTCCTCTCGGCCCAGCCGTGGACCCTCACCTCACCGACGACGTGGTGGGAACCTTCCCACGTGGCTGCCAAGACTGGCGGATGTGCAAACCATGTTGGTGCTGCACCCTGGGGAGTTTAGCGGCAGCCAGGCCTGCGAGACAACACCCTGAGCTGAGCAGATGGTGTGAAGCTGGCGGTGCGATGTGATTTGCAGAGGAGGGTACAACTCGCTCTGGTTTCGAGAAGAGACTTTGGAGAACTGTTATCAAAAATAGTCGTGTATTTGCAGGATCTCACAGGAACTACGCTGTAAATATTTCTATGCCAAAGCAGCACAGTGTTGCACGGGGGGAGTGAGGACCTGTGGGTTTGATTTAACCCTTTTTAGGATGCCCTCAAGATTTCCGGTAGGTGAAAGTTTGTTCTGAGATGATAGTTTGAAACCACCTGGCTGTGTCCTCTGAGCGAGATCACACCTGCTGCAGGTGAGAAGCTTTGCTTAGCATCCCATGCCACACCCCCAGGTAATGCTGTGAAACCCCCTGATGGTTCGTGAGGAACCCCCCAAGAGGGGCAAACCCTGGTGGCATCAGGCACACAATGGTCACAGCAGTGGCTGGAGGTGAGCCCACCAGGCTCTCTTCCCCGGCTGGAACGTGCCCTCCTGTGAGAGGGTGGGTCTGAGGAGGAGGAGGGGACAGAGGGCACTTAGCACCTGCCCAGAAGCAGTATCTGACCTTGGTCTCCCCCAACCCCTTAGAAAAGCAGATCGGTCTGTGCACAGGGGAGTTTGGTCACAGGCAAAAGCTTCAGGTGACCCCTGTCTGCCAGGTTCTGGGAGCTGAGAATTCCTTCAAAAATTAACCTCACAGCTCAGAAACTTACCAGGATGAGGAAGCAGTTTCCTCTAAGAAAACCAACCATTCAGTCTCATGACTCTACTCAGATGGCTACATAAGAACTAATCACTCACTGACCGCAGAACCATATGCTCACCCTAGCTGTACCCTGGAGACCCAGGTCCCCTGGGACTCGCGCCTTGAGTCAAGGAGACACTGTCACCCACGTGCATGCAGGACACGTGTGCCAAGAAGCTCCAGTCTCCATGTGCAGCAGTAGCTACTCACAGGACATAGGAAAGAAACAAAACACACACTTAGGGGTTCTGCACATGGGCCCAGGCCACCAGGAGAAGTCCACGCTGGTGACAGTTTGAATGAGTGTTGCTCTGTGGATGGGCCGGTGACAATGAAATTCATTTTCTAAGCCCCCAAGAAATTTGCCTTCCTAAAAACTGAGATAGATGCCAGTGAAACAAGGTGCTGGGGTGGCCTGGAGTTGGCCCCCTGGGATGGCAGCCCTCACTTCTACCTCCGGCCAGGTGAGGGGCTCTGCCCAGACAGCGTCAGTCCAGGCTCCGGAACTGCTGCCCACGAGGTGCTGTCTGGACACTGCTGCACAGAGAGCTCCTCGGTCCACCCAGGAGTGGTCCCCGCTGTCACTGAGGTTCTCCTTCAACATCCACATGGACACGTGCCTCTGACCTTTCCTCCAGGTAAATGTTAGGTTCCCACGCAAGAAGCCAACAAAAACAGCCTCTGATGGCCGGGCGCGGTGGCTCACGCCTGTAATCCTAGCACTCTGGGAGGCCGAGGCGGGTGGATCGCTCAAGGTCAGGAGTTTGAGACCAGCCTGAGCAATGAGCGAGACCCCGTCTCTACTAAAAAATAGAAAGAAATTAGCTGGCCAACTAAAATATATATAGAAAAAATTAGCCGGGCATGGTGGCGCACGCCTGTAGTCCCAGCTACTTGGGAGGCTGAGGCAGTAGGATCGCTTAAGCCCAGGAGTTTGAGGTTGCTGTGAGCTAGGCTGACGCCACGGCACTCACTCTAGCCCGGGCAACAGAG
>CM052448.1:16867410-16884425 GCA_028533085.1 Varecia variegata | reverse complement strand
AATAGAAAGAAATTAGCTGGCCAACTAAAATATATATAGAAAAAATTAGCCGGGCATGGTGGCGCACGCCTGTAGTCCCAGCTACTTGGGAGGCTGAGGCAGTAGGATCGCTTAAGCCCAGGAGTTTGAGGTTGCTGTGAGCTAGGCTGACGCCACGGCACTCACTCTAGCCCGGGCAACAGAGTGAGACTCTGTCTCAGAAAAAAAAAAAAAAACAGCCTCTGAGCAAAGTGCCCTTGAAAATGCTTCCATCAGGGAACATTCAGACACGTTAAATATACACCTTGCAGGGAGTTTAATGAACACTTTGCTGCCTTGATAACTATGATTTCTTTATCTACCTGGTAAACAGAAACCAGGAGCTTTTTATTTTTATTTTGAAGATAAAATATTGCTCAGTGGTCCTTCTCCAGACCAGCACGACCTTCCCTGTGGCCTGTAGGGAAGGCGCCAGGCACACCCTTTGTGCAGGTCCCTGCCACACTGCTCAGGCCTCCAAATCTAGTGGGGACAGACACCCACCCCCCCACCATCCCCCACCACCCCCCCACCACCCCCCCACCCCCCCACCCCCCCCCACCCCCCGGCCCGCAGAGCTGTTAGAATTGAGTGTGAGTGTAGTCGCTGGGAGGGGCTGTCTCTGCTCTGCTCCAGCCTCACGCCCAGGTCTCTGGGTCCTAGAAGCAGCCGGTGCCGTGCAGATCCATGAATGTGACCCCAGGACACGTCCTCCAGGCCCCAGAAGACCCAGGAGACAGGCAAGGTCCAGCGAACTGTTTGCATCTCTTTTTCCATCTGTCTGATGCAATATAATCTTTACTATGTTTAACTTTCATTTTGTCTAATTTAGTTTGGCCTCGGTTTTTATTACTTGGAACCAAAAGGATCTTTCCTTCTATACTGTGTAACGGAGATTATTCTCGTTTACAACAGAGAAAGTTGAGGCTTGGACAGGCGGAGTGACTTGCCCAGGGTCACCCAGCTAGGAACAGGCACAGCCTCAATGAGCTACGGTGGCCTCAATCACTAAGCAAATGCCTTTGGCACTCGATTTGAAATACTAATACTTGGGATTCACTGAGAGAGCTTGTTAAAGGCAGATTGCAGCCCACCCCCACCCCAGGCAAGGATTCTATTCAGTAGGTTCAGGCAGGTCCTAGGAATATGCATTTTTGTCACAAGTCCCTGGTAATTCTGGTGCAGACCACATCTTCATGAAGATAAAATCTATTATGCAAGAGTAGCCACTCGTGGTCATCCACGTTTAACATCTGTATCCAAGATTCTTGCTGAGAATCAAAACCTTGAACCTTCCATCAAATCTCCGTTGATGAAAGAGGAGCCAGGGAGACGTTGACAGAGAAGCTGTCCCTCCCTGCTGGCCCCAAGCAGGTGTCTACAGGGCTGTGTGTCCAGCCTCGGTGTTTGAGCCCCACCAGGCCCCGCCAAAGAGCAGTGTTAGAAGAGACGACTGACAGCCTCACACCAGGAAGAGAGACATTCCCAGAGCAGACACTTGGTCACTGAGAGATATTGACTCCCAAGCCCAAAAAATGCTCTTGGTACACGGCAAAAGACCCCCATCAGAGCAAAGAGAATCAGAGGACACCAGCAGGATTCGCAATGTCAAAAGCGGATCCCAAACCTCACTGCCACCTAGCCTAATCCTAACCCTAACCTAGCCAGGGCAGCCTGCTGGAGGGGCACACCGTCACCGGTCCAAATGCGGGGGAGCTTTGATCTAAGGCTTCAAACAAAATGGTTTTACAAGAAGCCTTCAGGTTAATTGTACATTTAAAAAAATGAAATGAAGATACTTTTTATTGAATTAAGACATTTGGTTTCATCAGTCTCTCTTACCTTGGTTTTATATATGTAAACCAGTGGCATTAACTTAGGGCCGACCCTCTGGCCCTTCTGTAAGTACCCAGGATTCCCGCCAGGTCTACTCTCCCGAGGGTGACACACTTTGCCAGGAGGTGCTCAGAAAAGCCCACAGGGGCGTCTGTTGAATAAATCCATGATTTGCCACAATTGGAATAAGGTAAATGTAATCACTGAAAATCTCCAAAACTGCAAATCTAGGTGCATGATGACGTATATCTCCTTAGAAACCAACTGAACATAACGGTATCTGAAATCTGTAGAACTGCAAATACAAAAACTGCAAGAATTTGATTCAATAAAAAATTTTACCTGTGGGGTAAAAATAGCATGTGGTTATAACTTAAACATTTGCAAACAATGACTATAATGTAAACATTTAATAGCCGGATTGCAGAAACAAAAATGTATGCATGTATATACATGGATAAGTTTATTATAAATTTTAGTAAAATAAATTCTCTGCAGAACAGAGTTTAGAAATAATAAAATACACAAGACTCTTTTTTGTAAATTCCACATGACCAATTGATTCTCACAGAATACTGTGGTTGATTTTTGGCAAACTCTTGTATCTACAGGGAACCTGTGGCTGTGTTTGACCAGGGAGATAGTTCCCACACAAACGTGGATGGATGTTTTTATTTGTAGTAGCAAGACAAAAAATAATTAGTAATAATAACAGAGACATCAGTCTGATGTCTTCTTTGTCAATGACTTCTTTGCTGAATTGGATAATTGTTTTTAAAAACTAGAAGACTATTTCCTTAATTTTTTTGTGTGCTATTCACAGTAATGGCTTCAACACTTCCAAGTTTAATCCGCATTATTCACATTTTCTCCATCATTTTCCTAAGTCTAGACAATCGGAAAAGCAGCAAGGAAAGCCCCAATCTATAGCCTTTGCCAATGTCTTCAGTGCAAACGCTTCCACTGTGGCCTGCTCCAGCCCTAACCCTAACCTGGGCATGGCCAAACAGTAGCCAAGTGATGGCCAGGAGAGGAGACGTCTCTGTGGATGGCCCTAGCTGCTCTCAGCAAGGGACACTGGCCCTCCGTGGGCTTCCGGTTCTGTTTTGCCAGTGGGGACCCCTGGCAGGGTCTGGCAGGGAGCAGAAGGATGAGGTCAAGGTTTTGTTCTCCTACAAGGTCATCTCAGTCCCTCTCAGGGCCTCAGGGAAGGTTGCAGCCTCTTTCAAGGTGACTCTCTCCATGAGACTCTCCTGCCAGAACCCATCAAGTACCCCAGCCCCACTCCCGGCATCCCCTCAGACCAGGGTGAGAACAGCTCTGCTATTATTAGGCCCAGGATATTGCACTTTTTTGGTAGTTTGCGGGTACTTGATGGGTTCTGGCCCCGAGAGATGCGAAGGCTGGTGAATCTCGAAAGGGCCACACTGGAGGGTGTGCGGGATGCTCCACTCTGCCTGTCCTCACTCCCTGGCCTCTGAGAGCCTCTCTGCTGCCCAGAGTGGAGGATGGGAGGAAGCAAGTCCAAGGCAGGCTTTCTGCCAAGGCCACCTCTCAAAAGCCCATTATAGGTACAGTTGATGAACGGGTCACTTGACTTCTTTCTCCACTTGCAACAATGGAAATTGCATAACGACATGTTAAATATCCCAGAATTATAATTAATTCTAATTAGCCAATAAAATCGCAGTGCACTAAAATCTTGATTAACTATAATTGCCAGGCTGTAATCCATTTTTAAGAAAAAGAGGCAGATCAGGCAGAAATATACAGAAAAGAAACTTATAATACAAATTCCAGGCCATCTTCTGGGGTTGGTACTTATCTATCCTGGTCTGACCTTACCCACATCTGTAATGAGGACACGTTTAAACCTGCCACGTGGCCCTGCACAGACTGGCAGGCTCCATCCATTCTGCAGACCCAGGTGCCTCCTTCCTGCTGGGGCCTCCCTCCCTCCCGGCCCATTCTCACTTCAAACACTGGGCTGTAGACTTGGGCCAGATTCCTTGACCCAGGCTTTCCCTGTTTTTCACGAATATATCATTCCTGCCTCGGGAGAGACAACAAAGACTCTCCTTTGATGGCACTTGAGTGAGGCTAGTCCCTGACCTTGTCTGGTTTCGTTCAGTTTTAGCAAGAATCCTGCTGAGTCAGTTTAGTGGAAATCCCCCTCTCCCTCGCACACACCTGATTCATCCTGCTCAGCACCCCACCCTGGGGGTCCGACCATCTGACACCTGATCAATTCCTCACCCCACCCTGGGGGTCCGACCACCTGACCCCTAATGACACTCGCTCCACCCGGTGTCTGGGAGGTGGTCGTGGAGCATCTACACCGGCTTTAGGATGCCCCACGGAGCTCAGGGTCTCAGGGAGGAGCAGAGGGACGCAGTCCACAGCGTGGCTCACTCCGGACACAGAGCATCCCCGCCTCCCTTGTCCGCCACCTGGACGGCCGAGTCCACAGCCCAGGGCTGTCTCCCGTCCGCGAAGAACTGTCCCCAGCCTTCTGGTGAAGCCCCCGGGGAGCGGTAACCAGCGCCCCCGCCCCACCAACAGCCGCTGGGACACCCCGGTTTGGCACCGAACGGACCGGAGGGGACCGGGGAGACCCGGGTTCCAGGAAATTGAAAACGATGGATGTGCCCAAGTACGTACAAGAACGATTAGTATTTACTTAAAAACTTAATTTTTATGACTCCCTTGTTAAAGAGGAAAACTTTACGCTAAAAATAAAACAAGCGTTTCGTGTCTGCGTGGGCGCTTATCACCAGCAGAGACCTGCCCGCGCGCCCGCGCGCCCGCGGAAGCCAGGAGGCGCGCGGGGAGGCTCTCGCGCACGCGCGGAGCGGAGGGCCCAGAAGCGCGGGTCCGCAGTCACAGAGAGCGGAGGGTCGGAGAGGTGGCTTCTGCGCACGCGCGGAGCCGGAAGCGCGGGTCGACGTGGACTATGAGAGAGCGGAGGGTAGAGGGAGCTGGGGCGCGAGGGGTGGGGGGCCGAGGGAGGCGGAGGTTCCTGCCGCTCAGATGCAGACCCTGGGAAGAGGCGATCTGAGGACTGCCTCCTTTGCCGGCGTAAAACTCTGGGGGAGCATGGCTTCCGGACTGGGCAGCCCGAGAGGTGACCGAGAGCTGACCGGAACACGCCGTCACTCGAGGGGAGGGAGGGAGACGGAGACGAGGACGGCGCTGCGCAGGCGCAGGGACAGGCCCGTCCGGCGCGCTGGGGCCACCTGGCGGGGTGTCTGGGAGCTCTGCGCTCTGTCCCTCGACGCTTTCGGACGTCGTTCTGCTGGGGTCTTCCCTTCCCTGGGGTCTTCCCTTCCACGGGTGCTTACTGGTGGACCCGCCACTCCAAGACGGCGCAGGGCTCGGGCCTTTTTTGTGCTAGTGGGTTGGTGCGCTGTGCGCCGGCGCCGAGATGGGGGGCGGGGCCAGAGCCGGGGACGGGGCTCGGGCGCGTGCGCGCTGGGGCGGCTGGTTCGCGCTCCTGTGGGGCTGTGACTTTTGTGGGTCCCGGCGGCTCCGTGGTCAGGAGATTACCCGAAAGTAGTTAGGTCTGTTTCTGTGGTCCTTTGTCTTGCGTGGATTTATCCTCTCCCGCACAGAAAACAATCCTTTAATTACTCCAGTGTTTATGTTTAAATTTTTGGATTTTTCGACGCTGAATAGAGAATAAAATAATACGCCTGTTCCCTTCTCTCAGAATTGGCAAATACTAACTCACTGTCTTATCGGCAACATTCCTTGTCACATTCTTCTGTGGTCAGCTTCACATAAACCTTTGTGTGTATTACAATAGAATTCGGTATTCATAAATATTCTTTAAAAGCAACTCTCGTCATTTTCCTTACTGTCGAAGACAGGAAAAAGCATGAAAAAGGGCTACCTTGTAGTACATTTCTTTTTTACGTAATTATGATATTTATGTAGTCTGTTTATAGTTATCAAATTTCAAGAAATTATTAATACCACATGGATAATAGCTTTTATTGTAGCCTTTAAATTGTGTGTTTATCTACCTCGCAAACAAAGCTTACAGATGACCCCGTGTCACGAATGCCTTCCATCAATGTCGCAGCAGGACCCCATGGGTTCCCTGCCACTTAGTAACTGGTTGACTTTTGTAGCTGAAAGGCGTCTTACTAATAACCTATTTAACAGAGGAAAGAAATTCAACTATCAAACAGAAAGTAAGAGAAATAAACTCACAACCCAACTACTCTTTGTCTAATTAAAACACGCATGCCTAACTTGTTATCTCTGAGTTCTTTCTCAGCCTTGAAAAATTCCTGAGTGGAGGGTAGGAGCACGAACTTCCCTTGCTTCCTCAAGAAGAGACAGTACCAGGTGCCTCCTACTACCAAGAAGAAAGAAGAAACTGATTTCTACTGCCAGTGTATTACCTGAGAAACAGAAAAAGCCAACACAGCAGCCGCTTTTATTATCAGTCCCTTGTGGCAAGAAAAAAAAAGCCATTTCTACCCTTTAAAAGGACCAAACAACTTTCCTCCCCACCCGACATTTCTTTCGTCCTTCTGTGTGTCGTGGCCACTCTTCCTTCCTTCCTTCCTGCCTCCTTCCCTCCCTCCCTCCTTCCTTCCTCGCTCCCTCCTTTCTTCCTTCCTTCCTCTTTTTCGTTCTTTCTTTCTTTCTTTCTCAGGAAGATAAATAAACTTAAAGTGTACTTTTGCTTTTGTATATTCTAATCACTATGAGAATTCTTTCTCCTCCTGCACACTGCTAGGAGTTCACACCCTAACAGTAGCTTCTCTGGGGAGAGCTCTTTGGGATATCAGCTTCCTCACCTCTACTAGGAATTACAAAATCCTTCAGCAAGAAAATTCACAAAACTCAGTCACAAGTTGTGATTTTCAGTTCAGCACCATAGATTTGGGGGGGAAAGACAGGTTTCCCTCAAATTCTCCCTTTACGTTGGTGTCACTTAATTTTGGGAACTAAAAGTAGATACTACAGTATGTCTTAGTTTAGGAGAAATGGAGTCGGAAACAGAGCTATCTTGACTTTTTTAAAGCCAGAATTAGAATTTTAATTGAATCAAATTTTAGAAATACCATCTGACATGTAAATAAATGTCAGACCTTTTACCAAATATTTTATTAAAAACAAACTCATTTTTTCTGTTGTATTGTTTTGTACTTGAGGCTCTATAGCAAATCTCATAACTGCGCACAGATGATAAGCACTTAGATTTTGAAACTAAGATAAAATGCTCTTACATGAAATTAACTTCCTGCTCCAATTTTACTTTTGTGTATGATTTACTCTTAACATTTAGCAAATATCTACCTATCATTGTTTCATATTTGTATTGGAAACTTGGCTACAGAAAACCATTTTGTAGAAACATGACTACTTTATTTTTTTATTATTAATATTCTGGTGACAACTGAAGATTTGTGGACTGATAAAAAGGCAGGAAAATGCAGTGACATGGAAACCATATATTGGGAAAGAGCTCTCTCACAAAGACGCAATTGTGGTCAAGGCTCAGGACTCTGACTATGACTTTACTCAGACCAGCCTACTGTGATTTTTTTTATCACTCATGCCTAAATGAAATCTGCTGTTTGTTCTCTTTGATCCCATTACTGTAATAATCATGAAATCTCCCTTCCATGTCTCTCTACCCCTCGTAAAATACAGAGAAGACATTGTTTCTTATTTACATTTCCATCTTCTCCTAATTCAGAGCCTGAGACTAGTAGACACATAATAAATATTTGTTGCCAACTGATTAACTGAATGAATGAATGTAATGTTTTCTGAAGTTACTATGTTTTTCACTATAGGAAAGAGCAACTAGAGAGAATGAAGAGGACATCGATGTTGAGACAATGGGCCAAGATCGCAGACACGTGGTAAGAGCGTGCCTTGGGTGGTGCGGCTTGCCAAGGAGAGGGTTAATGCCCCTGGACGGCTTTGCTCAAGTGCTATTACAAAAAACCTCATTGAAGATGTATTAAGCCAGATACAGTATTTATTTCTTTGTTAAAATTATCTCTGTTGAGGTACAGCTTATGTGCAAAAAAATGAAACCACTTTAAGTGAACATTTTGCTAAGTTTTGACAAATCTTAGCACCCATGTAGCCAGGACCACGGTGGAGATCTAGAACAGCATCACTAAAAATGGTTCCGAGTGCCACTTCCCAGTCAGTCCCAGGCAGCCTGTGGTCCGCTTTATGTCCCTGTGGAGTAGATCTGTCTTTTCTATAATTTCATATAAATGGAATCATATAGCATGTACTTGTTTGTGGTTTTTTTACTCAGCGTGTTTTGCTATTCATCTACATTGTCTGACTCGGCAGTTGAAACCTTTCAATTACTGACTAGTTTTTCTCTGTGGCCATAACGCAATGTTTTTAGCCATTCATCTATTGATGAACATGTGAATATTTAAAGTTTTTGACTGTCGTGAATAAAATTGGTAGGAACGCTTAGGTACAGGCCTGTGTGTGAATGTATGTTTTCATTTTCCTTGGATAATACCTGGGAGTAGAATAGCTGTGTCGTACAGTAAATGTATGTGTAACATTTTAAGAAGCTACTAAGCTGTCTTAATAAATTAGAATTCACTAAAGCAAAAGCTCCTGCTCATCATAAAACACATTTAAGAAAATAAGCAGATTGCCCACTGGGAAGAAATATTTGTGAAGCAGATCTGACTAAGCTTGTTTTCAGGATAAAAAGAACTCCTACAAATCAGTGTTAAAAAGACAACCCAATTAAAAATTGAGCAAAATTACTTTGAATATTTAAGAAAAGAAGATACACAAATAGCCAATAAATACATGAGAAAGTGCTCAACATCATTAGTCATCAGGGGACTGCAAATTAAAACTATAATGAGGTAGCGACACACACCACTGGGAATAGCTGACGACACACACGTAGGTGGGGTGTGGGAATTTCACACGTTGCAGGTGGGGCTGTAAAATGGTCCGGTCCCTGGAAAGAGTTTTGGCTGTTTCTTATAAAATGAAGTATGTACGTATGAGTCAGTGGTTCTCCTCTTCAGTATTTACCCAAGAGAACGGAAAGCATGTGTCTGAAAAAGACATGTCCAAAAATGTTTATAACAACTGTGTTCTTAATAAGCAAACTTGAAGACAGTCCAGGTGACTACCAGTAGGAGAACGGATAAACTGTGTTGTGTTCATATAGTGTAGGATTGTTCAGCAGTAAAAGGAAATGAGCTGAAACACAATAACATATGTAATTCTCAAAAACAACTTGAGTGAATGCAGCCGTGGAAGAGGACATGCCATATGATTCCATTTATGTAAGTTCTGGCAAAAAAGGATGGTGGAAAAAATTCAGGAGAGCGATTGCCCGTGGGGATCAAGGGTGGGGATTTCCTTGGCAGTCACTGTGGTGTGAGATGCAGTTTCGGGTGGGAATCACAGACCCTGTTGCATTTATGAGTTGTGCATTTCCTTGCATGTCAATTGTACCTCAAAAGAAAAATTGAACTGTAGGCCGGGCGCGGTGGCTCACGCCTGTAATCCTAGCACTCTGGGAGCCCGAGGCGGGTGGATTGCTCGAGGTCAGGAGTTCGAGACCAGCCTGAGCAAGACCGAGACCCCGTCTCTACTAAAAAAATAGAAAGAAATTATCTGGCCAACTAAAAATATATACATAGAAAAAATTAGCCGGGCATGGTGGCGCATGCCTGTAGTCCTAGCTACTCGGGAGGCTGAGGCAGTAGGATCGCTTAAGCCCAGGAGTTTGAGGTTGCTGTGAGCTAGGCTGATGCCACGGCACTCACTCTAGCCCCGGCAACAGAGTGAGACTCTGTCTCAAAAAAAAAAAAGAAAAATTGAACTGTAAACAGCTGTTGAACTCTAGTTACTAATATGCATGCTGAAAGTTTAGGAGGAAGTTTACTGATGTCAGCCGCTCTGAAATTCATCAGAAAAAACAAAGATGAATGATGGATGTATAGAGGGATGAAAAGAAAGATGATTATGTGAAAAACAAGAATGTTAAAATAATAATGGGGGAATCTATGTATGGGATATATGTTGTAAAACTCATTTTTTCCGTGTATATGAAAATTTTCATAGTAAAATGTTGAGAAAAGTGTATGTTTAGCCCAAAGGTTTCCACTTTTATGCTGGTTATCTTACAGTAGTGGTTTCTAGTTTGGAATTCCTATACCTTTTAGGAAGAAGTTAGTAATGGAGACCCTTAAAATATTTTTGCCAATATTTTAAAAAGCTTTGGAAAGTTCACCTCTGTAGCTAAGCTACAGATGTGTCTGCTGCGATTTGATTTTGTTCCAGCTGTTGAGGTTACCCTGATCTCATGCTGACCACGTGTGCTGGTCAGACTCTGTGTGGAGTGTGTGATCCTCAACTGTTAATACTAACGCTGGGAAAGTAATCTTCTCCTAAGGACCGTCTAGTAGATGCAGTATTCCGACATTTATATAGGGTCCGTGGATGAGAAGTGATACAAAGGCTTTGTCACAGGAAGTGAGATGAGGGCCTGTCTGGACACCAGGGACTGCCTGGTGGTGTCAGTGGAGACTGAGGGTTAGTCATGCTCAGCGCTGATCATGAGCCATCATGTGATTGAGCTGTGACCACAGGGCCACTGTAGCTCATGCAGAACCTTTACGAAAAATGGAAAGAGGCCTCCCTCTGGGCGAATGCATTGGAAAACGTGCGCCCACCCGGCAGTTGGTGAGCAAACTGCGCCCCTCAGCAGGGCCCAACTTGGGCCATTCCACAGGGCGCCTGTGAGCAGATAGGCTCAGTCCTCACCCTCTGCCACAGTCAGGTATGTGGGATTTGGGCACCAACGACCCCATCTTGCCCCAGAGCCCCAGACACGGAAACAATGGCCCTTGCAGCCTTAGCCCTGATCCCAGGCGACACCCGTGGGAAGCGCTATGCTTAGCCCAGCCACACCGAAGGGAAACCAGAGACCCTGTAGGATCCTCTGGTCAGGGGGCGAGGAAGGGGCGGCTCCTTGGGAGTCTGCCATGCATGACATGTTGACAATGCCCTTAAGTGGGGGGTTGCCAATTTCCTTAACAAATATTGAATTTCTACTGTGACTCAGACACTCCGGAGTGAACCAGGCCAGACACTGCTCTGGTGCCTGTTCCAGAAATAATAGGGCTCCCCGAGCCTCTGATGTAGTTCAAGCTTAAGGGTTACTGCTATCATCCCCTTTACCTTTGCGGGCAGGGGCGGGGCTGGAGTGGCCACACCTGCACCCCACAGACAGCAGACTGAGCTCAGCTCAAGCGCTGAGGCTCTTTAACCCAGCTGGTGCCCGATGCTTCTGTGTCCGACCTGTGACCAAGCTGACCCGCAGGACAGTTAGGTCCAGGCGTGTCGGTCAGGTGACCACAGAGACCACAACCCAAGAAAGCACTGAAATAATAGGAGCAGTGGATGCCCTAGAGACCCCAGGAGAAGAGGGCCAGCAGGAAGGGAGCCCCGTGGGTCCCACTGGGACTGAGAGAGCGTCGCTGTGTCGGGTCTGCACAGTCTATTTGGGGTGAGGGGTCACTGGCAAGGTCACACAAGCTGTCCCATAGGGCGGTGGTCACAGGAGGCAGTTGCATAGGGCAGCTCTGGGTCGACCCGGCTGGGGCCTGGGGGGAGGTGGAGAAGAGGGAGCTGTGTCTGGGGACGGCTGGGTCCCGCTTCTGGTGTAGGAAAGTCCAACTGACGCTCAAAATGGGCGCGGAGGCCACATAACATGATGAGGATTCACTACAGACACTCAGTGCTGCCAACGGAAGAGGCTGCCAAGACTGTGAACATGTTAGAAGTCTGGGGGCCGCAACATTATTGCACATAGTAATGGAAACAGCTGCCTGGAACATTCTTTATATTGGAAAGTACTTTGAGGTCATTATGCAGGATTTTATGGCCATTTCTCAACTGAGCCCCCGGGTGACTTGTGGCTTTCCAGAAAGGCAATGTCGCATTTCATGAGTGACAGATGGCTTTTATCACACCTTTGCATTGTCATGTATGTTAATAGGACTGTGCAGACATCCTGCAGATGTGGCCACCTGAGAGTGCACTGGGCTAAGCCTGTTCTCTGGCCTCAGGTCGGGACCCTGTGTGATGCCTCACGGTTTTAGTTCTCACACTGATGTCCCTCTGGCCAAGCCACAGTGGCGGGAGCAATCATGATGCCCCGGTGCAGGCCGGTCTCCTAGGGAGTGGCTGCTTCCCGAGGGGCCCAGGTTGGTGTCGTGGTCCCAGGCTCCAGCATGGGAGGGCTTTGTCCCTCCCCCTCCCTGGCTTGGCAGTCGTCTTCCGGAGTTTCCTTGGCCAACCCTCCCCTTGTTGTCAAGCTTTGTCTTTTCTCCCTTCTAAGCCCCCGTAATCCAGTCTGGCACTTAGCGGTGAAGCTGTAATCCTGCCCTGCGCAGCTGTCTGCACACTTGCCGGACGTGCACCTGTTTCCGGTGGGCTCACAGCATTTGGGGCTTGGGTGTGCCTCAGCCCTGCCTTCATCGAAACACGACTTAACAAAGAGATTTATTTCTCAAAGTGGGAGAAATCTCCGCATTTGGCTAAAACAATGATTTATGTTTTAAAACCAGCTCTGCTCTGCTCAAAAAAATATTCCTAGAAAATATGGGCAGAGTAGGTGGCACCAGGAGAAGCCCAGGAGGAAGAACCCAGGCCGGGGCTGAACCAGGGCAGACACAGGAGTCAAGGCCACAGCCAGGAGGCCCTGGTCAGGCAGCAGCTGCTGTGGGGGCAGCCAGGGGTGGAGGGATTGCCACCTGTGAGTGGGCAGGTAAGCCTTGGCGGCAGCAGGACAAAAAGCTTAATTCCACAGCAGGAACTGTGCTGCGCTGACCAGGAAACCCGGGGCCTCTTTGTCCCAGAGGCCATGGGATTAACCTCCTCCTATTTCCAGGGCAGCGTGCCCCTGAGCAAAGCCCTGCCAGGCTCAGCTGTGATTCAGGGCAGGTGTGACCTCTGCGTGGTGGCTGCATGGAGCACATGGGATGCCAGCCGTGTGCAGGAGTGGGGGGAGGGGCAGAGCAGGGCACAGGAGGGAACTGGCCGGCAGGAGTTGGGAAGAGACCACAACAGGGTACAGCCAGTATCCAGCGGGGTCCAGCCGACCCCCTGGGGATAAGGACACAGACATGTGACTTGCGCAGGAGAGAGCAGGGTTCCCAGCACTGGGAGCAGAAGCAGGAGTAACAAGATCGATGTCTGCAAAGCCTGGTCCCATGCACAGCAGGGACCCCAGGGTGGAAGCCAGGGAGCTGTGGAGCAGGAGCCAGCGGTGGCCTGAGCAGGTGGCCGTGGCCAGGGCAGGAGAGTGGCAGAGACAGCGTTTTTGCAGGAAGGGCTGAAACGAGTCACTGATAGTTGTGACAGGAGTGTGCACAGGAGAGTTCTGGTCTGAGCCCCTCCCGAGGCCGTGTAAGTCTATGGAGCTGGGGAGACTTGGCACATTCTGAGGGTGTCGGTAGTTTCCAGAATCCTGCTGTTTGTCCTTTCTCTGCAGCCATGGGCACGCCCGA
Source organism: Varecia variegata (assembly GCA_028533085.1). NCBI lineage: Eukaryota > Metazoa > Chordata > Mammalia > Primates > Lemuridae > Varecia > Varecia variegata. Next base: position 16,871,028 of record CM052448.1, on the reverse strand, counting down.
GCGACAGGAGAGGGAAAGACGCCCACACTGGTGCTCGCAGCGCCCACACCGCGTTTGCTCCTCCAGTCTTGCTGGAGACAGGCGGCTGCTCAGAAGAGGCAAAGTGGGATCCTCCCCCCCCCCCCCGCCCCACTCCTTTCCTTCCTTCACTCACCCACGTGCGCGACAGGCATTTTCTGGCACCTCCCATGGACTGACACTGAGCCAGGTGGTGCTCACACGACAGCAGGCAGGTCAGCCCCGTGCGGCCTACAGGCCAGTGGAGAGAGAGACATCCGGGCAGGCACCCCCCATCCCGAGTCCCACCCACCCAGGACACAGAGGCCATCACAGAGAGCACTGGACCTCCTTCCAGAATTCTGAACGAGCAAGTCCAGGCAGGTGGCAGGTCCCCACCCTGTGGGCCATTCCAGAAGGTGACCCATTGGTCGGTGACTGAGATCAGTGCCCACGGAGGGCCCTGCCATAGCTGTGGGATGAATGAATGAAGGAATCGATGACTGTAGATGCTCCACGGCCATGCGTTCCTTCCTCAGCCTCAGAGGCGGCGGGCCCTGGAAAGGGCTGTCGGACGTTGGACACACAGGCTGCCGGGAGGGCAGAAGCAGCTTCCTCAGAGCTCGGGTCTCCAGGGTTTCCCCTGCCGGGATCGAGTCTCTTGTTGCAGGACCCTGTAAGGGCTGACAGCAGCCGCTCTGTGCGCCAGCCAGGGACCTGTGTCCCCGGGGACCCGGGGTGCAGAGAGCTTTCTTCACTCGGTGTCCTTGAGTCCTAGGGAGGTCTAGGCATTCAGCAAAAGCTTGGGGCAAATGCCACTGTGTTTTCCCTAGCCAGTGCTCCCCAGGACCCAGAACCCACACTGGCTCCCCTGTCGTCACCCCCGCGGCTCCTCTGTCTTGGTAGCGACAAAGCTCACCTGTTGCCCAAGCCCAGCCCTAAGGCTTCACGCTGCTGCCCCAGTGCTCCCATCTCTCCTCCCAGATCCGAGAGCACCTCGGTCTCCTTCACTTGACGGTCAGAGCTGTGCTCTTGACATTCTGGTGTTTTAGGGCCATGTTGTCCCTTCTCGTCCACCAGTGTTAGCATCTCACCCTGCTCTGGCCTCCCAGAAGGGCCCGGTGGACAGGTGCCCTGCGTGTGCACGCACAGTTGCGTGTGCAGGCGAGGACATCTGGGTGTGTGAAAATGAACAGACACACGTGTATCTACTGACGGATGGGTTTGGGCGGCTGTCATATGCATGAACACCTGACTACACTCCGGGCACGGTGCAAACCCTGACACTTACGTGCTGTGTGGCCCTCACAGCTCCACGAAGGAGGTGCTGTCACCTCCATGGCACAGACCAGCAAACAGGCTCAGGGGATGTTGCTCATCACAGACCTGAAGGCCGGGGACAGGATCCAGCTCCAGGTCTGCTTGAGCCAGAGCGCGACGTGCCACAATGACTCTCCACTGCTTCCCTGCATGCTGGCCACAGACCAATGCTCAGGGCACCACGAGGGCACAACTGGGCCCTGCTTTCATGGGTCCAGGTCCACGGTGGAAGAGACAGACACGAACTACCAACCACCAGTGAGGTGGAGGACCCGTGGGAAGCGCAAGAACAGAGAGGAGGGCTCCGGACACAAACGGGCCGGGACGTGGGCCTTCCTGCTGCAGGACTTGTCCACACGGGAGAGGTGGGGCCAGGCAAGGGCAGTGGTGCAGGTAACGGCCTGGAGCACGAGAGAGCTCAGGGAACAGGAGCTGTGAGCCCTACAGTGCACGGGGTGTGGGTGCACGTGGCACACGCTGGAGGGTTCGGACGGAGCCCTGAGACGCTGGATGGAGGGTCCAGTGGGCACCACGTCCACTGAGGAAGCCCAAGTGTGCAGAGTGTGGGGGCTGAGCCCCGGGCTTGGGCCCATCGGACGGATGCTCTGCAGCAGCTCAGCAGGGAGCCAGTGTAGCCGGGCTAGAGCAGCAGAGAGGAGCAGGGTCCCTGGGAAGGCCACTGTGCAGAGGACAAGCGTGAGAGGGAAAGGCTTTCCATTTTCCTGAGGACGCTGAAGGCAGGATGGGAGAGGGCTGGCAGGAAAGAGTGGCCTCTGTGCCTAGAACAGGGCCCTGGAAGTAGACCAGGCATGGCAGACCTTCCCTCGCTTTCTGTCTGTCTGTCTCTCTCTCTCTCTGTCTCTGTATGTCTCTGTGTATGTGTCTCTCTGTGTCTCTGTGTCTCTTTCTTGTGTAGCAGCCACTTCTTATCCCTCATCTACAAACCCCATGGCGATCCAGGGGCTCTTCACCACGCTGCAGTTGTGCTCGATTTAAGACAATAATCTGTTTCTCAAGTTTCTTTGCAGTGAAGCGACCATGACCTTTGTGAAGACAAAACATACTCTTTTTTTCCAAGTGTGACTCAAAGGAAGCAAGGTTCACGCACAAGGCAGTTCTAAAAGTGGACGGGTAATTGCTGGTTCTGTTTCCTGTAACGTTTTTGTAAGATCACTCCAAACTCCCTCCCTCATAGAAAACAGCTACAAAATCTGTACACAATGCAGAAAAAGAGCTGCTTGCAGGCATTGGCGGGAACAGCAACAGCGGATTATGGGGCATACACCTTGGAGAAGGGAGTTGCTTGAAGTGAATTCTTTTTTTGTGTGTGTGGCTGTTAGCCTGGGGCCACATGCATCAGGGCAGTGCGTGAGGAGGTAGGGTCCTTTGGGGCAGTGGTCCCCAACCTTTTTGGCACCAGGGACCGTTTTCATGGAAGACAATTTTTCCAATTTATTGTGCACTTTATTTCTATTATTATTACATTGTAATATATGATGAAATAATTACACAACTCACCATAGGTTGGGGGAACCCTGCTCTGGGGAAAACCACAGCCTTCCTGGCCTGAAGAACCAGCAAGAGGAAACAGGAAGCTTCAGCCACAGAAGAGTGAAGGGACATCCGGAAGGGAGAGCATTGCAAAGGGGACCCTCCAAACCCGTGTGCCCATCTTTCTGGCTGACCCTGAACCACACACGGAGCAGATGAAAGCAGCTCAGTTCCCAGCAAAAGGCAGAAGATCTGAATTCAGGCTGCAGCTGCCACCAGGAACCAAGGGTGCAGTTCATGCCCAGAGAACTGGCCAATAAACCCAAAGAAACACCTGTCATTGGTGAAAAATGACAGAATCTAGAATGTCCACAACACTACATCTTAATGTCTGGGACCAATTTGAAATTACTCAACATGTAATGCTCTCTCTTGCAGCAATCCTATCTCCTCTGGGGGTCTTCCACATCCGCTCTAGTTGCCTCAGCCTCCTGGGACCCCAATGCCACCTCTTTGACTCAAGGAGACCATCACAGGCACCTGGGCTCGCCTTCCCTGTGCGGGAGCCCAAACTCTCTCCCAGAAGGAGGCCATCGTAGAGCTCACTCTGTCACTCTCGCTGCTCTCAGAGATCACTGCACCGTGACGTCCACTGTTTGAAAACTGCTGTTTAATATAAGGTAAACTACAGACCGGCAGAATAATTTTGCAAAATATACATCCGAGAAAGGGCTTGTGCCCAGAATGTATAAAGATCTCTTATAAATCAATAATTAAAAAGTGTAATTTTGGCCGGGCGCAGTGGCTCAC
>CM052448.1:16850129-16867310 GCA_028533085.1 Varecia variegata | reverse complement strand
TGTTGGCAAGGATATAGAACACTAGGAATTTGCATACATTTCTGGTTGGAATTTAAAATAGAAATACTTTGGAAAGTAGAATTGCAGACGTTCCCTGGTCCCCTGGGTCCCGGTGTCAAGAATGAGCACTGGTGCCAAGTCGAGCCCATGATGGAGTGATCACAGACACAGAACAACTTAATACACACAGTGTATCACATAAAGGAAAGAATGAGAGTAAAGGAAGCTACACAAAAGGAAAATACGTTCCAGAGAGAGAGGAACAGGTCAGTCCCCACGAGTGGAGAAAGACCCCAAAGTCTGAGCACAGCTGCCTTTTATAAGCCCACAAGTTTGTCCCGCCTTCCCCCTGGCAGGATTGGCTGCCGTTTCCCGCCTTTGGGGGTGATTGACAGGTTGGTGTTAATAAAAGATCACATGGCAGGTTACATAACAAGGTAGGTTATATAACAGTTTCCCTTCCTGAGCATGTGTCTTTTCTAGAATTTTCCATGAAGCTCTACCCATGTTATGCTAATTAGGTGCTAATGAGCTCTAAGTCAGCTAAAGTTTACTGGGAACTTTTTAGCATGTATGTTCCCACCAGGTAACAGTTACTAGCCACAATTTGGTTCCTAGCTACAATTCAGTTCCCGCTCTGTGCCCCAGCCACCTCCTGGCCACCTCTTTACCCTTCACCAGACCTAACAGAATGACATTATCTGATAAAATAAAACATCCACTTACAGCCGGGCACGGTGGCTCACACCTGTAATCCTAGCACTCTGGGAGGCTGAGGCAGGTGGATCGTTTGAGCTCAGGAGTTCGAGACCAGCCTGAGCAAGAGCAAGACCCCATCTCTACTAAAAATAGAAAGAAAATTAGCTGGACAACTAAAAAATATATAGAAAAAATTAGCCGGGCATGGTGGCGCATGCCTGTAGTCCCAGCTACTCGGGAGGCTGAGGCAGGAGGATTGCTTGGGCCCAGGAGTGTGAGGTTGCTGTGAGCTAGGTTGACGCCACGGCACTCTAGCCCGGGCAACAGAGTGAGACTCTGTCTCAAAAAAAAAATTTTTTTTTTAATTAGAAAAAGGTTAATAAAAAAGAAAAAAACATCCACTTACCTCATGACTCAGCAATCCCAATCCTAAGTATTTACCCTAGAAAAATGAAAACATATGTCCACACAAAGACTTACACACAAATGCCGACACCGACATTATTCATAAAACATCCAAACTGCAAACAACTCAAATCTCCACCAAGAGGCAAATTGATAAACTGTGATACATTCATGAGATACTACTCATTAATTAAAAAGAACAAAATATTAATGCCACCACAAGGGTGAATCTTGAAATCGTTGTGTTAGTGGAAGAAACTGAATACAAAAGAAATAGAACACTATACGATACCATTTCTGCGAACTTTCAGGAAAGGCAAAGCCACGACGACAGAAACCCGATCCCTGCCTGTCTGGGCTAGGATGGGAGGAGGGACTCTGCAGGGGGCAGGAGAATGAAATGTTCTATATCTTAATTGAAGTGGCTGTTACATGACTGTATACAATTATCAAAATGGGTGGATTTTATTGCATGTGAGTTAAGACAAAGCTGGGGAACGGAACAGGCGGAGCACGGGCTGCTGAAACCTGCGTCTGCAGGTAGGTGATGGAGGTCTCGGGGCTGTGTGGGGCCAGCCGGGGAAGCAGGAACCCTGTAGGTGTCTCCTGGAAGCTACTTCACTTCCAAGCCGAGCAGGGTGAGGGCTGGGGGCTGCCATGCGGAGGGTCTCGATGGAGAGGGTGTCCCCACGGCACTGTGATTAACGCCCAAGGGGGCCAGACTGCCTTGGTGCACCCTCTGGTTCTAACGCAGGATAGCTGTGTGACTTTCGGAAAGCTACCTAACATCTCTGTGCCTGGTCTGCTCTTTAATAAAAGATGGCTAATAGAAGTAGCGACCTTTTTGGACTGTGGAGAGAATTATGCAAGAGAGTATACATACGGCACTGAGAGTAGAACTGGAATACAGTAAAGGGTTAATACATAGCCCCTGCTTATTATTGATGTAAAAGCAAGACTTTGGCTTAAACCCTCTTGTAGAAAAATGGGGAAACAAGAAGGGACTTGTGTGAGGCAGCAGTTTTGCCTTCCAGCCACCAGGCCAGGAGCTTTGCTGCTCTCTTTGCAAAGTCCACGGTGCGGAGGGGCCCTCAGCCCCCAGAGCCCCAGAGCAGCGGACACTGGTCATCCCAACCGCGTTGTTCTGACATATTCAAAAATATGGATCAAGCCTGGTTCTTTCCATTTTCACCCCAAAGGTTGAAGGCCCCAAGGCTGCCTAAGGAACACATGGCATTCACAGGTCTTGGAGAACCAAGAGAATGGCCTTCTTCATTCTGGGACTTGCCTGTCACCATATTCCACAGCAGAGATGCTTCCAAATGGGCTGGCAGTGGCACCTCCACTTCCCGTTACTTCTCTTCAACCCTCGGAACTGCGTTCGCTGTGACCTTTATTCCTGTGCCTGCTGAGGGCCCGCCAGTGGCCCTGGCGAGTTGGCCATTTTCTGTCCCTGTCCCCCAGAGACAAGGCTGTGGTGTCCGCTCCCTGGTGGTACCCACCCAGACTGAGCCTGGGTTGTCCTCAACTCCATTCTCTCCTTTTCCTCCTCTTCTCTCACTTTTGCCATCTCAGTTACCTGGTGACTGCCACTTATAGTCCCCGCAGAGCACAGAGAAAGTTCCAGAGAAATCAGAGGGATCAATGAAGGTGCAGCCAGTTCCCACTCTGCGCTGCCCCCAGACTAAGAGAATGAGTGAGTGACAGGGAGAGTTCTCCTCGTTAGGATTTTAAACCCCTCCAAGTAATAGATCATTCTGTAGTCTCCTGCGCTTTCCCGCATCCTAATAATATGTTTTTACCGAATCTGAATAATTTTAGCGGGGGAAATTCTTTATCTTATAAAAATGCCAAGCGGATATCCGTTTCTAAAACGTTATCGAGGTAGCTCCGAGAGCTGAAAATGAAGCGGGGAGCCCTGAGCTGCGGTGACCCCTTGTTCCAGATCTGGCTGGGATCACACACCTGGCCTTGGAGGGAGGGTGGCCAGGACCCGACTCCGGCAGGGGGACCTTGTGAGGTCCTCCCCAGCATGGCCACATGGCACCAAAGTCCTGTGCAGGGACACGGGGACAGTCTGCCCTCGTGCTGGGACAGCCCCGGTATAATCCAACACACGTGTGTGTGGACAGGAACCCTCCAGGAGTTCATGTCATCTGGGGTATGGCAGGAAATCTTGCTGAAAGGAGGTGGCGCGGGGCAGGGAAAAGCCTTATGCTGCAAACAGCTGACCCTCTGCCCTGCTTGGCGCCTGGTGTTTGCCTTAGAACAGCTCCTCCCCTTCCAGTGTCCTCACCCCCAGACGTGTTACTGGTCGCCTGGTGTCTGGGGTGGGGGGCTCACTTCTCTTCCCCAACTCGCCCAGCCCTCTCCTGGGGAGAGCGTCAGAGACACCCACGCAGGCACCACTTGGGGTCCTTGGTTGACGAAGTTTTAACAGGTGGAACAATCATTTCCTGAGTGGTGGGCTAGGGCGGAGGGTGGTTTATTGCAGAGACAGACCACGCTGAGCCTGGGAAGGCAGGAAATTCCCTCCCCTCTACCTCCTCCAGTAAGTGGGAGGTGAACACGGCTTGTTCTTCCCAATCGTGGTGCAAAATGTATCATTTCTCCCAATGAAATGTGATTTTAATGAGAGACTAAATCATAGGAGAGAGTAATTAGGTAGGTAGTATGCACGTGTCAGGTTAATTTAAAATCAGCTTTTAGGTCAATCTATCTTAATTATTCCATTAACTGTTTTTGACTTGCAATTTTAATAATTGTATCAGCATAATACTCAGCAGTGTAATTGCTTTTGGGCTCTGTTCATTGTATGTCAGAGTCAGTCATGGGCTTCTCTCCCTGAGTGAGCTGTGCTTGAGTTAGTGTGTGTACATGCATATGTGTGCATCTGTGTGCATGTGTTGGGGAGGTCTTTCCCCTGATCATTAATAAATGCATTTTTACTAAGTTTATTGATATCAGGGAGCCCTGCCTTTATTGTTTAATTTTTTTAATAAAACTGTATTTTAGAACAGTTTTAGATCTACGGAAAAATTGTTAGGCTAGTACGGATTTTCCCCTGTTCCTCACATCTTATGTTACATGGTACCTTGTCACAATTATTGAACCAATATGGATACTATAGTAGTAACTAAAGTCCAAAGTTTATTGGGCTTTCCTTAGTTTTCGCTAACGTCCCTTTCTGTCTCGTAACCCCACCCAGAGTACGAAGTGATATTTAGTCCTCTTGTCTCCTGGAATCCTCACCGCTGTGACAGGTTCACAGACTTTCCTTATTTTTGGTGATCTTGACACTGAAATTCCCAGGTTATTGGGTGATAAAATCTATGGCTATTAAAAATATTATCTTGCAGTTACATACTGTTTCCATTTTACTATCAGATGTTAAATCTGAAGGTTAATTCAAGCTAGGGCAGGACCTCTTTTGCCCCCGCAAGTTCTGAGAAGTGAACTGATTCGGATGTACCTGTTCCCCCAGGAAGACCAAGATCCCAGTGGGGTGTGAGGGCTTGACTCCCTTCCCTCCCTTTCCCCTTCTCTCTCTCTATCATTCTCTCTTCCTTTTCTCTCCCTTTCATCCTCCTTATTTTTGTACCTTTCTTTCAACTTCAAAACAGTCTACGCTCAAGGCAGAAAACTTAGAATATAGTCACAAACATCAAATTATGTAAAGAGCCACCACCCAGAGGTCACTGATAATATTTTGGCCTTTGTCTTTCTATCTCTAGGAGAACTTATCCAAAACATTGGTTGTGCATATTGGGTTGCAAAGCAAGTAGGTGTGAGTGACGACTGATTGACCATCAGTATCTGCAGTTCGTGATGGAAAACTGCAGACGCGTGTTTGCTTCCAGCATTTCTATATGCAACTGAAATGCAATTATTGCTGTCTAGAAAGAAAGAAGCCCACAGCATCAGAGAGGACAGTTCCAGCGGAGACATCAGCCGTTAGTAGAGTAGGAATTTCAAGGGATTGCAGAAATAAAGAAGGTAGTGAGAATGTGTTCATGCAAAAACCATAGTTGGGAGGCCCCTACACAGAACATGCTTTCTGGGAGTTGGCTCCTTTTAGGAAGCGATGTCGGGCTAGGAGCACTGGAGCACCCTGCCTCCTCCTAACGAAGGGGGAGTCCTCATGAGAACAGAGGTGCCCCGTCCCTTGCAGAGATGCCTCCTTCACCAGTGAGAGCAAAGCCCGTTCCACAGGACGGCTGAGTCCAGAGAAGTACAAAGCTGTGGTACCGTTCATTTTCACATTTCTTGGGTTATCGACAAATCTGTTTACCCCTGTGCCCAGGTCTGCACAGGCCACACGCTTCGACTTCAAGGTGAACACTCTGATCTCGTGACGTGAGACCCTGGTGCTTTCAGATTCCAAAGACCCAGGCTGGTTTCTTTGCTGAACCAACAGGGGGGTCCCCAGCCAGGCTCCTTCTCTTGGGGCCACATCATCCCACGGTACCGTCCTGTGGGGTGGCAGGAGACTTTCCCCGCCCTGGGGTCTGCTAACGAGAGGATCCTAAATACAATTAATTCCCTTTTTCTACAAACTAATCTCTTTGTTCCAGCTCTTTCCGTCTACATTATTGAAAGATCGGAATTAAAGATGCTCATTTTTAATAACTTGTCATTTTGCTCCTGTTTGGTCACAGCTTTGTTGGGTTTTATCATCAGTGGGTAAAACACCTGCCTCTGGGCTGTGCAGATAAACCGCAGAGAACTGCACGTTCTCGCACCTTCATCCAGCAATGAGCCCAGGCAGGCAGGGGAATTAAAATGCACAACTTAATTGGATTTTCATAGTGTCCTGCTGGCTAACAGAGGAGCTCCCCTCTCTTCATTATTGCATTCAAATGCCAGGTTTAATTCCAGGACTACAGCTTGGAAGGTGAAAGGCGTTTCATAGCAAATAGTTCATTAAGAGGCACTTCCAGCCTCTCTGCCTCCTCTGAGCGTGGAGAGGGACTTTCTGCGGGAGGGGCTTTTGATTTAATTAAGAGCAAGCAAATGACCGTGGGCCCAAGACCATCGCATCAGACCTGGCTTCTCTCCCCTTGATTCACTTTGGGGTTTCTGAATGGAGTAAAAGCCAGACGCCCAGGACCCGCCACACCCCCAAAAGCCACCCTGTGTGGCAGGTGCTTGTCCCATGGAGAAAGGAGGGATCGGAGGCTGGGGAGATCCAAGGACATGGCCGGGACCCCCTAGCTGGAATTGGCGGCCCTGGACTCCAGCCCCAGGCTGGCTGACGGGAGCCAGCAGGCGGAGCCACAGTCACTGATGTGCACCTGGACCCGCCAGAGTCTGGGAGAGCACAGGGTAAGGCCCCACCGCACCTGTGCGAGACAGGGGGCTACCTGCAGACGTTTCGTCCCCAGACCTGGAGCTCCTGGCCCTGCCCTAAAACAGAAGGTTCTGGACCCAAAGCCAGGGTGAACTCCCTCAGAACTGAACTCTGGCTTGGGATAGAAAACCTGCCTCCAAAGGGAAAAGAGCGTGGCTTTGGCAGCAGATGTCCCCTGTCCCCTCAGCAGACACTACAAGCCAAGGCTGTCACTGCCATCTGCACTCTGCCTCCCACCCTCACTCACCCCCCTCGGCACAAAACATGGGGCAAGTCTCCCTACACTTCTGGGAGGGGCCTCATGGGGCCTGGAACAGCACATGCTTATCCTCACCATGCCAACTCAGCCCATCACACACACAGATTCACACACACACACACATGTGCACATAGAGACACACATGTGCTCACATGCACAAATACACATGTGCAGATATGCTTTGCACACACATGCACACATGGAGAGACACATGCTCACATACATACATACACACATGCATACATGCACACATGCATGTATGCACTGCACACGTACATGTGCACACACGCGTGCACACGTGCACACAAAGACACATAGGCACACACTTGTGTACATGTACATATATACACTAAAGGCACACATTGCACACATGTGCATATATGCACTGCACACACATACACATGCACACAGAGACAGAGACATGCACACACGTGTGCACATAAAGACACAGTGGCACACATATGTGTGCATGTACATATACACACTAAAGGCACATGCACACGTTCATGGATATATACACACATGCTCAAATGTCCACACAGATGCACACAGACACACATGCACACACACAGTCACACATGCACACAGAGACACACACAAGACACGCACAGAGAAGTGCACACATGTTCTTGCACACACATGCACAGCCTTCTTCATCTCGGTGCCCACACCTTCCTGCCCGGGGCTTTGCAGTGAAAGGAAACAGAAAACCCCCAACATCTGGCGCCGATGGCATTTCGCTGATTGTGCAAACTGCACACTCACCCCGGAAGCAAGGGCTTCTTGACATTTATTCTTCAGATTAGAGTGGATTGAAATCAATCCCATGCCGAATTCATTCTGGAAAATTTCACAACTTCCAGACGTCAGGGCGCCGCCCAGGGTGGGCATCTGGGCTGGGCGCTCACTCGTCCCTCTCTTGGGCCCTGCTGCCCTGTTCCCCTGTGGGGTCTCCCTCCCCACAAGAACAGAGTAATCACTGGGTGTGGGAAATGGTTTTCTGCATGCAGAAAAGAAACAGGATCCCTATTTCCCAACATACAAAACCAGCTCCAGATGGGTCAAGGCCTGTGTGGGAGTTTTTCTGAAAAACTTTGCCTAGAAAATGTAGGTGAACAATTTATGGTCTCGGAGCAGAAGGGATTTCTTAAATACACTCTAAGAAGCTCTACCTTTAAGAGTCTGATAAAATTTGAATATGTTTAAAAAAACTGTTAACCAAAAATCACCTGAAAGAAAGTGAAAGAGAAGCTAGAAATGAGAAGATATTCACTAAGGACGTCACTAACAGAGGATAAGCCTCAGGAATATGTACTGAATTTCTATAAATCAGTAAGAATCGGGAAAGGACCCCGATAGGAAACTGGACAGCAGACTTGAAGAGGCATTTTATCCAGGGAGAAAAAGACATAATGCTTGCAAACTTTGGAAATGCAGAACAAGACCACAGTGAAATGCCACTGACTCACTCTGGCCAGCCCTGGCCGGGGCTCGGGCCTCCCAGCCTCGAGGGCCCTTCCCAGAAGTCTGGGCCTCAGGCAGACAGGGTCTGGGGACTGCCCAGGCCACTCAGCAGGCTGCATGCAAGGTCCAGAGAGACCCTGGGCCCTGCCTCCTCACGGGCCCCTTCTGTCCTCAGCTGCCCTTCCCAGGAAACAGTCCAGCTGGAGCCGGCAGGCGGGTGTGTCAGGCCGGGGGCTGGGGCTGTGGGCACCTGCGCTCCCCACTGTGGGCAGGGGGAACGCGGAAGTGGTGCTGTGACTCAGAGGTGCCTGGGACCTGTTCTCCAGGACACTGACCTCCCCGTGGCCCCAGCAGAAGGCCAGACAGGAAAAGGTGGGGGCTGTGGCTTCTAACTGTCCTGTGAGCCCACAGACACACACACATACACACACACACACACACACACACATAAACAGACAGACAGACGCAGACATGGAGACACACAGCTGCACACAGACACACACACATAAACATACACACAGACACACTCACATTTACACAGAGATACGCATGTGCAGACACACTTGGGCAGACACAGACACGCACACCCGTGGGCAGAGGCATGAGGCGAGGGCTGCAGGCTGGTGGCCAGCCTCGTCCTCCTCCTGAGGCTGTTAGTCCAAGGCCAGCACCTGCACCTGGCCACCTCGGACCCTGCAGGCTCACAGAGCAGTGGAAAGTGAGGGGTCCCCTGAAACGTGCAATGCGGGGACCCCCTGTGACTCCACGTAGAGCCAGAAGCAGGTGGGACATTGGCCTGAGAGGGTTTGCGGAATCGGGGACGGCGAGAGGCTGGAGCCCTGGAGGGAGGGGGCGAAGCCTGCAGGGGTGGGCGGCATGTGGGGTGGGCTTTCTCTTTAGGACAGTGGGCATCCTCAGAAAGACTTTTTGGGACGGACATTCTGTGGGTGGCAGAGGGAGAACTGACTGGAGACGGTGCCTGGAGGCCATGGCCAGGACCCAGCATCCCACACGGAGATGGTCAGTCCCCCAAGGCCAAAGGACCCTTGTGGTGGGGGAATGACAGGCCCCAGCCTTGTCCACACAGGAGCCCGAGGAGTCTGTGAATAGGGCGGCTTGCTTGGTAAAAGGGACTTGGCAGATGTGGTTACATTAAGGTTTGGGGCTGGGGAGATGACGCTGGAGGAGTGCAGTGAGCTGAGGGCAGTGACAGGTGTCCTGGGAGAGATCTGACTGCAGAGCCACAGACTCTGCCAGCTCCTGGAGTGACCCAGGGACACTGGTTGAGGGCGGGCAGCCTCTTGGAGCAAAAAGGGATCCTCGCCAGGACCCTTCAGGAGGACCCAGCCCTGCCAATGCCTTGACCATGAGACGCATTTCGGGTCTCTCACCTCTGGAACCAGGGCGTAAGTGTGTGCTACTGCAGCAGCAGAGGGGACCGATGCCAAGCTTTAGGCCGTGGGTCGGGCAGCGACGGCTGGAGTGAAGCTACGGGCTCCTCTCTGGGCCCGGCCAACACCGACAGCACCTGCTCCCCCACCAGGGTCCTTGAGAGTGGCCTTAGGGGACAGAGGCCACATGTTCTCTTCTTCCGGTGTCAGTGCTACCACAGCCATGACTGCCATGGCGTGAAGGCAGCTGGGAGCTGGGTTTGCCGTCCAGTGGGGCACGTGCTCCCTGAGGCCACCAGGCCCTGGGCAGGCTCTGCCCAGACTTGCACCAGGCACTTTCCCTTCCACCATCAGTGGCTTGATGGTCCCAGGGCCAGTGGGTCACCTGCTGGTGGCTGAGAGCCCCCTCGGACCCCCGAGGCCCACACAGTGGGGCCTGGCGGGTCACAATTAGGGGAGCAGAATCCCAGGCGGTGCCTGGTCTTGGGCCCTGGAGGACAGGAAGGACCTGACCGGTTCTGCGGAGGAGTCATCACCATCAAGTGCAAAGCAGGTGGAGGACCTGTGCCAGGGCATGTCGGCTGCAGCACCTGCCGCGGTGCCGCCGCAGGGGGCAGCCCCCAAGTAAGCGTCTCCTGGCACCCCGTCCCAGGAACGCTGCGCTTCCCCCAGGTCCCACCCAGTCCTCTGCTCCAGACAAGCTCACTTAAGGCTCCTGCGGGAAATGCATCAGCCCTGGGCCAGATTCCCACCGGCAACGACAGAGAGGAGGGAACAAAGTCTCGAGCTCAAAGAAGGGACTTCAAAGGTGGAGCCCTGGGCACTGGCGAGGTGGCATCTGGGGGCAGCAAGGCCTTCATGGGCCCTGGACCCAGGGCCTGAACCACGGTCAGCCTTGCTCAGAGACGCTGCACGGATTGAATGGGAAGTTCTTGATTGGACAGAAGACTCAGAGAGAAGTGAGTGAAGAGCAAACGCCTGGCCACCTGCCCGTTGCTCCGACAGCCGCATGGGGGCTGAGCGGCTGAGCTGGCTCTTGGCCATCTCCTAACGAGCACGGACTGCTCCCCACAGCAAAACACAAGCGCCTGATTAAGAGGGGCACTTGGGACACGGAAAACTCTGCAGCCCATGTGTGCCAATGCATTTCATTTTTTGTATATTGGAGGGAAATAAACAATGATCGTGTTTGCTCCTTTTTACCCCCTAAGACGTCGAACACTGGCCGGTCTCCTGGGGTTTTCTGTCGAAAGTCTAATTACTGGGCCAGGCCGAGGTGCAGGAGCCCAGTGGGACCAGCGACAGGCCTGTCTCTCCGCTGTCCTGTGGTTCTGCAGGCCCCTGGCTCGGGCGTGGGGGCTTTGCAGGACACAGCTGGTCTCCATGGCACCTGCCCTGCTTGCTGGAAGAAGCAGGGGAGAGCACAGTCCCTGGGCGCCTCGAGTCTGGGCTCAGGCCTGGGGAGAGGGCCCCACCCGGAGCGCAGCAGGCACACACTTTCCCTGGGGCCCACAGCTCCATGTTTCAGGGTCAGAGACCCGAGGCCCAGATCTAAGGAGCTGACAACAGGCATCCAATCTGAGGGCTGCAGCATCCAGGAGGAACCCAGGCCCCGACCAGGTACCACAGCCTTGCAGGGGCCCCCAGAGAAGCTGCAGCGTGTGGCCTGAGCTCAGGGAGTGGAAACCCTTCCCTTCCCACCCTGTCCCCCACCCCCGTGCACAGTCATGGCATAGGAGGGGCCCTGCTCAGACCTCAGGCGTACCCTACCCCACCCCTTCCGATTCTGAGACAGGGCCCTCTGCAAGATCAGCTCCCCAAGGTGGGCAGCGAGTGATTCTCCATTCTATGCCTGTTCCGCTGGTGCTCAGTGGGGACCGATCTGTCACATGTTGTGAGGAGAGGCTGAGGCTATCGTGGTCCCCCTCCCCTGCGGTTTCACTTACCTGTGGTCAGCTGTGGCTGAAATATCACATACAGTAAGATATTTTGAGAGAGACAGAGCACATTCATATAACTTTTATGACAGTGTTTTGTTATAATTGTTCTATTTTACTATTAGTTATTGTTAATCTCTTACTGTGCCTGATTTACAAATTAAACGTTATCATAGGTACATATGTATGTGTAGGAAAAACCATAGTCTGCCTCCATGGTTTCGGGCATCCACTGGGGGGCTCGGGGCGTGTCCTCTGCGAGTGACATGGGTTCTGCGCATGTCGAGTAGAGCACTAACCCTGACCCTGACCCTGGCTCCTGAACAGGGAGGAGCTCTCATCAGCAAAGGCCATCTGCAGCCGTGGCACCAACAGGACTTCGGAAGACCCAGGGTTGGGGACTCTACCGACGAACCTGGGGGCTTTTCTTGATGTGCTCCTGAGCCCACGTGAATTTAGAGTGTCGTGTAAATACATCAGTGGAGTGAACTCATGATGCACCAGTGAGCGCAGGAGCCGGCCTATCTCTGTGGGAAACCAAGGGCTCTGCTCACCAACTGCGTCCCACCCGGGCTGTGCGCTTGGAGGGGGCACTTTTTCTGATCTCCTGGGCCGCGACAAACCCCTGTCCTCCCATCCATGCACGCCAGGGGGAGACCTTCTCTGTTCCAGCCCCTCCGATCCAGCTCCCCTGGCTGTGGGACCAGGGAAGGGTTGGGAGAGGGGGTCCCGCCTTCCTGTCCCTCCTGGGAAGCAGCTTCCCCTCAGGGCCTTCTGGGGGTGCCCGGGGCTCTGCATCCTGCCCACGGCGCCACCGGTGCCTGCCTCGCTCTCAAGGAGGGGAGGGACTTGGACAGAGGCTGGAAGAAGAAAGGAGACCCTCCTCGGCCAAGTGCTGGGAGCCCTGCCTCCACTTTGTTTTTGATCTGCAGGTGACGCCCTTGACCTGGTAACAAGCCCACAAAGCAGGTTCTCTCTGTTGCTCGCTGCAGAGAAAGCCAGTTACCGAGACAAGGAGGATCGTAGAGGAAGAAAAGGTTTACTGGAGAGGAATGACTGCATCATCTTGAACTTTCACAAAGACTCCAGGGGTTGGTGATAATGCTGTCCCTGGACGGGCCAGTGCGAGAGGGTAGCAGCGTCTCGATGCCCCCTGGGTGAAAGTGGCTCCCTCCCAGGGACGCCTGGCCTGGCCCGAGGCCGAGTCCAGTCCGACGTGAACCGGAGCCACCAGCCAGCAGCTGCGCCGTGAGGGAGGCCCCAGAGCAGCAGGGGCAGAGCCCCGACCTTCTCCCTGGCCGTGCCAGAAGCAAGCAGGTGGGTTTGGGGGCCACTCCCAGGTGCAGGGGCTCTGAAGCATCTTGGAAATACAGCTGTGCCAGTGTTGCTGGCCGAGAGCCTCACGAATGCAGGGGCAGGTGGGGAGGGGCCTCCCTGCCAGAGGCTCCCCCAACTCTGGCCTGGCTGCGGCTTGTTGTCTGTGGTTTCCCCAGGGAGGACGGCCTGGGCCCCTGCCACCGTGTAGAGTGTGCCCCCAAAACTCTTATCCTGAAACCGGATCTTTTCCTGCAAGCCACTCACTAAGACTTCTGATGCACAGGCTCCGCGTTTACCGTGAACCCCAGCGCCTAGCACAGCTTCTGCGTGTAGCGGAGACTCAGTGACTCGCACTGAGTGATTGAATGAATATCATACACATATAAGAAGGAAGGAACAGAGACGCTTTCTACCCCACCACCCGCATCCCCCCAAGACCCCAAACCTAGGTGAATACAGGGTTGGAAAATTAACCTTTCTTCATTTTCTGAGCCTTAGGCAGAGGGAGAAGTCGCAGGTCACGATGCCAATAGAACTTGCAATCTAGGACAGCTAACTGATCCCTGATGTCCAGTGAGGACCAGCAGTGCCCTTGTCAGGAGCAGCAGGAGCTGTTTCTGAGGAACTAGACAGCTCTCTGCAGGCAGCACTCACAGCTGAAAATCAACTCTAATTTGCTCCATGTTACAGAACTTTTTTATAAGCATTAAAAAAAAATACCTAGCTCAGTAAAAATGAACTCCCTTAGGGATCTCAGCAGCAACAATTGGAAGCGTAGAGGGTGTTGCAGCCCCAGCAAGGGGCGGCCTGTGCGGCCTCTCCCAGTGAGCATGAAATCAGGAATGCCCTGGCCCGGCCAGGGGTCTGGCCTGGACACCACTGGGTTTCCAGCAGGCTACACCTGGGGCTGCACCCAGAACGGCCCACAGGACACTCGGAGGTGACAGGAAGTGACAGCTGGTGCAAGAGCAGGAAGACTGCCCCACACAGAGGTGCCATCCTGGCGGCTGTGCTGCCACGGCCCCGCTCTCTGCCTCTTCCACACGGCATAGTTGGCCCTGGGCAGCGTCCAGCCCCAGGACTGGTGACCGGGACACAGAATACCGTGGAAAAACAAGTTAATGAGCTCCGTCTGGGCAGAGCTGTGGCCTTCCTGGAAGCCAGGCCCGGGCAGTGCCAGGACACCCCAGGTGACCCCGGCTGCCCACCTCAGGCCTCCCCCACAGGGAGGATCTGCGTGAGCCAGTGAGCCGGGCACAGGCTGTGCCAGTGCGTGCAGGGGACAGATCCAGACCATGCGTGAGCACGTGTGCCCGTGGCTGTGAGGGTGAGTGTGAGAGTGTGTGTGTGTATGAGTGGGCATGTGTTTTTCTGCGTGGATACGAATGATTGTGTGTGTGTGCATTTGTGTGCGTGCACATGTGTGTGTGCTGCAAGTCTGTGCTGCAGGAGCCTATAGGGTCAGCCTCGGGTTTCTGCTTGCGGGCTGGCCGTGTGCCTCTGACCACACGCACTCACGCCCAGTTCCTCCTCCACGCTGTGGCCTCCACTGCCCAGGCCCCAAGGAGAAGGGAACAGGGGCAAGGGTGGCAGCCACATGCAGAGCCTGACAGGGCAGGCACCGAGGCCATAAGGTCAGACGCAGGACAGCGGTCACCCAGCAAAGGTTTGCCTCCTTGGGGCCACTTCCTAGTCAGGCCCCGGGGGGCTGTGATGACAGCCTGTGCTCCCTGTCACTCCTCCCCATCCACAGCTGTCCCTCCCAACAGCACCTGGCGCTGGAGAGCTGTCCCAAGCTGCGCATGCACTCAGAGTGCACCCCTGGCTCCCCACATCTGCCCAGCCTGTGCCCCGGCTGCCCTCTTGGGCCACGTCTCCTTGGCCGCAGTTCCCCTGCCCGTCCTGTCCCGCTTTGCTACTTCCTACTGCAAAATTAAGCCCAGAACGATTTCAGTTACTCCCAACCCTGAGACAAGTTTTAAAATAGCAACAGGATTAACATCCCACTTCCCATTGAGGGCTGTAAGGGACTGGCAGTTCCGAATGCATTTTCCACTTGCAAACTTGCTAACACAAATCCCACGGGGACAAGGAAACTGCTGACCTACTTCGGCGTGCAAATATTTCCTCTGATGGCTTTGCTTCTCTTTGCAGGAGCCCACACGAAGCTCTGCACAGACGCCTGCCTGTGTGTGCCTGCCCCTCCCGCTGAAATTGAACGGGTAAATCTTCTCCAGTGCTTTTATTGACCAAGGCCAAAATTGCAAGTATAAATTATCATGGAGAGAAGCGAGATGCTCTCGTGGGGGCTAGGTGGGGAGGGCCTCCTCTTCGATAATGCATCCAACTGGGGAGAGGGACTGATCAGAGGGAAGCTGGGCTCTTGGAAGGTTCTGGCATCCCATAGAAATCTCCTTCCAGCTCTGCCTGCCTCGTGCCTGCTCCTGCCTCAGTGTCAGAGCTGCACCCACTGTGCTGATCAGCGGACGCTGGTTCCATCTGAGGCTGTAGGTACCCTGGCCCAGGCCTCCTGTCTCCGGGGAGACCCCTGCCTGGCACAGACCTTTGGTGCAGGAGCCCCAGATTTAGGTCTCAAACAAGAAGGAAAAGGACGTAGGATCCCATCCTTTTTGAACCTGTCTGGTGCAGCTGCCATGAGATCCTATGACATTTTGGTGGGAGCCAATGGGGGCAGTTTGCCCACTGCTGTGGCACATGGACAAGGCAGGGTCCATGAGGCCCTTGGGCGGACTCAGGGAATGTGCAGTTTTGGTGGCCAGGAAGGCCTCCCAGGCAGCTAGAGGACATGTAGACCATCTTCCATGATAAACGTGGATGGGGCATGGAGGGACCCCGGGGCTGGGTGCAGGCGTGGGGTGGGGGTGAATTCCAATTTTAAGCAAACTGATGAATGCATTCTTTAAAACAGCTGTATTTTTATGGGCATTTGTTTCCACAAATTATAGAGTTCAGCCTCAAAATTCACTTCAGTGAGACAGAGCCTGCTGCAGGGGGTTGTAGACCTCTGCACAGCTGCACTCAGAACTACGGTGCTTAAAAATGGTTTTATCCACACATGTCCCTTCCTGGATAAAAATAGCTTCTCAACATCGTGTAGTCAACCCATATAAATGTCCAGGAAACTTACCTGTGGGCAGAGGACACAGGAGAATTTGCATGTGCTCAGAGCCCTGGAGGTCATGGTCTTGTCCACTTCCTGAGCAACCTCTAGGCTGGGGTGGGGACCCTTTTCATGTTGGAAGCTGCATTAATTTAGCTGTAATCAAATAAGGCCACATTCAAGAAACTTCAGTTAGATACACTTAAAAATGTACATTGTTTTGGAAAAATCTAACTACTTATTAATTTCAAAAAATGAAAACTATTTGTTAATCTTAAAGTCAACTAATCTTTTAATGATTTTGTTTGTCTGCCTTTTGTTGGAAAGCATCTGAATATTTGGTTGCAGGATGGAGGTCTGAAGTTTCAGTTGATTCTCTAGATGGGTATAAGTCATTCATGACCTCAAGGGCATGTTGAATTGGGTTAGGTAGGAGAATGCAGTTTTTTTCAGGCATGATGCCAAAGTCATGGGTATTCTACTGCATTTTTCCATATTTCAACTGAATCTTTCTTAGCATCAAACGATGACTTTAAAATGTCATCTACTGACAGCTCAATCAATTCCATCCGTAGTTCTTTAGGTGCCTTGGTGATATCAACTAGGCGAGGCTGAAATGCTAATTTGAGTGTGATGTCATGATTCTCAAAGTCAGTGAAACTTTCATTGTATTCTCCAATTAATAGGTCTATAACAGCTGAATATTCTTCAAATGATTCACATATATCATCCTGCTCATCAATGACCTTTGCTAACTGGGGAAAATGTTCATCTGAAATTTCCTTTTGAAGAAGTGTTTTGAAAAAAGATCACTTTTTTCGAAATGCTTGGATTTTTTTGCCACATATCATATATAGAATTAGTTTAACTTACAAAGAAATATTCAAGTCATTTGGATTTTACAAGATATCACACAGAAATGCTGCATTCCTATAGAAATCTTCTTTCAATAATTCACATTGCTGATTCTGTTCTTCATAAAATTTAACTATCTGTTCTCTCAGACATAAAATTTTTGCTAATACCTGTTCTGTAAAGTTTGGATTCAGTCAAAAGGCCACACTCAAGGATCTAGAAGGCCACATGTAGCCTTAAGGCCGCAGATCCCCACCCCTGCTCCAGGGGAGTCACACTGCAGATGTGTGCAGTTTGTTCAGAAGAGGACTTGTGCTCACATCTGGAGTGTCATTAGGAACCGTCTCTGCAACACCGGCCCCACAGCTAGTGGCTGTAACAGA
>CM052448.1:16809814-16849629 GCA_028533085.1 Varecia variegata | reverse complement strand
TGCCCACCCTTAAATCTCCTTGTTGCTGTCATGTAATTTACTTATTGGAAGCGTGCAGGTTGGGCCTTGAGACGTGTCCCTTTGCTCTGTTCTTTGCTGCTCTTGATTTTTAAAATCATGTATCATGATCAGTTTGCACACTTGGAATCAGCTTTGATACAAACGAATTAAAGCATAACCTTGGCTGTAGCCCGGTGGGGCCCGGGGAATGTCTCTGTGCGAGACGGTGCAGGGAAAAGCAGAGAGGAGGACGGACTCAGCAGACCCGCGCCCAGGGCCCAGCAGCTGCGTTCGGCCACAGCGGGGAGCATGTGCCCCCGTCTCTGCCAGGGCTGGACAGCAGGGACCAGACCAGCTCTCAGCGAGGAGGAATACGATGAAGGGGCCCCACCCCGCTGGGCACTGGGTGCTCCAGGTGGAACATCTGCACCTGGGTTTTCCGGAAAGCATGGGCCAGGTGAGGTGGAGCTGCTCACACACCAGGTAGGACACGCGAGCTCAGAGCAGTGGGGGACAAAGGACCAAGGAAGGTCAAAGCACGGAGCCGCTGTGACTTCCGAATGAGATCTCACAGGGAAGTGGCGAGAAGAGCCCTCCACGGCACAGACCACCGGCAGAGCTCCTGCTCCTCCCTGCCCACCCTCCAGAGCTGACTTCCCACCCTCGGCTGCGTCCCAGGAGCAAGGCCCCAGCCGTAGGTGGGATGACCCCTCCAAGCGGAACGCAGGAGGCGGGAGCAAGGAGCGGAAGGAGCGGCGGGGAGGGAGAAGTGCGCATGTCCGCGTTCTCACAAAATGGACGACAACAGCCCCGGCCCCGGGGTGTCCGAGTTGAAGTAGGAATTAAAAACAGGTACAGTGTGATGGCTGCTCGCGGCATTGTAGATATTTGTGTGTAAAGTGCAGCTCACTCTAGAGATGCTCTAGGGAGTTACCTCAGTGAAGGTCATTCTTCTACTCTCTTCCTAGAAACATTGTAAAATAGGAAATAGAGGAACAAGAAGAAGGAGAGGGAGTTGAAGGACGGGGACAAAGGCGCACAACAGCAGAGTGGTCGACACTTCAGTGTGCTCTCTGGACCACATACTGAACTATCTGCTTCTCCCACCCGCTCTCCAGGTGCAGTTATCCGTCCGTCTGGCCCGTGGAGACACCACAGGTCGGCTGCACAGGCAGGAGGAGCCAGGATGTCAGTGCGGGCAGTGGGACCCCAGGCCCCCACATCCCCATGGGTCTGCAAAACAGCACCGGTTTTCCTGTCACCCTGAAGGTACCTTTCTGATAATCTCTATGACTTTCCTTCTCCCCAGCCGCTATGCACATATTTATACTTCATTGATCATGCTATATATAAACCTTTGCATTTTAAGCTAGTATAAGTATCTTCCCACGCTATTGCAAACTCTTCCTAGACACCACTCTCAATCAAGGCATAATATGCACCTCAGCGACGCACCTTATTCCCCTATTGCTAGAGATGTAGGCGAAGGACATAAAGTTGTGTGACACGTGAGAGTTCACCAGAGTTGAAGGGAATGGGGTGCAGAGACAGACACTCCAGGGAAAAGAATGCCTCCTGGGCTACGAGAACATGACTTTGCACGTGAACATGACTTTGCACGTGAATACCCAGTGTGGCCGGAGAGGAAACAGCCTGATCCCTGCTGCTGCTGCTGCTGTCAGATTCATGTTTAACAAAGGGATGAAAATGCAAAGGGGGAAATGGTCTTTTCTTCTACCCTCCTAGGGTTAGTGACTGGGGGCCCTGTGAGCTAAATTGACAAGAGACAGAGCAACAGGGGAAAAAACATTTAATTATGTACCTAAGCCCAGGAGTTCACAAAGAAATGCGGCTCATGGAGGTGGCTAGAATTTGGGGCTTATAAACACCACCCTGAAGGGCGAGGAAGTGGGCAGCAGAGGCTAGCAAGGGAAAGGAGGTTCGAACTTCTGGGGGGCAAGTTATGCAAAGGTGACTAGGAGACGTGTGGTAATAAGGGTGGTCTAGTCAGGTTTGTTGTATCGATAGAGTCATCACAGGTGCTAAAGTTTGGGTATTTGTTCCCTTCCAATCTCATGCTGAAATCTGATCCTTAATGTTGGAGACCTGGTGGGAGGTGTTCCAGGTCATGCATGTAGATCCCTCTTAAATGGCTGGCACCACCAGTCTTGGGAGTGAGTGAGTCCTCCCTCTCAGTTCCTGCAAGGACTATTTGTTGCAAAGAGCCTGGCACCTCCCTCCTCTCTCTACCTAGAGCCTGGCACCTCCCTCCTCTGTCTACCTTCCTCTCCCCACGGGATGCCTGCTCCCTTTCACCCCTGCCATGAGCGGATGCCTCCTGGGGCCCTCACCAGAAGCAGATACTGGTGCTATGGTTCTTGTACTGTCTGCAGGACCATGAGCCAAATAAAACTCTTTCCTTTATAAATGACCCAGCTTCAGGTATTCCTTTGTAGCAACACAAAGGGACTAAGACATCAGATGATCAAAGCTGTCTCTGGAGTCACTCACCTCTTTCTAGTATGGGAGAGGACACCTCTACATTGGAAATTTCCTTTATAAATGTAAATTTCCCTTTATGCTCTGGTTTTAGAGCTTTTCCTGTGTCTGCTGTTCCTCAGTTGCCTTTGGCTCAAAATAATTCTTATGCCAAAAATAGTATATTTTGGGGTGGCATATTCTGGTCCCACTCAAGGGTCCCCTTTCAGCAGGGTGACCTGTGTATCACCAGACAGTACACCCACTAAGACCTAAGCAGGCTTCCGAGAGCTGGCACTTGTGTTGGGAATGTGGACGGAGACCCTGCTCCTAGCTCTGTGCGCATGTGTGTATCCCTTGGGTGGCTGGACACATGCTCTAGAGCAGCAGCACAGTCGCAGAACCTGTGGTTAAATGTTTCAGATTGAGAGCACACACTTCTTTCTAGTTCCTGCCAGAGTCCTACTGCAGTGGCAGTAGAGGGATAAGAAGCCCAGGCCTGAAGTAGTAGAGAGAAAAGGAAAGGCTATGATTGGAGCTGAGATACCACTAAACTTCTGGAAGCTGTGAAACTGGTGCACGAAGGACATCTGATTTAGCCCACCAAAGGAGGCAGACCCTGTAGGCAGCCAGGCCAGCGACAGGCTGGGAGTAGAGGTACAAGTTGACTCCAAGGGCAGCAGTGCAGAGAGATGGAACATAAAGATTGATCAAGGAGTGATTGGAAAGTTAGGTCCCCTCTTCCATCCAATAGCAACAGGCAGCTGCATGCTCTTCTCCCACCTTGGCAGAAGACAGATACCTACTATCCAGGGTTAGGTAAAGTCAAAGACAGTCTGGGCCCAGGGACCCCAGGCACAGCTGGGGACAGCCAGGATGTGCCTGACTCATAACCAGCAGATTAAGAGAAGCCTGTTGGCTGGAGGTGAGGTCCAAGAACCATGGAAGACTGGTCCCTGAGCAGGGGTTCAGAGATTGAAAATCAAATGGCTTGGCCGGGCACGGTGGCTCACGCCTGTAATCCTAGCACTCTGGGAGGCCGAGGCGGGTGGATTGCTCGAGGTCAGGAGTTCGAGACCAGCCTGAGCAAGAGTGAGACTCCGTCTCTACTAAAAATAGAAAGAAATTATCTGGCCAACTAAAAATATATATAGAAAAAATTAGCCGGGCATGGTGGCGCATGCCTGTAGTCCCAGCTACTCGGGAGGCTGAGGCAGAAGGATTGCTTAAGCCCAGGAGTTTGAGGTTGCTGTGAGCTAGGCTGACGCCACGGCACTCACTCTAGCCTGGGCAACAGAGCGAGACTCTGTTTCAAAAAAAAAAAAGAAAATCAAATGGCTCAAACTTAAAGCTGTTGGAATTTTAAATTTTTGAGGCCTTGAAAAGAATGTGACTATGTGACCTGAGTCACGTAGCATGCAGCTGCAACTTCTGCTTCTCCAGTTGTAGATTAAATGTCTTCCTCATTCTTGCCCTGTAAATGATTAGGAAAAACTGAATAGTGCCAGAGATAAGACTCCTTGAGACCATTAACACTCCTGACAGAATGTTAATGCAATCTTTCTTGGAATGTAGCAAATTATAACCAATCAAATCACTGGAACATATGTGGTGACCTGGCACGGAAAATGTCGCAACCCTGTTAAACTTCTCTGATTCTGCCTATATAAGCGAAACCTTAACTTCCCCACTTTGGAATGCTGACTCATTTTTTTGGAGTCTGTGTTTTCTGAGAGGTCATCCTTAAACTTTGCACGCCAGTAAACTCTGTACTTAATCATACTTTCTGAATCTCATTATTTGAGGTTGACACCCTCTTGGAAAACTGACCAGACGTACATGCAGGCATTGGCATTTGTGGCTCTCCAACCAAAGTGCCCCATCACATTATAGCGAGACCCAGAACTTGACACAGGTCAACTCCTTGCATAGATAGAGGTTTGATTTGCATTTTAATGTCCCACATAAAAATATCGTTACCTAAACACTATCAGTTTATGAGGTATGGAGACCAAGGGAAAACTTCCCCTTTACTCTCTAAATTTTGCAGAAAAATCAACTAATAAAGAACAAATTAGTAGGAAAATGGCATACAGATTTATTAATGTTGTTGACCTAAATGAAAAAGTGGAGGCAAAATTAGTACAAATAGAGAGTTTATTTGGGCTGAAGTTGAGCACTGCAACTGAGAAGCGTAGATTCAAGTTAACCCGAATATATGCTCCAATTACCAGCAGGTCTAAGTGGATTTTTAAAGGAAAAAAGAAGAGGCAGTTCTCAAATTGTTTATCAAGAATTTACATTAAATAATATTATCTATTGATTGGCTCTACATTGTGTTTTGGATCACAAATTCCAGGACCATGAAGACAATGGGGGAGGCAGCTAGGGAGAAATAAAATGCCTTTAACAATTGCACCTGGGCACAGGTGTGGGGGTGCATGACTAAAGTCTCATACCCACATAATAATTTTGCATATCTCACATAGCTCGGATTGCTCTTAGATATTGTTATTTTTTTCAGTGTGCATGGCAGAGGGAGAGGACAGAGAATTATTATCCCAGCCCCCCAAATAGGGTACAGAGGTTTATATTCCATCTTGAGGTTAAAGAAAGAATAGGGGCTGGGATCCTGGCAAAACAGGTTCTAGGTGGAGGAGAGGAGGCTTGGCTAGCAAAGGTGGTTTTGTGATGTAGATGAAACCTGTTACAAGAAAAACTTAAAACAAATTAAATTTAATAGTTTGAGCAAAGAATGATTCGTGAATTGGGCAGCCCTCAGCACCAGACTAGACTCCGAGGGACTCTGGGGCTGACACATGGCCAGATAGTATTTAGGGACAGAAAATGCAAGTACGGTACAGAGACAGCCGGATTGGTCACAGCTTGGTGTTTGTCTTGTTTGAACAGTTTGAACAGCTGGCCGCCTGTGACTCTCCAAAACTGTGTGATTGGTCCAAGAGTAGGTTACAGATCCAGTTCGGTTACAGTTCACTACATACAGGGAAACCTTTAGGCCAAACTTAAAATACATAAGGAGGCGGCTTTAACTAATTTAAGGATTTCCCCCTTTTGGTCAACGTCTCAATTTTGAGAGCCACATGAAGAGTCTGCTCAACTTCACCAAGGAGCCTGTTCATTAGTCCCCTGCCACTGAATCGCTGTAATACCCAATGTGTTCATCCATGTGCGAGAAGTGTCAGCAACTGCACAAATTCTTCCCTGTTCAGCCGGTAATATGGAACAATTTTATTATGTGCCACTTTAGCTAGAGAATTTAAAGAAGTCTGTTGTGCAACCATAGCCTTTATAGTAGAATCTGCTATAGAGCCCATTATGAGGAATCCAATTCTGACCATTGCCCCATTTACTCAGACCACAGACAAAGAGACCTAACAGATGATGCCCATCCGGAGGGTGAAGGCCTCCTGACAATGTCGTCTTTAACATGTGACGTAGGTTAAGAGGATTGGACCAATGTTCTGTTTCTGACTGATTATGGAGCAATAAAAGTACCATTAAAATGGTACCCCAGTCCCCATTGGCCCTTCATCTTCCATCTACCAGGGCATAAGGTTGATAAATTGGCCACAAAAATCTCCACAAATAAAAATATACCTGTGGTTACACACAAGATGCCTCTTCCAATTCTGTTGTTCATAGAGGCATAAGCAAGGAAAAATAAAATAAAGAGAGGTAAGAGACTCATGATGGTAGAGAAGTCTTGAGCTGTGATCTTGGAAAAGCTGTCCAAGTCTAGGATGCTATCTGCTCCTGGGAAAAAAATTCCCTGGTTAGCTTTACCTTAAGGTCTCCAGCAGGTGCACAGTGCCAGGAGTCTGGAGGGGCCCATCTGTGTTGTGAGGTTACAGACCCAGGGTTCAAGGTCCCAAAGTTTTGCCACAGTGTGAGTGGCAAGGGTAGTCCTTTTTTGATGTCATTCTGAGAAGACCCAGTCTCTGGGTTCTACATCATGAAGAATTTGATTATCCTCAGTCAGTGGGTCACAAAAAGTTTGCTTTACCTGGTGAAAATACTCTTTGGCATAATGCATTAAAGCCTAGCAGCCTTCAGTCACATCAGAGTTTAGGAGTGGGAAATATATTAGGTTTTATTATTAGGGGGCACAGCTCTTTCAGTGACTATTTCATAAGGGGTAAACTTATAGTTTCCACTGAAAGTAGATCTGATTGTCATCAATCTAAATACCTTTTTTTTTTTTTTTTTTTTGAGACAGAGTCTCGCTTTGTTGCCCGGGCTAGAGTGAGTGCCGTGGCATCAGCCTAGCTCACAGCAACCTCAAACTCCTGGGCTCAAGCGATCCTACTGCCTCAGCCTCCTGAGTAGCTGGGACTACAGGCATGTGCCACCATGCCCGGCTAATTTTTTTTCTATATATTTTTAGTTGGCCAGATAATTTCTTTCTATTTTTAGTAGAGACGGGGGTCTCACTCTTGCTCGGGCTGGTCTCGAACTCCTGACCTTGAGCGATCCACCCGCCTCAGCCTCCCAGAGTGCTAGGATTACAGGCGTGAGCCACCGCGCCCGACCAATCTAAATACCTTTGACCAAGGGAATCCAGTTGATTTAGTTAGCTTTGTCTAATGCTATTGTATCTGTGATAATGTATCTAATTGTTTTACAACTCATCCAGTGAAACCAGTACCTCTATCCCCAGAGCTTTCTCCAGGAATGCCCATGAGAGAAACCCATTTCCTAATAACATTTTAGCTGCTGTTTTAGCATTGGCTTTACTACATGGGAAACCTTCTATACAGCAAGAAAGCATGCATTGAAAATGGCAATTGAGGCTGGGTACAGTGATCCACGCCTATAATCCTAGCACTGTGGGAGGTTGAGGCAGGCAGATTGCTTGAGGTCAGTAGTTTGAGACCAGCCTGAGCAAGAGTGAGACCCCATCTCTATAAAAATAGAAAAATTAGCCGGGTATGGTGGTGCATGCCTGTAATCCCGGCTACTTGGGAGGCTGAGGCAGGAGGATCACTTGAGCCCAGGAGTCTGAGGTTGCAGTGAGCTACAGTGGTGCCACTGCACTCTAGCCAGGGAGACAGAGCAAGACTCTGTCTCAAAAATAAATAAAATAAAATAAAATTTTTTAAAAAGGCAATTGAATGGAATCCCTCTATAAATGTTCAAATGGCCTATCAGGTAGCAGAAATGTACCTAAAATTTTGATCCTTCCCAGGATTATAGGTTTGACAAATCAAATATTAGTCATAAGCCATTTTAGCAATGTAGAACAGTCACCACACCAATACATATATTTTTTTAATTTGGATCACTTTATCTCTTCCATGGTGAGCATGGAGTGCAGAGCTTTTAATAATAGAAGATATAAAGACTCAGGAAGGACGAGGTGGCCATCCAGGCTGTCCATGCTTCACATTGCACTTACAGCCTCTTAAATACCAATTTTGATTCTCCAAAACAGGTGTGTAGCACTGTTTATTAAATAGGTTACCATAGGTAATTTGACTTGGACGATGGAGTTCACTCAGATTGCCTATCTTAACCGTTTCAGTTAAATACTGTCTGATTTAGTATAAAAATATGGGGAAGTATTTCCTTGGTACTCAATTAATGTTTGCCCTGCTCGGGTTAGTAGTTTTATAAGCCAGTCAGTCTCTTCCTTAGAATCCTGGGGATTCTTACCAAGTCCAAATGATATGACCCTAAATTTATCAGAAACCTGCATTTGAGAGTGCTTGTCAGGGTCCTTTCCATCCTCTCTGTGAACCTCCTTGAAAACACAGCACTCCAGGGTTATGATCCCTTGTAAAGAGCTTTCGGCAAATGCATCAGAAGTAAGCAATTAACCATGGCCATGGACCCTTCTGCAGGAAGTCATTCGAGAGTGTCTTCTGTTAAATGTGAGAGTCAAGGAAAAAAGGGTGAAAGGAGACCCAGGGCACAAAAAATCTAGCACGGGCAAGAGCAAAGCCCAGCGCCAGAATGACTAAGTCCTGGTCACAGCAGAAAGGGGGCCTGAGCTCTGTGCTTGCAGGGAGGACAATGCTAATCTACGGAGAGATTTGAGAAGAGCTAATAAAAGGTTTAAGCAAATGAAAAGCCAGGCAGTTTTTAAAGCCGGGGAAAACAAAATATCTATTTTGAAAAGAATGTCATTTTAGGGTACTCAGGTGCAACAATATTTACACAGTCATAACAACATGAATGATACATAATGATTTATTCAAAAACATTGCCAAAGGTACATGAGGAACTATGCCAGGGAGCAATGGAGGGGGTGTCATTTTTCTACTAATAATTAGAGGTTGTGATACTGAGCCAACAGCAAATAGTTCTTTCACAAAGTTTTTCTAGTCACTGATAAAATTAGAAAAATTAGAAAAAAGGCACAATAGTTTATTAGCTCCATCATTAGCTCATATTGGCTTAAAAGCAACATTAGCTGGTCAGGAGAGGCAGCCCGAGTGAGCCCCTGCACTCTCGATCCTCTCAGGAGGCTGCCGTGCCGGGGACAAGAGGACGCCCCACCTGTGTGCTGCGTGGTCACAGTCATGGTGGAGAAGGGGTGGGCTATGCTCCTGTCCCTGGGCCTGCCCAGAAGGCTGGGGGACATGTCTACATGGACCCCTGGCCCGTTTATGGCTTTATTGCCACCAATGTTGCGCCAATCAACTTGTCAACCTGTGGTTGAACATTATTAGCTCCCAAGTGGAGAGCTAATGTTGCTGCTAAGCTGTTACGAGCTAATTATTGAGCTAATGAGCTACTGGGCATTTTTTCTAGTTTTTCTAATTTTATTATTGACTGGAAAAGCTTCATAAAAGAACAGCTTGCTATGGCCCAACATCACCACTTCTGATTATCAAAGGAAAAATGAACAGTGCACAGGGGTGAGGCTGGCAGGGGCCTGCCTACCCAACTTCCTCTTACAGGTAGTAACAGAGTCACCATCACACATCTGTCCAGAGGCCAAGGGAGGAGGCGAGACAAACATCTCACACATAGTGAGGGCTTGGCCAGCGTCTGTGGAATGGACAGCGTAGAGCGGCCCGACAGGGAAGTGGGAAAACAATGTCCCCAGTACGTACGTCCATGTCCTGCTCCTCAAAACCCAAGAATGTGTCACTTTACAGGGCACAGAGCGATGAAGGCAGCACATGGAATTACGGTTGCTGATCAGTTGACCTTACCATGGGGAGATTACCCTGGTTATTCTTGCTGCTGGCTTAGCATCTGCTCCCCAGGTGCAGAGAGCAGAGGTGCCTGCGCCCCCAGATCTGCCCTTTCAGAGACCTCAGCACTCACCTGCGGAAGGCCAGTTGCAGAGCAGACTGCAGGCCCGGGGCTGGCTTGGAACCCACGTGCACACGGAAACACGCACACACAGACGCACACAAACGGACAAGCGCAGACTCGCAAGCCAAGCCCCTGCCGGTCCTGGAGCTTGTTACTGGAACTCCGGCAATTTGCGTGTGTCAGATCCCAGTGGTGACAGCCCCACTGGACAAACATGCTCTCTCTCCCCTCCTGCCCTAATCAGCGCCCTGGAATCTGCCCCTGCACCTGCTGCTGTAACCACCCAGCAAGAGGCTGCACGTCTGGGGCTGAAAAGAAGAGTCGACCCTGCCACCTGGTGGCCAATCAGGGTTTATTCCTTTGCGGCGGGACCTGACGGTTGCCCCGTTACTTTTCTCAGGGCTGATACCTTTCCGGAGCCCCGAAAACATGGATTTATTGCCATAAAGCATGTTGTTTCTTTGCCAAAACCTAGTAAGTAGTGGTCCCCAGCATCTGTGACAGAGAGAAAACCCCATCTCAGCAATGAGCACCCCGACCCTGCCCAGGCAGGCAGGGTGAGGGTGAGGGTTAGGGTTAGGGAGGACAGCAGAGGGAGGGAGAAAGTGCCATGAAGCTACTCTCCCCTGGAAAGCCCATCCAAGTCCCATCTGGTGGATCACAGGTGCACCGGCCATTGCCCACACACACACACACAGTGCCCAGGGTAGGTCCTGCCAAGGCTGGGACGGACAACCTGCTCCCCCAGTCCACTCTGCTGGCCCAGGGGCTCCCACAGGCACAGCTGGGTCAGGTCCAGTCAGCTGCGGCAAGCAGGGGTCACATGAGACAGGCCAGGAAGCCTCTGCCCACTGGGTTGGCCTTATCATCTTCCACGCTCCCCTTTCAGAGTGCCCGATAACAGTGACCATCTGACCCAGTGGTGGAAGTCGTGGCCAGAGTAGGGGGATGCAGGGTCGCTCGCTGGGGCCCCTGAGAGATTGCGGAGTCTGGAGAGGGTGGAGAGCAGACCACACAGTCCCTGGATATGTGGAGGCTCCCAGCTGTGGGGGGCTCCTCACCACTGTACCAGAGCCTCTGGTGCTCATTCACATGGTCAGTTTGGCCTCTGCCTTAGCCTGGGCACCTGCTGTCCCTAGACTCTATGTCCTTGGTCACTCAGCCCCCAACACCTAGCGTTGCTCCATGTCAAGGAGCAGAGACGTCTCTCCTCATTAATAAAGAACGAATTTGTTTCTGCCAACATTCCAGAAATAGCCAGTGCACGTGAATCATTGTCCGTGCGAGACAGGGCCCTTCCCTTACCCCAGGCTCACTGCGGGTGGGCGTGGCACGCAGCTCCAAACGTTGTGTGCTTTGCTTATCTAGGACGGGATAAGTAGGTCCCCAGAATTCTTTCTTCACAAATGCATGTTTGGGACAATTCGTCGCTCTGAGTTCCCTCCCAAAAGGCCCCAGTGGTATGGGATTACCGCTGTCAGTTTACGTGTGTTCCATGTCACAGGGGCAGCTCCATGTTCTCAGGGGCCTGGCAGGAGGGTCACCCAACCATCTGCTCATTTCAGGAGCACCTACTCTGTGCTGAGCCCTGAAGTGGGCTCTGGGACCCAGAGGATGGCCCTCAGGATCACACAGCCCTGTGGGGAGAGGACACATATCCCTGTAAGTAGGACACCGCATGACAGGAGAGCTCCAAGGAGGAGGCCTGGGCCTCCACGGGGACTGCAGTGGCCCATCCTACTCAAGATCCCGCAGAGACGCCCCGCCCCCAAGGCTGGGAGGTAGACCCTGTGGGCTGGAATGGTCTCCGCCTTCTGAGTGAGTGCTCAGAAAGGAAGGGGAGGGGAGCTGACCCCAGGTCCCAGGACAGCTGTTAGAAGGTCCAGGTCCTGCCTCAGAGGGAGGCCTCTCCTGTACTCAGAGAAGAGGGCATTGGGTCCCTACGCTGTAGTGGCAGAGGTACCTGGGTGGGGAGGAGAAGGTGTGGGAACCGTGCCTGGCCCTGAGGGTGGGCCAGCAGAGCCCCCTCAGGGGATCACAGGGGGAATGTCAGCCCTGGGATCTTTGAGGGGCTTTATTCTTGGCCACAGAGTCCCCTCTGGTCCCACCTCCGACCCCAGAGAGCGAGGGTCTCCAAGATCTGCATGTCTCTGTGTGAGGCCACGTGGAGCTGGCCAGATGCCAGGCCCTGTGGCCTCTGCTGGGCCAGCCCTTGCACAGAGGAGCCTCATCCATGAATACACCCCTCTATCACCGAGACACAGACCCCTCCCTTACAAGATCTATGGAAGGGACTCGGGGCCTGCACCCCTGAGTCAGAAAAGCCTCTAATTGCAAGGCTGCTCTTGGGCTCAGACTGCTGAGAGAATTATACCCCAGCACCAAGCCCTTTTCATTTGAAAAGCCCTATTCCATAATTAGAGCTTGAAAAAATGACATTAAAGTATATAGGAGCTCGCCTGCCTAGAACAGGAGCAGCAATCTTGTTAAGCCCGCCGAAGTTCAGCAATGGCAGCAAAGCACAGCCTCTGTGCGAGGCCAGTGCCTTGCAGGTCAGCAGAGGGGCTGGACACTGCTGGGCACGTGAGGGAGGCCCCTGCTGTGGGTCAGGGCCGGAGTCCTGGGGTGTGAGGCACAGCACTGGCGGAGGAGGCGCTCAGAGCAGGCGGAACCAAGCCACAGTGTGAGCGTCCCCCACCCAAGGGAGCTGGAGAGCCATGTGGGAGCTTCCTGAGCCCACAAGCTCACAGACACTTATCCGATGCCAACCAGACTCTCTTATTTAGAAAGTCAGTGTGGCGACAGCAGGAGCTGACCCAGAGCCTGGCAGCGCAGGCTACTGGGGGCCGTGGGGCACAGAGATGTTGTCAGGGGAGTGTGGAGGGACATTGCACAGGGAGGAGAGAGAAGTGATCTTCACAGTCTCGGCCTGAGGAGGTCACCCTGGACCCTGCCCTGGGACCTGGCCTCAGCGCCCCACCTGGAAGCAGAACTGGCGGTCCCCGGAGCAAGGCTCGTGACTCAGTTCAGACACTGGCTGAGCAGGAGCAATGGCGCCAGTCACTGGACGGCTGAGGAAGCTGTAGCAATCCCACCAAACGGCAGCACCCAGGGTTCCACCCCAGTGATGGTGGGAACCCGGGGCTGGGCTTATCGAAAAGTTCCCCAAAAAATAATTCAAAGAAACATAAGACCAACAACCTCCTGAAAAAGTTTCTTTGCTTGGGACACTGCCACCCTCGGGGCCAGTGGAGACAGAGGGGTGCCCACCTGTTCCGCTCACCCCTCCATCGGGGAGAGCTGCTGTGCTGGACCAACCTGTGGCCCCTGCGCTGGCAGCTCTGCCCCTCGGGTGGCCCGACCAGCCACTCACGCTGAGCAAAGCAAATGTGCACAGAGATGAGAGCCTTGCCTTCCCACCGTGGGGCTTGCTTCCCCAATTCCACTTTGTGCTTCACTCCCAATATGAAAACTTAATTGCAAGGTGCTCAGATTATGCTTCCCTGCTCCCTGCTCCCACAAGCTCAGGCCATTCCGAATGAAGTGATGAGATCACAGTTTCCTCCCCGAGGACCGTTATCGACATCCTCTCTGCTGGTGTCCCCTCCTAACCCTGGCCCTGCTCAGATGTCCCCCTCCTACGAGGTCCTGGGTGCAGATCAGGGCCCGGCTCAGCCTATCAGGGTGGGGCCACTTATTGGGCCTGCAGGGCACAGGTCCCCATTCTCCCACGTGGAGTGGAGAGAGGTCTGATGGCTTCTACCCCATGGCAGCGTTGGCAAAGGGGTCTGGGTCTCCACCAGGCCTGGGGGAGCGTGGAATCATCAAAGGAACCTGCTGTGAAAATCTTGGGGTTGCTCTACTTCTCTGTCTGGGATTCTGAAAACATTTAGCATTAGCAGAAGGAACCTAGACTGAGTCTGACCTCTATAAATTAGCTGCACCTGTGTGGATGAGAACAGAAGATTTGTTGAACTTGATTCTTGCATTACATTTGCATAATACTCTCATTTAAATAATGAGAAAGAAAGGAGGTAGGGGAGGGAAGACGGCAGGATACAGGCTCTGAGCCTGAGCGCCCCCGTGCAGGGAGCCCAGGCAGAGAGCCGCCCCGCCCACAACGCAGCCTCCACCTCACAGAGATCACGTGGCAAATGGTGTCTTCCGGGGGCAAAAGAAGCATCCCCCGAAGCCTGGTCTCTGTGGCCCATGGCCACCTGGTGGGGACATGGACACAAGTCCCAGGGGGAGGCTGTAGGCACAACTTGGGCCAGAAGGCCTGGGCCAGCATGAGGGCTGGACAGCTCCCTCCAAGCTGTATTCATTATGCTTTTTAAAATTTTGTATATTTTATGATTCTTTGACACCCTGGGGCCTCATTGGCCAGGGAGAGACTGCCCCTCCCTGGGCCAGCCAGTTCCTGGGGACAGCAAGCCCCTCCTCATGCGTGGGCCTCTCATGTGCAACCCAACCAAGGCCAGCACGTATCTCCAGCAGCCTCCTTCATGGGCTCTCACACTCCAGGACCAATATATCCCCTGCCCTAAGCCACCCAGGGCCAGGACGCAGACAGCGAGAGAGCACCCCTGTGCCCAGAGCCCCCCATGATTCAGACTTCCCACCCCAGGCCTGCCCAGCTGCTCACTCTGCCTCCCCTGCTCCTTCCTGCAAGAACCACATTAAAAGATTCTGCCTGTGCCTTCTCCTCACTCCTACCTGCGAACAGCGCTTTCCTGGGTGGCTCTGCGGTATGGCATGCCCCTTCCTCTTGGGAACGGTAAATAGTAAACTCTCCTTTCAAGGCAGTTGTCTCTGTGTTTGTCATCTTATCATACCTCATTAAAATAAATCCTGGGTATGTCTTAAGACACAAGGCCCTGTCACCCTGGCAGCCTGGAACGAGCAGAAGATGCCTTACAGGTACCCAAGACCTGGGCTCATAAAGCAACTGAAGAATGGTCACGGGAGAACAATCTGAACGCACCAGACCAGGGGACAGACTGCAGGAGCTCAGAGAGGAGGGACACGTATAGGATTCTCCTGGCCAGGGATTGAAATCACCATCCTCCAAAATAGCACCTTGCATCTAGGCAGTGACTCATGTGGGGACAGCTCCTCCATCTGCAGAAAGACTGTTCCACGTGCACACAGGTGAGCTCTTTGCAGATAAACTGGTCTTTTTGCACATAGGTGGGGCTCTATGCAGAAAGGCTGGCCTCTATGCAGACCAGCTCATGTCTGGCTCCTCTAAATGCAAAGATGTTCTGTAAACACGTTGCTCAGGGTTGGCAATTCTCAGAGCTGACATCAAAGTAGCTGCCCTGCACCTGAGCTCAGTGTCCATCCTCAGGACAGCTGCTGGTGCATCAGACGTGCACACCAATTCTCTGACCCTGGACCCCACCAGCTAAGCAGGGCTTGGCCACAGGATATAACTCACTTTCATGCATGTTGCTGTTGCACTCTGCCCATCCTTGCAAAGCAGGTAGGTAGGAGGGAAATAAATGTCAGAGCCATCCTAATTGTCTGCAGAGACCCCAGACTGAGCCTGTAGGTCCCAGGCCCAGTCTTCTTGCTGTGATTCTACACAACATCTGTAAAGTACACCTGGGCTTCCACCAAGCTTCCTGCAGGACGGTATGGGGAAAACGTTCCTTCCGTTTTTGAAATTATTCTGCTAAACCCCTCTGCCTACTCAGCAGATAAACTGGTACTTAACAGCACACTTTCAGCTTTCGAGGGGGAATAGGGTTGCCTATAATGCGTAGTTTCATAAGAAACTGAACTGAAAACTCGTTACATAAAACGAGCATTTTGATACTCATCTTAGCTCAGAAATGATTGAGAAATCATTGGAGGTTTATTCCTCCCTGGAGGCAGCTCTCAAATCCAGAGTCATCTGGTCTCTGCATGGTCGTGTGTACACAAACGATTCTGCTCCAAGGTGATCCCGTGGGGTCCCGAGAGACAGTGGCAAAGGGGCCTCTGACTGCGGTGACACAGCGCTCCCTTCTGACCCCCAGCAGAGGAGCTGGGAATGCACAGCACCGTGGAAACACCAGGTAGAGCCTGCAAGGGCTGCACGAGCCACTTGGATCCCAGCAGGAAGTGTGGGTGTGTGGGAGGGACACAGCCCTGCCATTGCTGAGGTGGAGGCCTCCAAGGCCACTCCCACCTTTGGGTGCTGTGTGGAGGTGCAGGGTCCACCTCAGCCCCCTACCTGTGCCCTGGGCCCAGCAGGCTCCCAGGTGCCGTGGTTGATCATAGCCTCCCTGGGCCTTGACCTTCAGGGCTGGAAAGACCAGGAGGCACAGGAATGGAGCACACTGCCTGTCTTTCTTGGAGACACCACGGCTTCTGGTCTTCTTGGGCCTCTCTCTATGTGGCCTGTGTGTGGGGGCACGGCTTACCCCAGCATCCCCACACTGCACACAAGAGTCCCTTGTTCCCACTATGCTGCATGGGGTGTGTGGCTGAAGGTGACGCCAATACAGACTCTAGCTCTGGAGTCAGACTCTTGGGGCAAAACCACCCCTGCCCATGCTTGCTGTGTAGTTTTAGGCAGGTTACTCGATCTGTCTGTGCTTGCTCCCTTCTGTTAAAATGAGGAGAATAATCACATATATGTTTATTTTGAATTGCACCAACCAGCACTATGGTCAAGAATTGTTGGCACAAGTCACTCGAGAGATGCTGCCAGGAAGAGCCAGGCAATGCGTCGGGAGGTGCTGGGAGCTGGAGAGGGCAGCCAGAGGGTCCACGGCATCCAGGCCAGCCCCGGGGCCAGCACCCAGAGCGCTGGGGGTCACAGCACTGAAGGCCCACCCCAAGGAGTGCACTGCCCAGTTTGTTCACACATTCCTCTGTTCACTTAGCACACACTGATGTCGCCAAGCCCTGCGCTCAGTCTTGCAGCAGCTGAGAAATGACCCCTTCTGGGGTCCTGCCAGG
Organism: Varecia variegata; assembly: GCA_028533085.1. Taxonomy (NCBI): domain Eukaryota; kingdom Metazoa; phylum Chordata; class Mammalia; order Primates; family Lemuridae; genus Varecia; species Varecia variegata. The sequence continues at coordinate 16,832,913 of CM052448.1, read as the reverse complement.
GCCCTGATTCCAATCCCAGGGTGTTCAAAGGGGTCTCTACATCCCTCCCAGGGAGAGGACACATTGGCCACAGAGCTGAGTGACACCAATATAAGGGAGTGGGCACCTGGCCACAGAGTTAGGTGACACTAATACAGGGGAGGGAACACCTTGTCCAAGGAGGTGGGTGACACAAATACAGGGGAGGGGACCCTGAGTGACACAAATACAGGGGAGGGGCCGCTGGCCATGGAGCTGGCGACTCGCAGTAGAACCACACAGGAAGCTGCTGCGTAGCCGCTGCCGTCACTCTCTGACCCACGGGTTCACTCATCCTTCGGTCACTTGCTCAGCGCCTGCTCCCTGTCAGACACTCTTCTTGGCACTGGGGACACAAGGTCCAAAGACAGACAAGCCCTGTCCTCATGAGCTCACACTCCTGCAGGAGGGACAGACACACACCAGAGAACAATGAGCACTGTCGTAGGTGGTGAGAGTGCAGGTTCACGAAGCTGGTCCGTGAGGACAGTGGAAGCAGGAGGTGGGCCGGGCTGCCTTGGGCAGAGTGGTGGGGGCAGGGCTTTTCGAAGAGGTGACGGTGGCGAAAGCCTAGACTGCAGCTCCGGGTCACCTCTGCTCAGGCTGAGCTGAGAACAGGGCACTTTCTCTTGGCTGCCCAGGCCCAGCCCTCCCTGGAGCAGGCTCGTGAAATAGGGAGTCATGCCCCGCAGTGACACTGGATGCAACTGAAGGCAGCTTTAGAACCACACTCCTCCTCGCCAGTGAAGAGCTACGCGGTGTTACAACTTGGCGGGTCACCTGGCGTGCATTTGCAACAAAATCTATGAAGAGGTGCTAAAGCAACCATCTCCATTCCAAAAAACATTAGCGACCTCTTCCCTCTAAACGACAACTTTGATAAAGTAATTTCTATGCAGAAGACTGAGTGTGGTGACGGCGCAGAGCTTGGATCCCAGCTCAGTTTCATTTACAATCAACCTGGCGTCTCCCACACGCTAATTGAAGCATTATTGCTATTGTCTTCCGCATAAAAATGCACAAAGCATATTTCTTTCTCTTTATTCTGCAAATAAATCACCTATTCTGGGCACATAACATTCCAGCAGATGTTAGCAGGCCCCAGGGACCGCTGACCCTCACACCCAGGAGGACCTGAGGCCTGTGGACGTGTAGGCTCGTGTTGGTCCATGATGGCTTTCCTCTGCGGCAGCCACCCCCAGGTGACCTGAGTCCCCTCTGTCCCTTCACACTCATGTTTTACAAAGAGCAATGAGGCCCATAGGCCCCACTGTGCTGGAAGGAAGAACCACCAGGTTCCCCACAGCCTCACACATGGTCACAGGGATTCAGGCATTGGTCCCTCCCCTCTGGGCCTGACCTGCTGTGATCCCTTATGGCCACTTTTGTCATAGCAGGTGTCCCTTATGTGTAGCTTGGATGCTACCTTCTGCAAGAATCCCTCCTTTGGCCACTCAGATGGGTGTTGATACCCTGTCAACAGGTATGTGTGGTCACTTAGGACAGAATGTCATCTTCTGAGGCTTTTCTTCTCCCACCACACTGTGGGCCCTGGAGGCCGGGCTGGGTCTTGCCCACCTCTCAGGAGACTGGTGCCCAGCGAGAACCTGGGACTCAGGCACCACAGCAAACAGTAAACTCCAGCCCCCAGGGCCTGGCTAGTGAAGTAGTCACAAGCCCCAGGTGTGTGGATTTTACGGCAAAGAGACCCAGGAACAACATCTGGGAAGGAAAATCAGATCTGGTTTTTTCTGAACGACAGTGATCATAATTGCTAAGAAACTCCAGCCACAGAAGGGATCGAACATTTTCAGATCAGAAATATGGATGGAATGTATTGACTGAAAGGAAAAACATGTGTCACCCTTAAAAGTGGAGGCCCAGGGGCAGATGACTAGGATCCAAACCTTTCCCTTTCTAAGCCACACCCTTCACCCATCTTTGCACACATTGATGAGCTCCCTAGAGGGGCCACCTGCTCCGAGTGAGCAAGCACCTTCACTGCTTAGCTCAGAACCTGTCCTAGGGAGCCACCAGGAGCCACTTCCTCTCTTCCGCACCTTCTCTCTGAAGGGCTGGCGTCATGCCAGCCTCCCAGTCCTCCACCCTCCAACCCTTCCACCTGTAGGCTCCTTGGGAAGAGCCATGGCTGTCCCTTCATGAAACTTCTCTCTCGTGCAGTCCCTTGGCTACCAGCTTGCTCTGTTCAGGAGAATGATTGGCACAGCTCTACCATGACAGACTGTGCTACCTTTAGTGAGAAATTCGAGAAGCCCCCAATAGCTACTTACACAGCAAAATAGCGTAAATGCAAGGAAGGGAGGCCTGAAAGGTGGGAACTCTCAGTCCACCCAGGTCAAGTGAATAAAAGCTCGAATGAGGGAGAGGGTGCGTGCTCGTGCTCTGGGCACGGGAACTGGCCTCTCCCAGGCTCGGCCCCCGCACGCGGAGCCTGTGCTCTCAGGCCCAATCCCTATCTAAGCGCATTTGGTCTCTTCCTAAGCCAGAGGCCAAGGGGCTTGCAAGGACATGGCAGGGAGGTTCCTAGAGCCTCACGGAGGTGGATCCTCTGACCAAGTGGCCTGTGGCTGTAGGACCCAGAGCCTCTGAGGAGGCCCCTCGGTGCTCCTCACTCGCCATTGCTGCCTGTCGGTTTGGTCTCTGCCATCAGCTCCTCCACGGTGGCTTCCCTCTGCTGGCACAACCGGGAGCCCAGGCCGCTGGTGATCTGAAGACGACATCCCTCTGAGATGTCTGAGACAAGAAACAATTATGCAAATTCTGCTAATCCTGTTTGAAAGAACAGAGAGATGGATTGCAGAGCCAAATTATTTACACAGACAGTGATGTAGAAGGTGTTTCCGCTGCTAATCTGCCTTCACAAAGACGGAGATTTTGTTTGTAAACTTCAGATCCAGAAAATTGATTGCGCTGCCAACGAGATAATTATCTGTCCTCTCCGAAGCACTAAACTTAGCAGAAATGTTCTTTCTCTGAGTCGGTGCTCAGCTTTGCGTCTCTGCTGGGCACCCTGGGCGGAGCTGGATCAGAGATGACCCCAAAGGGGTGGAGCAGGAGCCGGCCCCCAGCAGCAGTGTCCACCCTGCCTTGCAGAGGACAGGCAGAGGGGCGGGAGGGCAGTGTGGCATGGCCCTGTGTCCTCAGAGGGGTGGACAGGGGCTGTGACAGAGAGGTCCCCTCACTTTCCTCACCTGTGCTAGGTGGGGGAAGAGTCCATGCTCACTCTGGGCAGGAGTGGGCACGAAGGGGGGAGGGGTGCAAGTTTGCCCTTGGCCTTGTTTCCACCAAAAGACTCAAAGGCCAGAAGGGACCACAGGGCCCCCGACCTGTGCAGTGACAGAAGACCTTCAGGGGAGCTGAGCTCTGAAGCCCCTGTGTCCTCCTGTCGCGGGGACTTACCTGTGAAGCAGGTGCACACCTCAGTGATGCGCTCATCGTGGAGAAGCGTCACCACGTGGAACCTCCTCATCTGCACTCACACAAGTCTTCTCTCTCCCGCTACCTTCCTCTCTGCCCCTGAAGGGCATTCAGCCCCAGGAGAGTGTCCCAGGACAGCTCCTGGACGTCATTCTGCCAAGTGCTGCCCACCAGTGCTGCAGGCGGCTCTGCCTGCCCGTGCACCCCGACCGCTGCTGGTGCGTGGGCCCCGGGAGCTGCCCAGATGCAGGCTGTGTGCAAAGTTCGCTGGGACCAGGTTGGATATTCGGTTTTTTTTAACCTACTATACATAGCACCAACATTTCTAAAAAACACACTTGAGTCGTGTTCACGATTAAGATAACGTTCTAGTAGATACCAAATTGCTTCACCTGATTTCATTTTTCTTTTCCAAATAGAGGATAAGTGGTATGCGCTCTTCTTATTCTGAAACTGCACACTCACATTCCAGAGGGAGAAGGAGAGACTTCCTGCCTGCCTTTCTTGGAGCATGTAATTATGTAGGCGTCCAGCCCAGCAAACAGACCCGAGTTCGCTTCCTTCACCAACTTAGACACAGTCTGTGGTCAGGCCCAGAGAGCATCTCTCTCTCATGTTCATTAACCTCAGGAGATTAAACGTCACCTGATACCAGAACTGCAGCCCCCTGCCCCAGCCCCCAAGGATCTAACATCTTAGCTGACAAGAGTCAGGCCCAGCCAGGGTGCTCACATGTGTGCAGGTGACACGGTGATGCCCCGACAGCCGCAAGCCCACCTCACCGGAGTGCATGTCAAATTCCAAAATGCATCCATTTGGCCACATGAGGCTTGTGACTTTGCACACGAGCGCACTCTCAGATCCACAGCCCGCTGCTTCTCCCGGCAGTCTGTTCAGCCGTTGAAGATGGAAGGTAGGAGGCAGTCGCTGTTTGCAGGAGGGGCTCACCGGCAGCAGTGGCAGGGAGGAAGAGACTGCAAAGCGACAGCAGATCCGAGAAACCCAAATGCCCAGCAGACGGGGGCCCCATAGCGTGGAGCTGCTTCCTTGGGTCCCAGGGCCTATTGCCTTATTGTTCGGTGAGTCACAGCCTGGAGTCAGCGAGGAAAATAAACTGTTGACTTGAGGTCAGTATTTCTGTTCAAGGCAGTGGTGTAGGGAACTGATTTTAGACATGTGTCCACAGAGTGACTGCCCGTGAGCTATCAGTGCCTAGATCCATGACCGAACACCCATCAGCTGTCTACAAAGCCCCCTCCCCAAGGTCTCAACAAACCTCCGTGTTTGTGTACACCCCCAGCTCTCCTCAGGGAAACAGGTGGACAGACAGACACAGCGCTGTAGAACAGCCCTTCTCTGGTCTAGGCTGAGTGAAGAAATGCAAAATCAGGGCCATTTGACACCCACCAAAGCTGTCTTGGAGGGACAGAGTGTCTGGTCACTGTGATAAACACAGGCACCCCTCTGCATTTCTGCAAGAATCTACATGTCCCCCTGTCCAGCCGCCTTCCTCCTGTGGGTCACAGTGCCTGCTGTCTGAAGGGGCCCATGCCTGCCCCTGCCCTGCCCCTCCCAGCTAAGGGGGTACCAAGGCTGCACTCATGACCTGAGCTGAGCTGGCCGGATGATCTCTCTGGAAACCTGGATGAGTGGAGATAGGAGCTCAGAGGATCGGCCGTGAGCTGTGCCCTCCCGACCTCTGACTCCTGCACTTCTGTCTGTCTGAGCTTCAGTGGCCACATTGTCCTTCAATTCTGTGAGCTGCCCACAGCCTTTGAATAATGTTCTTCACTTGACTAGCCAGAGGCAGGTTCTGTCACTGTTAACCAAACATCCCAGCAGACCCGGGACTCCTGGAAGCCACAGTGGACAGGATCACCCAACTGGGTGACTCAGTGATCACCTCCCCGCCTCTGACTTCAGCATGCTGATTGCCTGCGCCTGCAGAAACCATGCAGGGCCCTGGGATGAGGCCCCCACCTGCCTTCTTCAGGTTAGTGGCTTTTCCCTCTCTGCCTTTTAGCATCGGTGATCACTAGCCAGCACGAGCTTCTCAAATGGAGGAGGCCAAGTAGCTTCTGCTTCTGGGTCAAGGTCTCTGGCGCTGGGATGAAAGCTGCGGGTGACGTGAGTCAGCACATCGTATCCTCAAACCAGCCCCGCCCTGCACTTGCTCTTTACCCGGGTCCTGTGGGTTTAGGTTAGCCAGAGACCACAGGTGCCCGGAGCCATCACCTGAATGTGACCTTCAGCTGTCACATCTCGCGTGTCAGTCCTCAGAAACAGCCTCTTCAATGTTTGACATCATTACCATGATTTATTTTATTACCATATTTGATTTTCTAATTAACTGTGAATTTTATTATTTATGAATATATTTCAGTTCATTCATGTTATCACTTCCATTTATTTTGCAAAAATTACGCAGAGACACACTAAGGGGCAAACGCACACACACGATCTGCAGGTGGGAGGATGTGAAGTGCAGACACACACTCTGAGTCATGCTACGCAAAGAATCCGCGCGTCTGTTTCTCCTGGGGTTTGCTGGCGCTTGGGACACTTCTGCTGTGGGCCATACGGGGCCTCCTCGGCCTGCTGGGTGTGTTTGGGGACAATGTGGGGATAAGAAAGGAGGGGGCAGATGACAGTCACCACTGGGCAGTGCAAAGGAGTCTGGCCCATTGGCTGGGTGTGCGGCTGTGTAGGGCCAGAACTGAGGGCTTTGGGGACCCTAGTCTACATGTAAAGGTGCCTGGTTGTGGGCCAGGAAGAGCTGGGACTTGGCAAAGGGACAAGTTTGAGAAATAGTCTCTTTTTGGGGGTGAGTCCTTCCAAGCACTGGTGTAATCCCTCCGGGGAGGCTGGGGCCATCACTACAAAGTGAGAGCCCAGGCTGGTCCCACCGATGTGGAGACGTCACTGGAAGACCTGGGGCTCTAATCTCTTGTGTGTTGAAACAAGGACAAATGGGCCTAGCCTAGTGCTGGGCAGGCGGCTGGAACATCCATGAGGAGGTGGGATGTTCCTGTATGGGGTGGGGGAGGCTCGCAGGCAGCTTGGAGATGAGATGGCATCCTCACCGGACCCCTGTCTGTGGCTGCTGTCCTATAGAGGGCTACAGCTCAGTGGGCACACTGTGGGCATGATCCCCAAAGCCCAAGCCCTCCTTGAACGGAGGGATTCTTCCTCCCTTCTTATGAGTGCGGGACCTGAGGCTGAGGATCGTGTACTAGGATTTGGCCAAGCAGGACTGAAACCCAGGTCTCTCCAATCCACGGACTGCTTTCCTGTCCACCACCCACATGAGGGTGGGTGATGACTTCAGGATTCATGGGGCAGTCCCCACCCCCATTCCAGGGAGCTCTGAAGGAAGCAGCTGTGACTGTTTTCAAATCAGAATAATCGAACCACTCAGGAGGAAGCAGGACTGTGGGAGGTGAGATGTCTTCCAAAGTCGCCGGAGATTCATGGGACCCCACAGCCCCTGCTGGACCTCTTTGTATTGGTCAGTCATTCAACCCCGATTTCAGCTTCCTGAACTGTAAAATGGATGAGGACATCCTTTGTCACCAGCAATGAAAACAGAATGCTGGGCTGGGAGCCCTTCCTTGGTCCCCAGCCCAGGCTCCCTGGTGGCCTGGGACGATTTGTAACATTAACAATAGCTGAAAGCAGGGTTTTTGTAGAGACGAACTTGTGGCCAGAGAGTGGGGAACATCGGGTCCTGGGGTGTCCCAGGATGAGCTAATGCACACTGTCCATTCCGAGAATGCGAGTCCAGGGGAGGGATCCCCAAGTTTGAGGGTTCCCAAAGGTTGGGGAGCCCCCAACCTCCCCTCTGCTCCCCCAGTTTTCCTTGCTAACCTTCAGCCCCAGCTCTCTTACTAGACAATAAATGTGTGATCCCCACCTGGGTGGCAGGTCATTGCAATCCCACACTTCTCAAAACTTGCCCCCAGCACACTTCCAAATGTCAGGGCCCACGTTCCTGCCCGAGTTTGTACTTTTTCAGAAGCCTCATTCTTCTTATCTTAAAATGTGAATTCTGTATCTAATTCCATGGTGATGGTTTCAATAAAAAGCTTCCATTTGTTTACGAAGGAGAAAGGAAATGCTCAAGTGCAAGTTCAAGCAGCCAGTGGGAAAGTGCCCAGAGGATCCCGTGGCTGGGAACTCTGCCGGCATCTGCTGCAAACCTGGCCCGAGAATCAACGGGTTACTTAACCCATTAGCTTCTGTGAGTATCCGAGTTGGATAAATTTATTAGTTTATCTGGAGATCTTGCAGATGGGCATGCCAAGGCCCGGCGGGAGAAGGGACTTGCCCAGGTGTCTCTGCTGTGTGCAGACCAGGCCAACTCAAGCTGGTGCCCTGCTCACCTCCCAAGGACCAGGGCATCAGCAGCCCGTGCAGACGGCACACCGGGTCTTCACAGTGTGCAAGGAGGTGAAACTAGAGAGGCGAAGCCTCCTAGTGCGGTCCTGTCTGACCTCAAGGTGCCTCCCCATTAGCGACACTCGGGCATTTTGGAAATGGGTTCTGACATTTGCTAATATAGCCTCATCAAAGCTAATAAGATCAAATTAGGTCTGATCATATTACATTAGTTGACATCAAATCAAATTAGACTTTTTTGAAAATCTGAGTTGGTATTGAAGGCAGCCCTCCCCACCCACAAGTAAGTTTTTCAGAAAATGAGCCAGAATTTATGTAGCAGCAACTCAAAACCCAGTGACTTGGCTGGTAGCTGAGGCCACCCTATGAACCGGCCTTCCATGGCTGCTGCCACACTCTCCTCATCAACCCCCAGGACTGGCCTCCCAGCCCTGGCAGTGTCAGAGCAACCAAATGGGCCACTGGCCATGGAAGCTGAGACAGAGAACTGACAACATCTGAACCCAGATACACTCTACGAGGAACCGGGGTGCAGAGCAGAGCACCCTGGCTTATGGCCCTGGTACAGAGACATGTTTGGTGCTGGAATAACCCCCTCACATCCCACTGCCCCTCCCTACTGTCACAAACTCTGGCTAAAACAGAGGAAGTCAGAATGCTAAATGCCAAGGCTCTTTGAAGACACAGCTGATGCTAGGAGCGGGACAGCAGATATATGAGCCAGGATGATCCTGAAGTGTCAGAAGGTAAAGAAGCACTCAGAAAAAACAGTGGAATTATGACGAAGGAAAACAGGAGCCAATGGAAGAAGCTCCCAGTGGCCAAAGCAGGAATGAATTCAGCAAAAAAATACTGTAGAACTGGGGAATAACCAAAGCTTAACGTAGGCATGTGTCCATACATGTATAAATACACTAATAGGGAAATGGAGTTTAATAGAAATCATCTATGCAGAATAATTCAAAATAATTGATGTAGAGACTCAGCCACCAAGGAGGTGCAGCTAACTCCCTGCTGCTCAAGTGTGGGCTCTGCACGGTGACCTCCCCCACAAGAATACATGCAGCATGGACATGGGGGTGGGGAGTAACTTCACAGTGGAGAAACCTGAAAACACCAGCTCAGCCAGGTGATGAAACATAACAGGAACGGTAATAGATCACCTTGATAGCATGTACCCTTGCTACAATGTGATGCAAATTGCACTTTACCTCTGTGATCTGTTTCCCCAAAGCCCATAACTCAGAAAAACACCAGGTAAATCACAATGGAGGACATTCTACACAATACCTGACCTGCCCTCCTCCACCCTGTCAAGGTCATCAGTAGAAGGAAAGTCTGAGGAACTGTCACAGCCAAGAAGAGCCTAAGGAGACATGACAACTAGATGTCATGTGGGATCCTGGCTGGGATCCCGGCACAGGGAAATGTAGAACTAAGAGAAGCCAAATAAAATATGGACTTTAGTTAATAAGAGCATATCAGTGTTTGTTCATTAACTGTGACAAAGGATGTTAGATGTTAAGAAGACCTGTGATACATACTGATAGGTTAGTAAGAGGGGAAACTAGGTTGGGGCTACATGGAAATCTGCATTTTCTTCCCAATTTCTGTGTGAATCTAAAACTACTCTAAAATAAAAACCTTATTTAAAAACACTGTAATGTTTTTTTCACACATCTGCTTGTTTATTTGTACCCTTAGTAATAATTGACACCAACTAGTCCTACTATTTAAAATAAGAGCATTTATGATGCTGCAAAGTAAATGGCACAGACTAATGTATAATTCCAAATAAATGCCTCTTTTACATGTTTTAGGTTACAATAACACATACATGTAAACTTATTTAGCATATACTTTTTCTTGTAGAGTGGTTCTGTCCTAGGTTCACTCTCTGAAAAGCTGGTGCCCTTTAGACCAGGGAAAATTTTCACATTTTAGTGAGTATTTCAATTCATGGCTGAACATTTTCAAAAGTATGACTTTGTGGAAAAAAAAAACTTCAAATGGTAAATTGATTCATTGTGTTTGGACAACTTATTCTAATGAATCTTTATCTTTATTTTGCTTCCAATTCTTCCTTTTAGCAGTAATACAACAGAATCCTGTATTTGTCAATGGAAAAATATTCAGTGAAAGGAAGAATGTGAACAAATTTTGTGATGATGATAATTCAATGTTTCATCATGGAGCTTTCTAAAACAGAAGAGTTTAAAGGGATATACAAAGTCAATTTCCTCAATGATGCTTTGCAGAAATTAATGCAATTAGAGAAACAAAAGTGGCAGAATGTTTTCTGAGTGATTTTAGATATTGCCATGTTTTAAGCTGAAAATAATTACAATAATTTAAAATCATCATTGGGTCGTGAGAAATTGTCAAACATGACAATTCTTCAATTTAAAAAATTTAGAGTTTAGCAATTGTAAAATGTGTGCCGTGCTGTCTCGTTGTTGTAATTTGCTATTCCCTAATGATATATGATGTTGAACATCTTTTTGTATGATTATTTGTGATCTATGGATCTTCTTTGGTGAGGTGTCTGTTCAGATCTTTAGCCATTTTTAATTGGTTTTTTTTGTCTTCTTATTGCTGAGTTTTAAAAGTTCTTAGTATATTTTTAATATAAATTCTTCCCCAGGTATGTATTTTGCAAATATTTCCCATCAGCCTTAAGCTTGTGTTTTTATTCTCTGAACATGGTCTTTCACAGAGTATACATTTTAACATCCACGTATTTAATTATTTCTTTCTCTGCGGATCAGCTTTTGGTGTGTGTGTTAAAAACTCATCACCAAATCCAAGGTCACCTCTATTTTCTTCTAGAATATTTATAGCTTTGCATTTTAAGTCTAAGGACTATTTTAAGTGAATTTTTGTGTAAGTTGTAAAGTTTATGTCTACACTTATTTCATTCCCTATGTTTTGCACTTAATTCTTCCCTCCCTCACCATTTTTCTAAAGGACGCAGGGTTGTGAGCCTACCTTAGTTTGAAATTCCAGATCCTGGCGCTGAGTAATCAATCTGAACTCGGAATTTAACTGGTTCCGCAGTATGGCCAGGAGAGGGCGCTCGCCGCCACCGCCCCGTGAGCGCTAAGGGCTGCAGTGCCCGCGCCGGCCAGCAGGGGGCGGATCGCCCGTCCCGCGTCGAGGCGTCGCGCCCGGCGTGAAAGGACGCAGCGTCGCAGCGTCAGCGTAGCCTGGCACCGCCTCACTGGGGAAGGCCAAGGCCTGGGGTGAGTGAAACCTTCCCGCAGCAGCCCCGGAGGCGCCACCTTCCTGTGCGCAGCCACCTGCTGAAGGGCAGCCGGACCTCAGAGACCCGGGAGGGGCCCAGTGTGGAAAGTTGGAAATGGGGAACCCACAGTTTCCACCACACCGAGGTCCCCCACACCCAGCACGCGGTGGCCACGGGCGTGATGTCCTCGCAGTGGCCTCTCCACGCTGATGTGACATCGGACTCCCACCAGGGCGCTTGGTTCCACCGCTGTGCTGAGCTGGATCTGGGTCGCGCTCAGCCTCCGTGAGGACGTTTGGTGTCGTCTCTGCTTTACTGACAAGGTGTTGACGTGGTTGTTTATAAACGTAGTTTCCGTCCGGTAATTTCATACTTCCAGGGAACGTGCAATCGCAGCGCAAAGTACTCTATGTCCTGCCTTCAGATTCTCCAGTGTCATTGCTGTGTGAGATTTGCTACTTCACACCACGTACTCCCTGTATTTTACCCAAAGCAGCGACACTCTCCCAGGTGACCATTAGTCCCCAAATCAGGAAATACACGTTTCTACCTGACAGTCCAATCTGCAGGCCACTTCACTTCACTGCCTTCCCCATCTGGAAGAAAAATGTGTCTTTGCATTCGGAACCGGTTTTCTTTTCCGGAACTATTCCTGAGACTGTCCCTCAGTTTCCCAGCCTTGGCAGATCTAAAGAGCAGAGATGACTCCAAGCGGGGTCTGCCCCGTGTTTCCTCCTGAGCTGACGCAGATGCTGCATTCTCGGTAGGAACGCCCTCTGTTTATGCTGTGCTCGCCTCAGTGCGGTCCACCACGTGCAGAGGAGCACGTGTTCCCTGCCCCACTGGTGATCTCAACCTGATAATGGCGAAACACTGCTTTGCAGACACAAGTCTCATCCTGATTTATAACTCTGCTAATGGTTTACCACTGGCCTTGGGGAAAGACTGACCATGACCTCCAGACCCTGAGCACTCCTGCCTGCTGCCCTCTCCCGTGCAGTGCACCCCAACTGCCTGCAGTCCACTCTGCTCTCACTTGCAGGGATACAGCAGGGTCTTGGGTGTCTTGGGGATTTTATACAGGTTCCCTGAACCCATCCATGCAGTGCACACCCTTACCAAATTTTTCAAGACTTTGTCTAGCTAACTTGTTAAAGTCACAGCAGTTGTGATATCTAACAGTAGAGAAGTTCATAACATGATTTTTCAAAGGACAAAAAAAATTTATTTGGTGTATCACCTGTGAGAATCACCCTCAATTTATAAATCAAGGAAACGGTAGCTAAAAATAGAGCTCATATTTGGGATAATTTGTAAAGAAAAATGAAATCTCCCTGCTAAATGAAAGGCAAATGGCACGATTGATCATGGAAATTTTGTAAGAATTTACTGAACTGAATATTACCTTGCTATATTTCCTATCCATGTGGATGTGTACAGGAGTTGCAAGGTATTTCAGGTTTAAACATTTATATTTACATCATCAATCTAGTTAAGTGATAAAGCCCTACTCCACACCATGACAATGTATATAAATATTTGAAAGCATCTTTTAAAATTTCACCATTTTAACTATTTTAAGTATGTAATTCAGTGAAAAGTAGCATATTGGCAGCGTTGTGCAACCATCTCTTTAGTTCCAGAGCATTTTTTTTTAACCTCTGAAGGAAACTCAAACCCATTAAGAAGTCACTTCCCCTTCCCGCTCCCCCTAGCCCCTGGCAACCACTAATCTACTTTCTTTGTGGATTTGCCTGTTCTGGACATTCCTTATAAATGGACTCAAATAATATGTGGTCTCTTGTGTCTGGTTTCTTTCACTTAGGATGTTTTCAGGGTACATCCATGTTGCAACTTACATCAGTACTTCATTTCTTTTTTCTTTATAATTAAATACACACAACTCACCACTGTAACCATTTTTAAGTGCACAGTTCAGTGGCCTTAACCACATTCCCATTGTTACGTAACCATAACCATCATCCATCTCCAGAATTTCTTTCATCTTCCCCAGTTGGAACTCTGGACTCATTAAACACCAACTTCCTATCCCCAGCCCCTGGAAATGACTCTAGGTATCTCCTAAATGGAAGAATACCATGTTTGTCTTTCTGTGCCTGGATTTTTCACTTTGCATGATGACTCAAGTTTTATCCATGTTATGGCATGTGTAAGAATATCCTCATTTTTAAGGCTAAATAATATGTCATTGTATGGACGGACCACATGTTGTCTATCTAACTCCTCTGTCAGTGGACACTTGTGTTGCTTCCACCTTTTGGTATTGTGGATAATGCTGCCATGAACATGGGTGTTCAAGTCCCTGCTTTCAGTTCTTTTGAGCGTATACCCAGAAGTGGAACTGCTTGGTTATAAATTAATTCCATGTTTAATTTTTGAGGCACTGTCATATTATGTTCCATAGCAGCTGTGCCATTTTACTTTTTCCCTTTTTTGGCTGAACAATATATCAGGTTATAATATACCCCATTATATTTATCTATCCATTTGTTGATGGACATTTGGCTTGTTTCCATCTTTTGGCTACCGTGAACAGAGCTGTTATAAATATTCATGTACAAATTTTTGTTTGAACACTTGTTTTCTAATCTTTGGTATATATACCTCGGAATGGAATTGTGGAGCCATGGCAATTCTATTGGTTACTTCTTAAGGAAACATTAAAATATTTTACACAAAGACTGTACCATTTTGTATTTCCACAAGCAATGTTTAAAGGTTTCCAGCTTTTTTGCATCTGTGCCAACACTTACTTTTTTTCTAGCCTTTCTAGTGCGTGTGAGTAGGTATCACACATCTCATTGTAATTGTAATATGAATTTCCATAATAATAATGTGTACCATCTTTTTATGGGCTTGTTGGCCATTTGCTTGCCTTTTTTTGCAAAGTGTGTATTTTAAGTTCTTCATCGATTTTGTAATTGGGTTGTTTGTCTTTTTCCTGTTGCACCTTGAAAGTTACTTATATATTCTGGTAATGGACTCTTATCAGATATACAACATGCCTCTGTGGGTTGTCATCTTACTTTCTTGGTGGTGTCTTTGGATTTCTAAAAGTTTTACATTTTGAGGAAATTTTTTCTTTATTTGCTGTGCTTATGGTGTCAGATGTAAGAAACCATTGTTAAATAAATCCAAGGTCATGAAGATTTATCTCCATGTTTTCTTCTAGAGTTTATGTTTTTACCTGTTACATTTAGGCCTTTGGACCATTTTGAGTTAAATTTTTCTGTGCAGTGTGATATAAAGGTACAGTTTCATTCCTGTGGATGTCTAATATCACTTGTTGAATTTAATGACCTCAGCCCCTGTCCAAAGTCAATTGACCATAGAGGTATGGATTTATTTCTGGACTCTCATTGATCTATATGTGTACCCTCATGCCAGTATCGTCCTGTTTTGGTTGCTGTTGCTTTGTAGTAAAATTTAAGATTTAAAATTGGGAAGTGTGAACCTCCAGGTTTGTCTTTCTTTTTCAAGAAAGTTTTGGTTATTTGCATTCCCTTGAAATTCCATTTGAATGTTAGGATCAGTTTGCCCATTTCTGCCAAAAGGCCTATCGATATGTTGTTCTGTAATTTAGCTGTATTTGTTTGCTAGCTCAAATAAGTTTTTTGAATTCTTTAGGATTTTCTATATGTAAGATCATGTGATTTGGAATCTGTGAATAGTTTTACTTTTCCTTTCACATATGGATGACTTTTATTTCCTGTTATTTAGTTGTTCTGGATAGAGCTTTCAGTACAATCTTATTTTTTATTTCAAAATATTAATTAAGGTGGTATAAGTGCTTTTGTTACATGGATATCTTGTATAATACTGAAGTCAGGGCTTTTGGTGTGTCCATCACCAGAATAGTGTTCATTGTGGATAAGATTTTATCCCACACCAACTTTCCCTCCCTCCCCCCTTCTTGGTTTCTCATGTCCCTTTTATCTCTTTGTGCCTGTGTGTCTCCATCTAGGAGTTCCCACTTATTGGTGAGAACATATGGTGTTTGGTTTTCCATTCCTGAGATAGTTCACTTAGGGTAATGGTCTCCAGTTCCCTCCACATTGCTGCAAATGACATTATTTCATTCCTTTTTTTTTTTTTTTTTTTTTTTTTAGAGACAGGGTCTCGCTTGTTGTCTGGGATAGAGTGCAGTGGCATGATCATAGCTCACTGCAACCTCACACTCCTGGGCTGAAGGGATCCTCCTGCCTCAGCTTCCTGAGTAGCTGGGACTACAGGCGCAGGCCACCACACCTGACTAATGTTGCTATGTTTAGTAGAGAAGGGGGTCTCACTCCTCCTCATGCTGGTCTCGAACTCCTAACCTCAAGCAATCCTCTCGCCTAGGCCTTCCACAGGTGTTAGCCACCATACCCGGCTCCTTTTATGTTTTGTTCACTGCTGTATGTGATGCCTAGAACATTACTCGTTCATAGTGAATGCTCGTAAAACGAGTATATGTGAAATAAAGAATGTATACTAGCTAATATCATATACTTTGACAAGGCGCTGTCCTAAATGCTTCACATATACTAAGTCACTTTATTCTCATAATACCCTATGAGGTAGGTGCTACTATTGCTATTATTGTTTTATACCCTGGGGAGAATGAAGTACAGAAGTTAGGAAATCTGCCTAAGTGCCTGAGCAGGGACTCGAAGTTTGCCCTAAGCGTAGCTCCAAAACCTAGAAGCTCATCAGCATTACGTGGGCTCTGGACCTTAGATTCTGAGTCTGCGGTTCAAGGGTAAGGCCACGGCACGTGTGTGTTTTAAATAAACAACATGCGGTTCGATTGGGGAAGCCCCCAGACCGGGTCTCAGTGCCCACTCTCTTCGAGTTTGTCCCCGCCCCTTGTGTGGCGCGAAGGCCACTGGGAGTTGTAGTCGCCTGTGTAGTTCGCCAGCGCTTCCCGGAAGTGACGCGACTCGCCGCTTCCTCTCGGCGTTTCCGCTGTCTCAGTTTTGCGGTGTGACTCTCTAACTTGGGTGGTTCGTATTTCTTGGGTCTTGTGCTTCGAGGAGGGAGACCCGGGTCGGGCTACGGGCGGGGCTGGTGAGGAGTCGGGGGTCGGGAGGTGGTGGCCCGGGCCTCTTCTCGTGGTCCGTGACGCCCCGGCTTTCCCGCAGTTCTCCCGTGCCGGCCGGAGCCCCTCGGCGCGGTCGCCATGTCGCGCTTTTTCACCACCGGTTCGGACAGCGAGTCCGAGTCATCTCTGTCCGGGGAGGAGCTCGTCACCAAACCTGTCGGGGGTAACTACGGCAAACAGTGAGTTGGAGGGGCTGCGCCTCGGTGACTACTCGGGGAGTGCGGGGTTAGGCGGGCTCAGGAAGGCCGTATATGTGGGAGGGGATTGGAGGTGAGGGCGGCGAGAGCGGCTCCTGAGCATGGCGAGAGTTTGCAGGATCAGAGCAGTGTTAGACAAATTTGATGCTTAGAGTACGGTGAAATATGGGAGTCCACCCATCAGGTACAAGGGATAGAGTCACAGTGATTTCCTAGTGGCTGGGTCTGTTGCATCAGCTTTCTAACTGGCCTCTAAGTATACAGCCTCTGTACCTTCCGTCGCCTTCGCTCGCCTCCCCCCTTCTCTTAACGCCGAGAAATCCTCAATGACCTCAGCTCGTGGAAGGAAACCCAAAGTGCTTTGTTGGTATTTGGGGGCCGTCTGATGTGGCTCTGAAGTCTGGCCACCTGGCTCTGCCAACAGGTTCTTAAATATCTCTTATAGTCCTGTTTACCTCCACTTAAATACCCTTCCCCTATCTCTGCAAATTAAAATTCTTTTACTCTGTGAAACAATGGAATGTTTCTCAGACTTCTGTCACTCTCATGCTACCTTCATTGTTTTTGGCATATGGCTTTGCTATTGTTTAAAAAATATGTATGTATCCACACACATATGTATATATCAATATGAATATGACTTCATATCACTGTCACAAGTGGAAATACCAATATCACTTGCCATAAAATAGAAAATAATTGGAAAAATTAATAAAATGAAAGGAATGGAGATATTGTTGCTGGCAGTGAGTCTGTTGTCTGGTCTCATTATTAAAGAAAAATATTAGCAACGGAGATATTAATGCCATTGAGACTTTTCCTTGCTGTTGGTCTCTCATACTTTGCAAAATATTGGTTTCTAGAACCTAGCTCAGGTACCACCTCCTTGAAGTCTTTTCTGTTCATTCATTACAGCTGAGGTGCTCTTTCTACCTTTCTTTTTTTTTTGTTTCCCCCAGTACTATAGTGACTTGTGTCTTTAGGTAGTTATCTCACAGAGTGAATAAACACCTTAATTGTTTTTGAGAAGATAGTGACTGTCATCTTTGTGCTACATTTGACAGACGGCCTTAGTTGTATAGGAAGAGGCTATGAGGAAGAAGAGTCAAAAAAGAGGATGGGTGTGGGATGGATGGACTGAATTATTCAATTCCACCTGTCCCAGCTGAGAAGAGAAATAGGGGTCTGTTGGAAAGACTAGAACTAGGAAAGATTAACGGTCTCTTTTTTTTTTCCAAAAAGGCCATTGTTGCTGAGCGAGGATGAAGAAGATACCAAGAGAGTTGTCCGAAGTGCTAAGGACAAGAGGTGAGGCCAGGAGAGGCTGGGTGATGCATAGTCTCTGGGGACAGTGGCGAGTTTTCCCCATGGTAGGCATGTCCCATGTGGTATTGGCTTCCCAACCCAGGTTTGAGGAGCTGACCAACCTTATCCGGACCATCCGTAATGCTATGAAGATTCGTGATGTCACCAAGTGCCTGGAAGAATTTGAGCTCCTGGGAAAAGCATATGGGAAGGCCAAGAGCATTGTGGACAAGGAAGGTGTCCCCAGGTTCTATATCCGCATCCTGGCTGATCTGGAGGACTATCTTAATGAGGTGTGTTGCCTGTGGGTGAGGGGGATGCAGAGAGGGGCGTGGGTTCCTAACCTGCTTACAGGACTCATGTCTCCTCTGGGTTCTTTGCCTTATATACAGTGTTTCCCAGATCACAAGAAACAGGGTAAAGCAAGGAGAGGAACCTTTTTGGATCTCGAACTTCATTGTGTTTATGTTTATTACCATGTTTTGTACTTCTAGTGGTGATGTATAAAGGATTTTCAAAAAATAAGTTAACAGATGTAGTTAATAAGTAGTACCATCAGTATACAGATAGCAGGACTCAAAAGTGGTGGTAAAGCCTGAAGTTTATGAAATACTGCTTAGTCTCAGATTACTATTTCCCTTTCTCCCCTCTTTAGCTTTGGGAAGATAAGGAAGGAAAGAAGAAGATGAACAAGAATAATGCTAAGGCTCTGAGCACCCTGCGCCAGAAGATCCGAAAATACAACCGAGATTTTGAGTCCCATATCACAAGTTACAAGCAGGTGGGGATGCTGGAGGCAGACTTTTTGAATTATAGGAACAGTGACCGCCATGACTGAGACCCAAAAAGCATTTGCAAATGAGAGGTTTAACTGGAGAAGGAATCATGACAAAACTGTCTGGGGTGAAAGGGTGGTATGGGAGCGTGGTTGGCAAGTATCCTTAATTATTCTCTCATTTGTCTCTGTCCAGAACCCTGAGCAATCTGCAGATGAAGATGCTGAGAAGAATGAGGAAGATTCAGAAGGTAAGAGGAGACCCTTACTGAAAATCGTTAGGGGTACCTTTGGCCTGGTTCCTTGGTTGCCCTCCAACCTTGCTCTTCAGCATTCAGGCTTTTTTCTCCTCCCCCATTTCCATCAGGCTCTTCAGATGAGGATGAGGATGAGGATGGAGTCAGTGCTGCAGCTTTCCTAAAGAAGAAATCAGAAGCTCCTTCTGGAGACAGTCGAAAGTTCCTCAAAAAGATGGAGGTGAGAGTCAGGGTTACACTGAGGGGTGGTTTGCCTACCAGAGGCCATTCTTGGGTCCCTGGGAAGAAGAAAAGACTCAGAACCTTTAGGTTGGGAGGGGTAGGATTTAGTGAGTCTGGTTTGAGAATAGGCTTCCTCTTGTATTAGAGCACTGAGCAAACTTAAATCTAGGCCTAGTTCTACCCCTGAGGCCAAGTTGTAATTTGATTCTGGGTCTTCGTGGTCCGTTCCAGCTCTTTTTTTTTTTTTTTTTTGAGACAGATCTCACTCTGTTGCCCAGGCTAGAGTACATCATCATAGTTCATTGCAACTTCTGGGTTCAAGCAGTCCTCCTGCCTCAGTCTCCTGTGTAGCTGGAACTATAGGTGCGCACCACCATACCTGGCTAATTTTTCAATTTTTTTGTAGAGATGAGGGTCTTGCTCTTGCTCAGGCTGGTTTCGAACACCTGACCTCAAGCGATCCTCCCGCCTCGGCCTCTCAGAGTGCTTAGGATTACAGGCATGAGCCACCACACCTTACCAATTCCAGCTCTTGATAGCTTTACCATAAATAACCACTCTTGCCCTGCTTCTGAAAATCCCTGGAACATGTGTCAGCAGGGAGAGCAGAGAGATCAGTCAATCTATCTTCCTGCTGATTCTCTTTCTTTTTCCTCTAAGGATGAAGATGAGGACTCAGAAGATTCTGAAGATGATGAAGACTGGGACACAGGTTCTACATCTTCTGATTCAGACTCAGAGGAGGAAGAAGGGAAACAAACTGCGCTGGCCTCAAGATTCCTTAAAAAGTAAGAAAAGTAGTGGGACCTGGGGCTACAATGGGAAGGGGAGAAAGTCATCATCTTGAAGGTTGTTGCTTCTTTCATGTAGTCATTTTAGGTTGTAGAAGTCTAACTCTTCCCATTTTACAGAGAGATCTCAGGGGGTCAAGTGTATTAGGTGGTTAAGGTCACAAAGCTAATGTGTCCTGAGAATGGGATTTGAAGGCTCCAGAGTCCAAATACTTACCCATAACTTTATCCACTGCATGTGGACAGGGTGCAAATCTCACTTTGGCATCTGTTAGCCGTGTGATATTGGACAAGCTACTTAACCTTTCTAATCTTTAGTTTTGTCATCTATAAAATGGGGCAGGGACCCTGCCTCCCAGGATAGGTGCAAAAATATAGGGATGTCATTCAGCCCAAGATTGGCACATGGTAGGCCCTCAATGGTGGTTGCTACTGTTGTCATCCTTCCTGAGAACTTTTTAGTGCAGATATAGTGCATAGACTGCAGCAAGCCTTCATGAACTGGGACAATCACACAATGGGGAAAGATCTGATCTGGGTTTGGGTCTCCCAGTCCTTAGACCTTCTTAGGTCTCAATTTTTTTTTTTGAGACAGAGTCTCACTCTGTTGCCTGAGCTAGAGTGCCGTGGTGTCAGCCTAGCTCACAGCAACCTCAAACTCCTGGGCTCAAGCAATCCTACTGCCTCAGCCTCCCAAGTAGCTGGACTACAGGTATATGCCACAATGCTCAGCTAATTTTTTCTATATATTTTTAGTTGTCCGATTAATTTCTTTCTATTTTTTAGTAGAGACCTCTATTTTTTAGTAGAGACGGGGTCTTGCTCTTGCTCAGGCTGGTCTTGAACTCCTGACCTCGAGTGATCTTCCTGCCTTGGCCTCCTAGAGTGCTAGGATTACAGGCGTGAGCCACCGCGCCTGGCCTCAATTTCTTCTTTTGCAATAAAGGTGGCAGCAGATCCTATGTATTCTCAGGAGTAAAATCTCAAGCTCACTAAAAATAGTGCTTTTTTAATAGGAGGAACTGTTGATGCTCTTTGGGTTGTGTTCCTGCTTGTAAAAGTTGTAGTTATGCTGCTTCAGCAGGTAGTGAGTTTCCCAACACTAAAAAAGTCTAGATAATAGGCTGAACATCCACTTAGTGGTCACTTTGTTTGGAAGCATTTTTCATCAAGTGCTCCAGGGGACATTGGTCAGTGTCTGGGAAGCATTGTCTGTCATTTCTCCTTGGAATGTTTACAGCCATATATTATTAGTACATTAGAGTCTGAAAAGTGCCACCAAAATAGATAAGCTTAACTTTATTAATCATCTCTTAAACTTGCTTGATCATGAAACTCATTTTTTTTAACGTATTGACATCTTACAGAACCATCGATGTTGGTTTTGGTTCAGATCTATTATATCCAGTGTGCTTTATGTACTTATCTTCCAGTAATTGTGTATTGAGGTGTCCCATTATTTGGGCTGGTGTGTGCAGTATGCACTGCACATTTGCATCACACAAAAGCCTCCTTTCTGGGGGAACAAATGAGGATTAAAATCAAACTTACGACATCACCACAAAAGAAAACTGCAGACCAATATCTTTAATGAACGTAGACTCAAAAATCCTCAACAGGCTGGACAAGGTGGCTCACGCCTGTAATCCCAACAACTTCAGGGGCTGCGGTAGGAGGATTGGTTGAAGCCAGGAGTTTGAAACCAGCCTGAGCAACAAAGCAAGACCCCCATCTGTTAAAAAAAAAAAGAAAAGAAAAGAAAAAAAAATTAGCCAGGCGTAGTGGTGTGCACATGTGGTCCCAGCTACTTGGGAGGTTGATTAAGGAGGATCACTTGAACCCAGCAGTTGAAAGCTGCAGTGAGCTATAATCATGCCACTGTACTCCAGCCTGGGCAATAAAGCAAGACCCTGTTTCCAAAAAATAAAAACATACCCCTGTAAGATTCTCTAATGATAAAACTCACTTTACAGGTAAAATCCTTTGCAGAAATGCAAAATATGATTAAATATGATTTAAAATATTATTAAACTGAAACCTCTTGGTCTAAATCATCCCCAAAGCTCTGAGATGATCAGAGAAACTAATGCTATTTTAAAAATTAAGGCTTCTGAAGAATTTAATCTTCCTTGGCTTAAAGTATTTTACTCTTAGCTCCAAGAATGTTTTGATCCACACCTCAAAAGGACAGTGAACTCTCATCATATAAAATTGTAACCAAAAAACCTAAGACTTGGCTTCACCCCTGCTCCATAACAGGTTATACCTTGATATATTCACATCTTGTTAGAAATCATCAGAAAACAAATCTTTATGTTAGTTATATATATCCAACAAATGCAAGCTATGTTTTTAAAAGGACATCACCAGATACACCTCTACTTAATGTATAATTAAGAGACTAAAAGGTTAATCGTTAAGAGATATCAACAGAAGTCAGGCCTAAAACTACACTGAAAGGAATGATGCCTTCTCAGCCACAAGTATTGATCTAAAGCCACTAGATACACACCCTTGCTTAGGATCCTAACAACTTGGACATACAGACCCACTAGAGGTCCTGATGTTCATTTTGGGGGGAAAAAAAGCTTCAAGTAGACTGTAATCTCAGTAAGATATCACAGGTCAATCATGACATCAAGTGTAAATAATTTCCTCCAAAAGGCTTCAGTTCAATATCCATAACCGAGGCTGGGCACGGTAGCTCATGCCTATAATCCCAGCACTTTGGGATGGGAGGTGGAGGTGGGAGGATTGTTTGAGGCCATGAGTTTGAGGTTCCAGTGAGCCATGGTCACACCAGTGTATTCCAGGCTAGGCAATAGAGTGGGACCCTGTCTCGTAAAAAGAAGAAGAATAAAAAGGATCTGTAACTGAGACACAAGATTTCAATTTTATTATCACTGTCTTCCTCCACTTCTGTGTCTTTTGTATTAGTCTCTTTTGTTCTTTTCTCCACTGCTAATCTTTTCTTTCTCTTTTCAACGGTTAATTATCCAAGTTTCAAAACAAAAATCTTGATTGCCATATTTGATTAAGAGTCCAATATGGGCCGGGCGTGGTGGCTCACGCCTGTAATCCTAGCACTCTGGGAGGCCGAGGCTGGTGGATCGCTCAAGGTCAGGAGTTCGAGACCAGCCTGAGCAAGAGTGAGACCCCGTCTCTACTAAAAATAGAAAGAAATGATCTGGCCAACTAAAAATATATATAGAAAAAAAATTAGCCGGGCATGGTGGCGCATGCCTGTAGTCCCAGCTACTGGGGAGGCTGAGGCAGAAGGATCGCTTGAGCCCAGGAGTTTGAGGTTGCTGTGAGCTAGGCTGATGCCACGGCACTCACTCTAGCCCGGG
>CM052448.1:16787328-16809714 GCA_028533085.1 Varecia variegata | reverse complement strand
GAGTCCAATATGTCAGTTGGGCACGGTGGCTCACACTTGTAATTCTAACACTCTGGGAAGCTGAGGTGAGAGGATCACTTGAGGTTAGGAGTTTGAGACCAGCCTGAGCAAGAGCAAGACCCCATCTCTACTTAAAAAAAAAAAAAAAAGGAAAAGAAAAAAATTAGCCAGGTGTGGTGGCAGCCGACTGTAGTGCCAGCCACTCGAGAGGCTGACGCAGGAGGATCGTTAGAGCCCAGGAGTTTGAGGTTGCTGTGAGCTAGGCTCGTGCCACAGCACTCACTCTAGCCTGGGCAACAGAGTGAGACTCTGTCTCAAAACAAACAAAAAGAAGGGAATACAATTTGTCAGCTACAGGATGCTGGGGGGGGCGGAAAATAGTCCGGTATGGGCACTTACCAGAAAAAGTCCAAGATACCCTTCGTCAGTTTGTACTTAAGTATTCCTACCCCAACTATAATTTCAGAAGTATCAGTGTGCAATCTGTAATTTACCTCTAATGTAGTCCAAATAACAAGTTTAAAAATTTAAATATTTCAGCCCAAACTAACATAAATTTCATAGCTAAAAATTCTAAATAAAATTGATTTCAAATACTGGTCAGTCAAGACTAAATCTGTAATAAACATCTTATGGTACTAGGATAAATACTTTGGGAAAGAAAAGCAAATTAATCAACTAAGAAGCTACTTGATTTAAGTTTACTGAGCTAATTGTTAAAGGCATTCTTCTAGATAGGCTTAGCCTGATTAAAAATTAAATAGAATACAGATTCTAAATGTTTCTTATAGTATTTGATTTCTGCCCAAACCCACCACCTAATATCCAGGTACTTTGATGTTACCAGACAGCCTTATCCCACATCAAAAAGAGGCTGAAGCTCTTGAGAATAAACCCACTTCTTTATGAGCTTGTTTTGACCAAAAGATGAAGGCTGAGAAATTTTAATGAGGAGAAAAGGGTATAGACTGGTTTAATATGGAAATGCTGAAAAAGAATACTACCAGACAGCCTATCATGTTTTCTAGAAAATCCATCAACCCTGGATGGGTTACTCAAGGCGAGCTAATGAGTTTACACACAAGAAAGTACAAACAAAATTCACTGTTCTGTGGTTTCCTCCTGTCTCCTTGCTCCTCTTTCTCCTACATAAATCCTGCTTTCGTCTTGGTTGAAAATCAGTCTAAAAATTAATCTCTCTAATGGCTGGGTGCAGTGGCTCCCACCTATAATCTTCACACTTTGGGAAGCTGAGGCAGTAGGATTGCTCGAGCCCAGGAGTTTGAGGTTGCTGTGAGCTAGGCTGACGCCACGGCACTCTAGCCTGGGCAAAAGAGTGAGACTCTGTCTCAAAAAAAAAAAAAGAAAAAGGAAGAAGCCTTATCGGTAAGGAGGAGCTGGTCTTTCATCTCCTCCCATGTCTCCTGGCAGGGCTCCCACCACAGAGGAGGACAAGAAGGCAGCTGAGAAGAAACGGGAAGACAAAGCCAAGAAGAAGCACGATAGGAAATCGAAGCGCCTGGACGAGGAGGAGGAGGACAACGAAGGCGGGGAGTGGGAGAGGGTCCGGGGTGGAGTGCCCCTTGTGAAGGTGAGGATTTTAGAGTTAAAATGAACGGGGGAACAGTTTGAGAGGACATTGCAGGTGCCTTTCTGGTCAGGGTGGGAAAAAACTTAAGGCAATAATGGGTTCCTTTTGGCATGCACGTGACAGGATGTGTATTGTCCTAGGAGAAGCCAAAAATGTTCGCCAAGGGAACTGAGATTACCCATGCTGTTGTCATCAAGAAACTGAATGAGATCCTACAGGCACGAGGCAAGAAGGGAACTGATCGGTAAGATTCATGGGCCTGGGTTGTAGGATTACAGCGTGAAAGCTCGTTTTCTCTGTGACACGAGGTGGAAGTTAGTGGGGAAATGGTTCTGTTTGGGGAGGATCTGTGTATGGCTGTAGTAGAGGAACAATATATTTGGGACATTACTGGTCCATTTTCTGCTCTTCACTCTTCTTGTGACCTAACCAGTCACTTAACCTTTTGGGACTGTTTTCCCATCTGTAAAATGGGAATAATGCTCACCTTATTTACTTACTAGGTGACTGATGAGGATGATAGATGTGAAAGCATTTTATACCATTCCAGGATTGTTAGCATTATTGCTGTTTCTGTTTGGAATTTATAAAGGAGAAGCAAGTACACAGGTGTTAAGGATGGAGGAATAATGGGCTGCCCTGCTGTCTGAAGGGGGCATCCTGTGTGATAGGCTGAGACTTTTTTGATTTGTCTCCAAAGCCTCACCCAGTTCTGTACCCCTCCAGTGCTGCCCAGATTGAGCTGCTACAACTGCTGGTTCAGATCGCTTCTGAAAACAACCTGGGGGAAGGTGTCATTGTCAAGATCAAGTTCAATATCATTGCCTCTCTCTATGATTACAACCCCAACCTGGCAACATACATGAAGGTGAGGACAATTACGAGAAGCATCTCAGGGCATAGCTGGTGGGTCAGGAGAAGGTACCTAGTGTTTTAAGATTTGGGGGATTTGGAAACAGTCTGGGTAGTTGAAGGCCCCATGATCTGGTGAAGGGGCTCTTGGGAGGTATCCACTTATTCAACCCTCACACCTCTGACTCTGCAGTCTAATCTCTTGGCAGCCAGAGATGTGGCAGAAGTGCCTGGACTGCATCAATGAGCTAATGGACATCCTGTTTGCAAACCCAAATATTTTTGTTGGAGAGAACATTCTGGAAGAAAGTGAGAACCTGCAAAATGTTGACCAGGTAAGGGCAGGAATTGGTGGGATAACTGGAAACATATGTCACATGCTTTGGAAAAGCTCACTGGAGACAGAAAGGTTGAGGTTTGGGACTGATGAAGGTCAGTCCCAAAGTTTGATATCTAGGCTAATTTATTTCTTCTTTGCCTTCCTCTTCAGCCACTGCGTGTCCGTGGCTGTATCCTAACTCTGGTGGAACGAATGGATGAAGAATTTACCAAAATCATGCAAAATACTGATCCTCATTCCCAAGGTGAGCCTGATTAAGTATGGGCTTTGGTGAGAGGACAAGTATAGGGAATAACACTAACTTTAGGGTTTTATAAGGATTATACTAAACCAGAGTGTTTGGAAAGCCAACCCTTCCTTACCCAGCATTCATTCTGAAGGGCTGTTCAGATGCTGGGCTTGACTCCCATAGTTTCTGATTCAATAGGTCTGGGTGGGGCCTGAGAATTTGCACTCCTGATGTGCTCCCAGGTGATGGTGCTGGTCTGGGGGCTATAATTTGAGAACCATTGGAGCAAGGCATCTGTTCACTTGTCTTGCTTAGCTTTGCTTAGTGGTATTGGGATGGGAACATGCAGGATAATTTACTCAGTAAAAATGTGCATGTGTCGACCAAGTTGAGGGTGTGGTGATGAACACATGAGCTCCCTTTGGTATTAGAGAAAGGCAGTTCAACAAATGATAATAGCAAGGTAATAAGCAAGATAACTAGATAATGGAAGGTTTGAGTGAATTAGAAGTTAAAATAGTGCACCATGGTAGAAAGTGACAGGAAGAGTGGCTGCTTTAGATAACGGTTGAAGGAAGCATCTTTAGGCAGGAGCCACATGAGATGAGATCTGATGAGGACGGGTTAAATCAGGGGAAGAATTAGCAGAAAAGAGCTTCTGACAGAAGGAACAAAAGTGAGCTTGGCATCTTCCAGGAATAAAAAGGCCAGTGTGGCTGGAGCACAGTAAGGCCAGGGGAGAATTGTGGGCCACAAGGCAAGGGCGGGACCTTGCAGGCCCTTATCGGCAGAGGTGGGTAGTTGGGATTTTTTTTCTAAGCTCTGGGATGAGAGGTGGTGGGTTCTGGGAGAGGATGATGTTTTCAGGGCACAGCGAGTAGACTTTTCTGATGGGTGCAGAAAACAAACGGGGGTAACTGGATTGACTGGGACAGAAGGTTGGGAAAGCCCGGGTGCCCAGCTGAGTGAGGGTGGGTGCTCCCCCTGCCAGAGTACGTGGAGCACCTGAAGGATGAGGCCCAGGTGTGTGCCATCATCGAGCGAGTGCAGCGCTACCTGGAGGAGAAGGGCACCACCGAGGAGATCTGCCGCGTCTACTTGCGCCGCATCCTCCACACCTACTACAAGTTTGACTACAAGGCGCATCAGCGGCAGCTCACCCCTCCAGAGGGCTCCTCAAAGGTGAGTGCGTGACCCTCCTGTCAGAGGGGAGGGGGATGTGCTGACCTGTCCTGCATGTCTGTCAGGACTTGGTGGCATATCTCCTATTCCCTAGGGACTTGCTGAGGTGGAGCAGGGAGGTAAACTGAGGGATTAGAATGAGGCTGGGCAGAGTCTCATCTTTGGTTACTAAATAGCCTGAGCCATTTAAAGCCTTTGTCTTTGCCGGATCTTGTTCTTGAACAACTCCTCTTCCTCCCCAGTCTGAGCAAGACCAGGCAGAAAACGAGGGTGAGGACTCAGCTGTGCTGATGGAGAGACTGTGCAAATACATATACGCCAAGGACCGCACAGACCGGATCCGCACGTGCGCCATCCTCTGCCACATCTACCATCATGCCCTGCACTCCCGCTGGTACCAGGCCCGTGACCTCATGCTCATGAGCCACCTGCAAGACAACATCCAGCATGCGGACCCGCCAGTGCAGGTAGGATAAAGAGGCCTTCTGGCCTTGGTGGTGATGGAGAGGCCAGACCCCGTCCTCTGAGGCAAAATGGTTCAACCACAATAGCCGCCTGTTTGGCTGGTGCGAGTTTAAGTAGACAGTTGGTCTTTCCCAAATGCCCACGTTCTTTGATCCTCTTGCATGTTAGCACATATGTTGTACTGTCCCAACAGCATTAGATTCCTCTGGGATAGAGAGAGATTTGGGTTCAGCCAACATTTATTCTATCCATTGTGTATCTGGTTCAGAACATTAGGAGATCATCTCAATTAGAAAAATGAAAAGGACTCATTAAGAAGTTGTTAAAACTAAAAAGAAAGACAGGGAGAAGCCCAAATGCAACATGATGTGGTGGAACATAACAGTGGAATGACTAATTTTGTGTGGTGATATCTGAGTACCTTTTTATACAGAGGAAGCAGTACAGTGGTGTCTAAAAGTGCAGATCCTGTAAATCTGTGTTCAAAATTAGGTGATATTTACGTGTAGAACATTTGACGAACCTGTCTGGTAGTGGGGTTTTTTTTTTGTTTGTTTGATTGTTTGTTGAGACAGAGTCTTACTGTGTGGCCTGGGCTAGAATGCAGTGTTGTCATCATAGCTCACTGCAACCTCAAATTCCTGGGCTCAGGTGATTCTCTTGCCTCAGCCTCCCAAATAGCTGGGACTACAGGTGCGCATCACCACACCTGGCTAATTTTTAACATTTTTTTGGATCTCACTGTGTTGCCCAGGCTGGTCTTGAACTCCTGGCCTCAAGCAGTCCTCCCACCTCAGCTTCCTAAAGCACTGGGATTATGGGTGTGAGCCACTGTGCCCGACCTGTTCATCTTTTTACAGTTGAGTTGAAGGAGTTCTTTTTATATCCTAGAAGACCAGTCCTTTGTCAGATACATGTTTGGCAAATATTTTCTTCCAAACTGTGGTTTGCCTATTCATTTTCTTAACCATACCTTTGGATGAAGTTAATTTATCAGTTTTTTCTTTTACAGTTATTTTCTAGGTCCTATCTAAAGAACGCTTTGCCTACTTGAAATTCATGAAGTTTTTTTAATTTTAATTTTTGTAAGCTTTTACAGGTCTTAACTTTTATACTTAGATTTATGACTTAAATTTTTACATATGATATGAGATTTGGATCAGAGTTCTTTTTTTCCTCTACATGAATACCTAGTTGTTCTGGTAGCATTTGTAGGAAATACTTTCTTTCCCCCATTGTATTGCTTTGGTGCCTTTCTGGCAAACTACATGAAAACCATATGATTCTATAAGTGTGAGTGCATTTGGGGCTCTCCCATTCCATTCATGCGTCTCTTTGTCCTTATGCCATTCTCATACTGTCTTGATTGCTGTGCCTTTACACTAAGTCTTGAAGTCAGGTAGTATGAGTCCTCCAGCTTTATTCATTTTTGAGATTGCTCTTTTTTTTCCAAATTGGTTTTTATTTCTCCTTTAATTTTTCTTAGCAATATTTTCCAATTTTCAGTATAGAAAATTATTCATGAATGTTTTATAATTTTTGATGCTATTGTAAATGTACTAGTTTTTAAATTTCATTTTCTAATTGTTGACTCCCATTCTGCAAAAATACAGTTAATTTTTGTGTATTGGCTTTGTATCCTGCCATTTTGTAAATTCAGTTATTCTAGTTATTTTATAGATTCCTTAGGATCTTCTACTTAGATTATCATGTCATCTGCATTTTGAGACAGTGTTATTACTATTTTGATTTTTATTTCTTTTTTATTTCTCTTTCTTGCCGTATTGCAATAATTCAAATCTCCCAAGATAGCTGAACAGAAGTAGTGAGAACATACGTCTTTCCTTGTTCACAGCCTGAGCAGGGAAGCAGTCTACATTTTACCATTAAGTATGATGAGCTGTAGATTTTTTTGTAGATATCCTTTCTCAGATTGCGGAAGTTCGCTTCTCTAATCATAGTTGACTGAGAATTTTTGTCATAAATCTTGAGTTTTGTTAGGTGTTTTTCTGCATCTGTTGAAATGATACAGTTATTTCTCCTTCATTCTGTTCATGTAATGAATAACCATGATGTTATATTTTTATACTAACTTTTTATTCCAGAGATGTGTCCTACTTGGTCATGTATATCATCTTTTATATATTGTTGGATTCTATTTGCCAATTTTTTTTAAGGCTCTTTGCACCTATGCTCACGACTGGTATTGATCTCTATATTTTTATTATTGTTGCTAATAAAGACTTAGTATTTCCCCTTCAAACACTTACCATCTTTCCTTCTTAATTAGCTGCAAATCCATCTTCCCAGTTGCTTAGGCCAAAAACCTTGGCATCATCCTTGATTTTTTTTTTTTTTTTTTTTTTTTTTTTTTTAAGACAGAGTCTTACTCTGTCGCCTGGGCTAGAGTGCCATGGCATTAGCCTACCTCACAACAACCTCAAATGCCTGTGCTCAAGCGATCCTTCTGCCTCAGCTTCCCACGTAGCTGGGACTACAGGTATGTGCCACCACGCCCAGCTAATTTTTTTATATTTTTAGTAAAGACTGTCTCACTCTTGATCAGGCTGGTCTCAAACTCCTGAGCTCAAGCGATCATCCTGCTTTGGCCTCCCAGAGTGTTAGGACTACAAGCGTGAGCCACAGCGCCCGGCCATCCTTGATTCTTGTTTTTCGGTCACGTACCACATCTGATTCCTGGGCCATTTCTGTTCAAAATTCTTACCTGACCACTTCCTATCACTTCCACTTTTGCCTTCTGGTCTAAGCCACCATCGTCTTCTGATTTCCCTCTGCTTCTGCCTTTGTGTCCCTTCAGTCCTTTTGTGCTGTTCTTGATACAGCAGCCAGAGTAACCCTGTTTAATTAAGTCAGATTATATCACCTATTTGCTCAAAACTTCCCATGGTTTCCCATGTTGAAACCCATAACGTGGCTCACACTTGCCCATCCCTCAGCTTATATCTTTTACCAACCCTGGCCACGTCGCCATCCCTGTTTCTCAAATATACCTGGCATATTTCTTCCACAGGACCTTTGTGCTGACTTTTCCTTTTTTTTAGAATGTTCTTCTTCCCCCAGATACTTGCATGACTTGCTCCCTCTTCTTCTTTAGGTCTTTATTCAAACATTCCCTTCAAAATGAGGCCTTCCCTAGTTATATAAAATTGCTAGCCGCCACCACCACACATGCTTCCTTCCTGTCTCCGTCCCCTGCCCTAATTTTCTTCTTAGTGTGAATCACCCTCTGCGTAGTGTGCTTATTTTGTTCTCCATAGCCCACCCCTGGAACAGAAGCTCCATGGAGGGCGGGGACTTGTCTGTCTTGTTTTCTGTCCCAGCCCATAGCCTAGTGCTCAGCATATAGTGGATGCTCAAAGTATATTTGTTGAATAAATGACTTGGCTTGTGGCTGTCATGTCTGAGTGCGCTACCCTTTGCCCCCAGATCCTGTACAACCGCACCATGGTGCAGCTGGGCATCTGTGCCTTCCGCCAAGGCCTGACTAAGGATGCGCACAACGCCCTGCTGGACATCCAGTCGAGTGGCCGGGCCAAGGAGCTTCTGGGCCAGGGCCTGCTGCTGCGCAGCCTGCAGGAGCGCAACCAGGAACAGGAGAAGGTGGAGCGGCGCCGGCAGGTACCCTTCCACCTGCACATCAACCTGGAGCTGCTGGAGTGTGTCTATCTGGTGTCTGCCATGCTCCTGGAGATACCCTACATGGCTGCCCACGAGAGCGATGCCCGCCGACGCATGATCAGCAAGCAGTTCCATCACCAGCTGCGGGTGGGCGAGCGGCAGCCCTTGCTGGGTGAGTGTGGGGCCCCATAGTGCAGCAGACTGGCCTCGCTCCTTGATTACTTGTAAGGATTAAGAGAAATCAAAGGGAATAGCTCTCTAGATGATTCCATTTCAATTAATGACACCTCCTCTGCCTGGAACTAAGTATTTCATAAATAATAATTCATTTAATCTGCATTAGTAATTACCCTGTGGCATAGGTACTATTAATACCCTCTTTTTCCTGATAAAGAAACTGAGGCATTGAGAAGTTAAGTGTCTTGCCCAAGTGTGACACAGCTAATATGTGCCTCCAACCTTTCTTTCCTGTTTCTCCCCTTTACGCACTTTATATTCCAGCCAAACCAACTATAATAGAGCCTTACCATTCACAAATCTAACACTGGCTCCTTTGATAACTTCTGAAAGACCTGATCATGTGGGGGTTATACGCTTGTGGTTCGCTGGGAAAGGAATTGGAATCATGCCCCTCCTGTGAGGTTAGTGCATGGGAGGACCTGATGAGTGAGCCGAGCTTACTGTCCACAGCCATGTCCCCTGACAGATTTGTCCTCCATTGGTCACGTACATCGTGGTGATACGGTCATGCTAAAGTGCAGGTGCCCATTAGGCAAATTTTAGTGGTATTTTATTTTGTGGAGAAAATTTCAGTGGATCTGGCACCCCTGGGCCTGCCTTCTCCCAGAGCTAGCAGCTGTGGGGAAGGGCTCTCTGGCTCACCACAGTGCCTACCACTACTCCCTGGCTCTTTCCACAGTGGGGCCAAAAGTCAGTTTCTGTTTCACCCCTGCACTTTTGTTTGGTTTGTAAAGAAGTATTCTTTGAGCCTCTAATTTTGCTTCTTTTAAAAGTGTTAAAGTAGAGGCTAATCCAAGAGGGTTGTGTACTTTTCCTTACACTTTGCCCTGTTCATACATTTGTATTTGGGCCTGATCTGCGTGCACATTTGAGCTTTCTGTGCCTGTTCTAGGGTCTGCCGTGTTCATGCTTCTCTGCATGTGCCACCCGTTTCCATCCTTAGAGCTTTTGCACTTTGCCTGCCCTGAATTCCAGTTACTCTCCTTTGCCATGTCTTATCTTCCTGTCTTACCTCTCAGGACAGTATTTGGGGGCCTAAGTTCATAATCTGCACGTAAAACCTGTGATTTTACAAAGGTAAATTATACTGGGGCTAAATTCTTTAAGGAAAACAAGTGAGCCACTTTGAAGAATAACAGTGTGAGTGAGGTTTGAGTATAACACAAATCATGAAGGTAATACAAGAATGAATAAAGTTTGGTAAATGCCATTCAAGTTGAGATGGTAGAGAGTTTTTTTGGGTCCAGGAAATTTACGAGAATCTATTGAAAGCTATGGACCCCTTTACTAGGAAGATGTACACGACAATTTGTCAACATTTTCAAGGGATTTACCAATCCCCTGAAGCAGATCTATGGACTGATGTAGTCCAAAGCTGAGTAAATTTATTCAGCTGTTAAGTGACTTGTGCAATCACGTGGCTGTTTAGTGGAGAGCTGGGAGAGTGTCTAGTCTGGCTGTTTGCTCTTCTGGCCCCTGGGTCTCCTTGAACAGTGCTGATGGGGACAGGAGCCCTGGACCCAGATTTCCCTAGACCGTGTCTCATTCCCGACCTTTCAGGTCCCCCTGAGTCAATGAGGGAACATGTGGTTGCCGCCTCCAAGGCCATGAAGATGGGTGACTGGAAGACCTGCCATAGTTTTATCATCAATGAGAAGATGAATGGAAAAGTATGGGACCTTTTCCCTGAGGCTGACAAAGTCCGTACCATGCTGGTTAGGTGAGCAGACAGAGGCCATGGTGGGTAGGGGAAGAGAAAACTGGTCGGCCTCCTTCCCTGAGGACCTCCCCCTCTTCTCCCCTCTGCCCACAGGAAGATCCAGGAAGAGTCACTGAGGACCTACCTCTTCACCTATAGCAGTGTCTATGACTCCATCAGGTAGAATGGGTCCTGGGGATACAGAGGAGTCCCAGCTTTTTGGTCAAGGGTCCTAACTGCCCCTGCCTTCTTTCTCCCCAGCATGGAGACACTGTCTGACATGTTTGAGCTGGATCTGCCCACCGTGCACTCAATCATCAGCAAGATGATCATCAATGAGGAGTTGATGGTAAGGGCTGGAGTGGAAAATAGATGGGTGGGGTCATGGAGGGATTGGAGTGGAGGGGTCTGATCTGTGTCGTGTCGCTTCCTCTGCCCCGTCAGGCCTCCCTGGACCAGCCAACGCAGACAGTGGTGATGCACCGTACCGAGCCCACTGCCCAGCAGAACCTGGCTCTACAGCTGGCCGAGAAGCTGGGCAGCCTGGTGGAGAATAACGAGCGGGTGTTTGACCACAAGCAGGGCACCTATGGCGGCTACTTCCGGGGTGAGTGGTTCCATCTCCTCACTCTCCCAGGATCCTGGCCCTCTTGCTGCCTTTCCCCTGGCACTCACTCCTCCCTTCCTTCCCTTTTTCCTACAGACCAGAAGGATGGCTACCGCAAAAACGAGGGCTACATGCGCCGCGGTGGCTACCGCCAGCAGCAGTCTCAGACAGCCTACTGAGCTCTCCTCTTCTCTCCCTATGGCCTAGACCATTCAGCCCTTAAGTCCTAAACCACCCCAGTCATTAAAGGTCTATTTAAAGTTGTTTTAGTTCCTGATTGCATGTCACCACAAAGGTGTATTGGACCCATTCATTTGCTGATTATGTTTCTGAGCTTCTACCACATGACAGACAACAAGGCTCAGGATGCAGAGATGAATTGCACACATCCCTTAACATGTTTGACATTTAACAGAAAATTGTGACAACGTGTGACATGTTATAATGGGTATGAAAAAGTGAATATATTGAACAGGTGATTGTGGGGTGTAATGTCAGAGAAGGCATAATGGAGGCAGTAGTGATGGATGGTTGGACCAGGCAGGGAGAAGGGAGTCTGAACCATTGTGAAGTGTGGTCCGTGGACCGTTTGGGATCCTGTTACCTGCTTTCGACAAGACAGGTACCCTAATGAAGAGGAAGTACTGAGATTTTTATTTATTTATTTTTTTTAAGAGACAGTGTCTTGCTGTGTTGCCCAGGCTGGACTCCAGCTTCTGAGTTCAAGCGATCCTCCTGCCTCAGCCTCCCAAGTGCCTAGGACTACAGGCATGTGCTACCACACCCGGCCTAGAATGAAACTTTTTAAAAAAAGATGATTCTTTACCACATTTGAGAAGCATTGATGTAGGCAGAGGAAAAAAGGATTGGAAAAGTAGAGTAGTGTGTTTAGTGTACAGTATGTGTGGAGTGTGTCAGGAGACAGGCTGGAGGCTCAACTTGGGGCCATCTCATGAAGGCTTTAAATGCTTTGGACCTACACAGACAAAATAACACGAATGGGTCCAGTTGTAAGAAGGATAATGAAGCAGCATTATGGAGTTTGAAATTGGAGGCAGACAGCCAAACTCGAAAGCAAAAAGCATCAGAAGTCGGGGTAATTGGGATCAGAGGTGGGAAGAGGATTGAAGAGTTAGGTATGTAACCAGCTATGGGGCTTCTGTGACCAGTTGAATCTGGGAGTAGAAGGAGTCAAGAGTGACAGAGTCTCCTGACTAGAGGATAAACTGATAACAGAACTGTTATTAAGAAATAGCTGGAATATTCTTTGTGTTCAGGAATGTAAGAATAGTATATATGCAGGGTAGACTAATAATGAGGTTGGAGATAAGAATTTGGGACCTGCACTGATTAGACTACAGGCTAAGCTGCTGTAACAGATCCCACAACAGCAATTCAAACAAAATAGTTTATTTCTTATGTGACATTTCAGAGGTAGGTGAGTGGTCAAGGCGTGGGCTTAGACAACTGTTCCACAAGATCATCTTGGGACCCAGAGTCGCACTGTCAAGTTGCTCTCCCATCTCTGAAGTGGTTGTCCTCTTCTGCGTGGTCACAGCCAGCTCCCCAGCCCCAACAGCCGTGTTCAAGCCCACAGGAAGGGGAAGAGGAAATAGAGGGCCTGGAAATTGCACGGATCCCAGTGGCCAGAACTTAGTCTCACATTTTTACCACTCTGCAGGGGACACTAAAATGTCTCTAGCTAAATAGTTATGTGTTCATTTAGACGTGGGACATTTTATTATTAAAAGAAGGGAAAGGGCACAAGTATTAGTCTGTCACAGAAGGGAAAGAACAGAGATAAAGCTTTTGAAGTGCATGACTTATAAATGGTTGTCAAAGTACGGTAGTGGGTAACATCAGAGCCAGCATGTTGACCGCTTACATACGTGCTGGGTGCATTACATGCCTTGACACATTTAATCTTAGAATAATCCTATTATCATTCTCATTTGGTAGATGGGGAAACTGAGGCCCAGAGAGGTTAAGCGATTTACCTGAGATCCCATAACTAGGAAGTAAGGGAGCTAGATGCACACCAGGGCAGCCTATGACTGGCTCTCAACCATCGTATGATACTTAGTGCTACTTACATTTCTGGTGTGGGCAACACAGAGGAGAAGACTAAAGACTGAGCTCCCAACATGCAAGTGGTTGGTAGAAGGGAAGCCAGAGGGCGGACTGGTCAGAGAGGCAATAGAACCGGGAAGGAGAGGAGATGGAAAGGCTGAAGAGCTTATGCATTCCGGGGCTAGGCTGCCATGTACCAAATTTGGCCAGTCTAGCATTCTTTGATAGGAGGTAGGACCATTGTGTTGCCCAATTCTAGGGGGTACCTTTCATTTTCCAGTTGACGAATCTGATGAACAATGTCATCAAAGCTTTTCTGTCCAGACTAGAGAGTAAATATTTTAAACTTTGGGGCTACATACGGACTATCCCTTATTCCTTTTCTTTTTTTAATTAAAAAAAATCTTTTTAGGTAGGTTCTCTCTATGTTTCCCAGGCTGGTCTCAAAGTCCTGGCCTCAAGTGATCCTCCCACCTCAACCTCCTAAGTAGCTGGGATTACAGGTTTGAGGCGCAGTGCCTGGCTCTCTTTAACAACTCCTGAAGAGTGTAAAATCGATTCTTGGTTAACCGATGGTACGTAGACAATCCACAAACCAGAATTGGCCAGTGGACCATAATTTTCCAAACCCTGCCCTAGATAACAAAGTGATTGGTGTCCCCTGGAATTGTACAACGTGGCAGCACTGACAGGCCTAGAACACATTGGACAAGATTTTGCATCAGGGCTGGACGAGGTGGCTCAAGCCTGTAATCCTAGCACTTGGGAGGCCAAGATGGGCAGATCATTTGAGCTCAGGAGTTCGAGACCAGCCTGAGCAAGAGCGAGGCCCCATCTCTACTAAAAAAATAGAAAGAAATGAACTGGACAACTAAAAACATACAGAAAAAATTAGCCGGGCATGGTGGCGCATGCCTGTAGTTCCAGCTACTCAGGAGGCTGAGGCAGGAGGATCACTTGAGCCCAGGAGTTTGAGGTTGCTGTGAGTGAGGCTAATGCCACGGCACTCTAGCCCGGGCAACAGAATGAGACTCTGTCTCCAAAAAAAAAAAAAGATTTTGCATCAGCTTTTGCTTTTGGGGAGGAGGCAAAAGAGATGAACCTTCTCAATGCACACCCTTCAGTTTTTGCAAAAAGCTCACGTACCCAAGTTTTCTCAAAAGAAACATCAAAACATTTGCAAAAGTAACTGAAATATTAATAATAGCTTTTGTAAACAAAATAACCTCAGATTCACAAATTATTTTCAAAAGAAACTTCAATGTGAATTTGAGCACATCTTAGATGAAACATAACAAACAGTGTTTGTAAAAGCAATCTCAGATGCACAAATTCTTAAAAAGTTGACTAACAAATAGTGTTTTGAAAATAAGCTCTGAAAGCTACCCAATGTGAATTTGAGCAAATCTAACCTAAACCCAATAATATTGCACAAATAAGCTTAGATTCAAGAGTTCTCAAAGTTAACTTCTCAAGGTGAGTTTGTACAAATCTAGCTGAAACAGCAGTCTTGTGATAACAAGATCAGAATCAGGAATTCTCAAAACTAACTTCCCAGGATGAATTTGAAAAAAGCTAAATAGATGATTTGAAAAACAATGTTTAGTAAAGGAACTCCAATCTAAAGTTATTTAAAAATTATGTTCAAGCTAATCTGGATGAAATAAAATGAAGCACCTTTTGTGAAAATAAAGTTCACCTCAGCCTCCTGAGTAGCTGGGACTACAGCCACTGAGCCCGGCTAATTTCTCTATTTTTAGTAGAGACATGGTCTCGCTCTTGCTCTTGCTCAGGCTGGTCTCGAACTTCTGAGCTCAAGCAATCCTCCCGCCTCAGCCTCCTGAGTAGCTGGGACTACGGGCTGTGCGCCACTGAGCCCAGCTAATTTCTCTATTTTTAGTAGAGACAGGGTCTCACTCTTGCTCAGGCTGGTCTCAAACTCCTCAGCTCAAGTGATCCTCCTGCCTCAGCCTCCCAGAGTGCTAGGATGACAGGCATGAGCCACCGCACCCAACCCCTATTTTTAATTCTCTACTTTTCATTTTTCTGCCTTTTTCACCCTTCACTTTTCTTCAACATGCCTCTTTTTTCTTCTTTCCCTTGACCCCCTCCATCATCCCTCTATTCCTTTTAGCCTCTCACAGATCTCCGCAGATCTGCCCTGCTTAACTATACTGTCGGCATAAGGAAGACCATTGGTCTGTTAGTCCAGATACATTGTTATGCCCTAGTAGGACACATCTTGGCCTGATTTATGGAGGAGGAGGAGGAGGAGGAAGAGGAAAAAGGTCCCAAGGAGGCCTTCCCATCATCAGGTTCTGTTCCCAAGGCAATGCCTCCTGTTTACACCCTGCTCACAGTGGAAGAGTGCAGCGTGGCCTACACAGCACAGAGGAGCACAGTGACATCCTCTTCTGGGTCACTGGTGGGGCTCCCCCATGCCCACTTAGAGCTGCTATAAGCCTGACCCTACCAAGACCAAGGGGCCAACTCTATCTGTCACGTGGTCCAGCCAGCTCTGGAGCATTTCCCATGTGGATGCTGTGGTTGGAATGCAGAGAAAGTGCAAAGCAGTTCACAGAGATCTCGGAGGAGATCAAAGAAGATATAGCAAAGGCCCAAGATGAGTTCAGAGAAGGCACAGAAGAGGGAAAGGAGGGAGACAGGAAATGGTCTTCGAGAGGTCTAGATGAGCTGTTTGGGAGACAGCTTCTCTATTTTCAATTTCTTACTCTCCACTGGCCTCTAAACATGAGCAGTGGAGATTTTTATTGTAAGAATTATCCTCTCAGCTCTGATCCCTGCACTATCTTCCTCCTCCACGTTACTGCCAAACTTACAGAGAGGGATCCCCCATGCTTAGCTCCACTGCTGTCCTCAACCCTCCACTGCCATTAAGTCCACACCTTCACGCCTATGGAGCTGCTGTCCCAGCCATATCCAAACCGAGAGTTGTTAGAACTCCTTCTATTCAGCCCACACTTACTGTGTACCAGACACTTTTCCCAAGCAGTGGCTTTCAAATTTTGGGGTTTCAGGACACCTTTATACTTTTAAAAATTATTGGACCCCAATAAGCTTTAGATTATATGGGTTATAGCTGTCAATACTCATCCTACTGGAAATTAAAGCTGAGAAATTATTCAAATGTTAATTTATTATCATTTCAAAAACACTGATAGCGAACTAACCACGTTAACATAAATAACATGGTTTTAAATGGGAAAAACTATATTTTTCTAAAACAAAAAACAATTTTACCAAGAAGAGTAGCTTGTTTTACATTTTTGCAAATCTCTTTAACATCTAGCCTCATAACAGAGAGATGGATTTTCACATCTGCTTCTGCCTTCAATATTACTTGATCTGTGGTCTTGGCTGAAGTACACAAAGAAAATACAGTCTTAAACAGGTATGTACCTGGCAAAAGAAGTGTATTTTTCAAGTAATTGTGAACATACTTTGATTCTACAACAAAATTTGACAAAGAGTCATTTTTTAAAGGTAAGTTAAAATGTGGAATGTAAAATCATATCAATGAGTATATAATACTCTGTCACATTAAAAGCCATTGGTCTGTCTTTACCACCAGTAAGTATTAGAAAACTGTCAGGCTCATGACAGTGGAGACAAGTTTGTTAAAATTTTAATTTTCACTTGAAAGGTAGAATTTCATCCTTGGCAGCAAACACTGTCAATTGTTTTTCTTGAGGTGACAGCTCAGTTCAGTTTCAGAACAATGCCAGCCAGATTCCCAAGTCTGAATAATAATAACTTGGACTTAATTATTACCTATACAAATGGTGTTCCATGAAGCAAAGTGGCTGGTTCATCTCCCGAGCGCCTGTCCCTGAGATAACCATCGCACCTCGCTATGAGCTTTTAGCCTTCTTCCCATTTGACACCCAGAATATTAAGGAAAAAACATATTCAAGGGTTGAGATTTAATAAAATTGATCATTTCTACTATTTCAACAAGGACATTTCTCAAGTGAAGCTGGCTTTTTTCTTTTGCTTACTGCGAGCGCATACTGGTTGTCTGTCGGTTGAGGATTTGTCGCCCCTCAGCTCCAAGTCCCCCCGCGGCGTCCCTTGCTACGAGACGTGGCACTGCTGCACAGCCCCTCTTCGCCAGCAGAGGGCGCTGGAGGGACGCTGCCGGAGGAAGGGGCTTCTTGGTTCCTTTTCCCAGCCCCCCCCCCCCCGCAACAGGTCAAAGTGAAGGGCAACAGGTCAAAGTGAAGGAGACGTTTTTATTCCCCGCCGCCCCCCCGTCTTTTTTTTTTTTTTTCCTCTGCTGATTCCTGTAGCTTGTGGCAGGCAGCACTGCACAGGGCAACCAGTGGCATTCAACTTCCCGCTTGCAACTCTCAGTCCCTGGTTCCCTACCTGACAGCCTTGGCACACCAGCACCCCAATGGGAGGGGTTTCTGCTTGTAGTGCCCTGGCCACCAGCCTTGGCCCCAGCAAACCTCACCATGCGATGTGCTGCAGCCACAGCTCCAATGAGGTCTGAATCCCAGCCTGGAGGCCTGGCGCGTGGCTCACACCTGTAATCTCAGCACTCTGGGAGGCCGAGGCGGGAGGATCCCTTGAGCTTAGGAGTTCGAGACCAGCCTGAGCAAGAGCAAGACCCTATCTCTACTAAAAATAGAAAAATTAGCCAGGACTCATGGTGCGCACCTGTAGTCCCAGCTACTCGGGAGGCTGAGACAGGAGGATTGCTTGAGCTCAGGAGTTTGAGGTTGCAGTGAGCTATGATGATGCCACTCCACTCTACCCAGGCAACAGAGCAAGACCCTGTCTCAAAAAAAAAAAAAAAAAAGAAAGAAAGAAATGAGGTAGATCTCTGCATTTTTACTCCCTAGACCCCGGGCTTATATACTATATAGGGAAAGGGTGTATGTGTTCTATACTGACAATTGAAGGCAACCCTCCAGAACAGTCAAAAATGCTATGTGCATCATAGCCTATAATTTGTGTGATAACATCAAGGTCGCTTTGATCTAAAGGCAGGAGGATTTACAGTGAGTACATGTTCTTACACTAACGACAGTAAATAAAGTAGGAATTGGGAGACATTCACGGGCTACGGTTAATCAGAAGTCAACAGGGCAGATTAGCATCCAAGATGAAGTTACTTTTATCCCCATGACCTGCATTATTGAAAAGCTCTGTTGCTGCTCCAGATTTGTGTAAGCCAGGTATGACCACGGAGGATGCCCCCACTGAGATGGGCTCCATGATTTCAGCGGGGATGATGGGAATCTGAAGTAGCAGAGCCGAAGTGACAGCACATTAGACAGCACCAAGGACGAGATAGGTGCATCAGCTGTAAAGGGCAGCAGGCACATAGCAGTAATCTGAATGCCTTGGCCCACAGGAACCTGTGGCAGTGGCTAACTGGTCACCATGTTCCTAAGAACAAATAGATGGGCAGCCTTCCAATGAATTACTTGATCTATATAACACGGGGAAAAAGTCTTGCTCTAGTGGCCAAAGACCTAACTTGAGTTGCCCCAGTGGAGAGGCATGGAATCTCTCCCAGATTTTAGACCTAAGTCAGCATAGATCCAGAGTGCCTTCATTGAAGGAAAGTTGGTTCTCCTTTAGAAAGGATCTAGGGCCCATTTACTATGCATTAGGGAGAAGAAAATACCCAGACCTTTTGAGGATTACTAGATACTGGCTTTCACTTGACACTAATTCCTGAGGCTCCAAAACGCCAGTGAGGCTCACTAATCACAGTGGGGGCTTAAACTGCTCAAGTACTGGATGGAAGCTTAGTTCAAGCCCAACTCCCAGAGGGCTCAGTTCATCCATGGTCCCACCCTGTGGTTATTTCCAAATTCCTGCGAGTATCATTGGAATAGACACCCGTAGATACGGGCAGAATCCCCTCCTTGGCTCTCTGACCCATAGAATGAGAGAATTATGGTAGAAAGGGCTACATGAAAGCACCTGGAACTTCCACTTCCTATCAAGATAGTTAACCAGGCCAGATTCCCGTTAGGGAAATGGGCATGACGAACTTCCATTTTCCAATAACCACCTCCCTCCTAAGCCGATTCTTCTTCCTGCAGGCCAACCCGGCCCAAAAAGGTGTTTCGAGAGTTTGATTCTGGATGGTACCCAGGTAAAGCCGCCAGAGGGCAGCCCAACCGCACAAATGGACCGGTGCGGGGCCCTTCCTCACCCCCGGCTAACCACACCCTGGGATGGCCAGTAGTGGAAGCCACCTTGCCTCCTTCTTGGTCTTTGTTTCTAGACTGACCTAGGTGCCGTCTGGTATCGGGTGGACAAAAACGTTTTACTAAGCTCCTTCTAGTATTGAATTCCCCAGAATTGAGTAGTGATAAAGGCATGGGAATGCAAGGACTTAACTTCCTCCTCTCCAGCTAGGAAGGAGTGTCATAACCATAAAGGATTCTTTTAATTTTTCCAAGCAGGCTCTGCAACCAGCAAGATAAAGGATTGGTAAGAAATTTAAGGGGCGGGAGGATAGTGGAAAATCCTGGGAAGGAAGAGTTTGGGGCCATAAGTATCTCTCTTTTCCTATCATTGATTTTCAAAGTCTCTCCACCTCTCTTTCCTGTACCCATCCATCCCTATGCCAGGCCTTGCTCAAGACTCGTACTCTTCAAGGGATTGAGTATAGCAATGCCCCACGGAAGCACCCAAGAAGCAAGAAGTACTTTAGTCTACTTCTAGGAGGAACGGACCCCAAGCTTTAGTTTTGCCAGACAACAGTGCATGCTTCCCTCACTTCTTTTCAGTTTATT
Source organism: Varecia variegata (assembly GCA_028533085.1). NCBI lineage: Eukaryota > Metazoa > Chordata > Mammalia > Primates > Lemuridae > Varecia > Varecia variegata. The sequence continues at coordinate 16,790,018 of CM052448.1, read as the reverse complement.
TGCCTGGATCCATCTAAGTTACACTTAAGACTCCATACCGCGCGCAGTGGCTCACACCTGTAATCCTAGCTCTCTGGGAAGCCGAGGCAGGAGGATCACTCGAGGTCAGGAGTTCGAGACCAGCCTGAGCAAGAGCGAGACTCCGTCTCTACTAAAAATTGAAAGAAATTATATGGACAGCTAAAAATATATATAGAAAAAAATTAGCCAGGCATGGTGGCACATGCCTGTAGTCCCAGCTACTCAGGAGGCTGAGGCAGAAGGATTGCTTGAGCCCAGGAGTTTGAGGTTGCTGTGAGCTAGGCTGACACCACGGCACTCTAGCCCGTGCAAAAGAGCGAGACTGTGACTCAAAAAAAAAAAAAAAAAAAGACTCCATAAAGTCATCGTTTTTTCCTTTGAAATGGTGTCAGCTCCTTCTTAGTCCTCTCCCCTTTCCACCCAATCTCCTCTAGCCCTCTCCCTTTACTGCGTGAAATCGGCTATAGATGTAGCAGTTTCTGGAGGAAATAAAAATTTATGGTGGTTCTTTCCAGTCACCAAAAAAAGATAGTTAACCAGAAGCAATATCACATCCCTGGGGGAACTGCAGAGACTAATGCTACCCTCAAAGACTTGAATGGGCAGGGGTTTGGCATGCGCAGAAATCAGATGGGTCTTGGAGAAAGACTGTGAGCTATTATAAACTTAATCGGAGGGTGGTGCCAATTGTAGCTCCTGTCTCAGATGTAGTACCCTTACTAGAACAAATCAACATGGCCCCTAATCCTATGGACTGGCTTACTAAAGACTCAAGTAAGGTATCACTTGAGAGAACCACGTCCAGAAATGATGGGGTTCTGGTTTACAGGATGCAGCAGTACATACTTTAATTAGAGACTATTATGAGGTGCTATCTCCTCTACGGGCCAGAATATATGAGTCAGAATCAAGGAGTAGAATTGGATCTTGCTCTTCTAACTATTATACTTAATAAGCCACTTATAGATTTTTTTGTTTCCCATCTTGGCAACTTTGAGTTCTGCTGAGTTGGAGGCCTGAGTCCTCAAAGGAGGAATTATTCCACCAGGGGACATAAAGATTCCACTGAATTGGAAAACGAGACAGCCACCTGGCCATATGGGACTTTATGCCACTGCACCAACTACAGCAAAAGGGATTACTCTAATGGCTGGAGTCATTGGTCCTTATGACCAGGAGGAAACCGGGCTGCTGCTACACCATAGGGCTGAGAATGGTGTGTCTTACTACTTCCACATACAACAATAAAGGTTAATGGACAACTACACTAACTACAAGAAGTCAGGATGACCACGGCAGGCATAAGCTATGCGTCACTCTACTAGGTAAAAAGTCCAACTATCTGAGTCCAGGGAAATATTGCTTGGATACTTGGAGAAGGAACCACAGTTAAAAATTATGGGCTTATAACCAATTACGGAAATGAGGATTGTAGAAGCTTGTCATAGTTTCTTTTTGCTTAATATATTCATGTGTTTATTTATATATGCTAACCATTTTCTTTTTTTCTCTTATTTTTTATACAAGTTGTTGGAGATTAACTTTACAATTTAGTGTTTAGGTAGCAGAATATTTAGAAAGACTGTGATTAAATTTGAGGCATAAGTAAAATAACCAGCGATTGACATAATGACTGTTAAGACTGTGGATCCCCTCGTTTTAGGGAAAAGGTGAGAACTTCACTTGTATAAAAGATCGCTGTGTCTTATAAGCTGGAAACATTGAGTTGTTTCATTGTGGGTGTTCTAATACATGAAGAAGGGTATATTTGGAAGCCAAAGGGACAGACAATGCCAGTTATCCATTTCTTGTCTCTCAGCTCCAAATCCACCCTTCATTGCCCATAATTAGTTAATATTGATGAGCGAGTGAATGAATGAGAGAATTTCAACCTTGAATTTTGAAGGCACTAGATTAGGTTACTACTTGAAATAAGCAATAATTCTGGAAAATAGGAGTTAGAAGAAAAGGACATGGATACAAAATGAATCCAACTAAAAGAACTGGAAAGATAGGAGGAGGAGAGAAGGGAGAGCTTGGCAGAGGATCAGAAAGAGGAGCGAGAGAGGAGAGAGGAGAACAGAGGGCACCTGGGGAAGTAGATAAAAAGTGAAATCTAAATCAGTGTGTGGCATCTCAGGCACCAAATCTAGGAGAGGCACTAGGGAAAGGAACACAGGGGTGAGAAGGAGGGTCGTGCTTATGGAGAAAAGTCTAGTTGATGTAGGTTTGGACGGGAGAAGTTCCTGGATGTGGACCCACCCACCCAACATCAAGAAGAGGCTGGGGCCGGGCACGGTGGCTCACGCCTTTAATCTGAGCACTCTGGGAGGCCGAGGCAGGTGGATTGTTTGAGCTCAAGAGTTCAAGACCAGCCTGAGCAAGAGTGAGATCACGTCTCTACTAAAAAAAAAAAAAAAGAAAGAAAGAAAGAAAGCAATTAGCTGGACATCTAAAAATATATATAGAAAAAAATAGCCAGGCATGGTGGCATGTGCCTGTAGTCCCAGCTACTCGGGAGGCTGGAGGCTGAGGCAGGAGGATTGCTTGAGCCCAGGAGTTTGAGGTTGCTGCGAGCTACGCTGATGCCACGGCATACTAGCCCAGGCAACAGAGTGAGACTCTGTCTCAAAAAAAAAAAAAAAAAAAAGAAGAGGCTGGACTTGGGG
>CM052448.1:16712556-16787228 GCA_028533085.1 Varecia variegata | reverse complement strand
AATTTTGTACATCTGGAAGAAGCAAGAGGTAACTGGGGTGGAGAAGGTACAAAAAGGATGAGAAGCCCAGAGGGGGAAAAGAAAGGAAAGATGGGAGGATGGTGACATGGGACTGGGAGGGCAGAAGCCTTGCTGCCTTCTAGACCAATAGGGAAACCCCAGGATTTGGGACCTGGACAGGAGGAAATCAGGCAATTGTTTCTTTTTAAGGAGAAACCTCTCTACTTTAGCAGCTTTGTGTATTCCCAGTCCCCAAGATCTGAAGAGCAGTGATGGAGAGGACAGGGAAGAGGCGACACAGGAAACTGGGTTCCAGTCCCTTGAAGTAGGCATGGAAGCACAGTTATCATGTGGGCTATAGCTCCCAGAGATAGGGGTCCTGGACCCCCATCTCCCCTGGGTTCCTGGAAGGTAGGAGGAGATGAAAACAAGGTGTGGTAATGCTGAAATGCAAAGCCCAGGAAGGTGCAAAGGGACTGGAGTCCGGACGCTAGCAGGAGAGGAGGTGATGTTTGCAGGATGGAGAAGATCCTCGAAGGAGATGGAGGGAGAGTGTTTGAATTTGTGGAAGAAACTGAGATCAATCTTGGAAGCTAGTTCAGGAACAAGGTAGAGACAAACGTGAGAGACAGGTCAGGGATGTACAAAGTGAGATGTTTGATAAACAGGTGGCAGAGGAAGGTGATGTGACATCTTTCTCTTTTTTTTAGACAGAGTCTCACTCTGTTGCCCGGGATAGAGTGCCGTGGCGTCAGCCTAGCTTACAGTAACCTCAAACTCCTGGGCTCGAGTGATCCTCTGCCTCAGCCTGCCAAGTAGCTGGGACTACAGGCATGCGCCCCCATGCCCGGCTAATTTTTTGTATATATTTTAGTTGTTTGGCTAATTTCTTTCTATTTTTAGTAGAGACGGGGTCTCACTCTTGCTCAGGCTGGTCTGGAACTCCTGACCTCAAGCGATCCACCTGCCTCGGCCTCCCAGAGTGCTAGGATTACAAGCGTGAACCACCACGCCGGCCTCTGATGTGACTTCTGAGAGCACTAAAGAAGATAAGGAAACTCAGGGAAGTGAGTGGAAAGGGTGAGTAGGGCATCTTTTAATGTGTCATCTCCTGCTCCCTCCCTCACTCTGCCCCTGAAGGATGCAACTATGGAGACCTGTGCCTGGAGCCCCACTGGGAGGGAAATGAGACAGCAGAGCTTTCTTTTGAAAGGGAAATATGGGAAATATGCTCAGAAAGGGAGCCCATTCACCAAACTGATTGCAAAGGCATAGCTGGGGTGCTCCCATCTCCTCCTGATGAAGGCTGAAGCAGCAGCTCATACCATGTTTGGATGGCAAAGATGCTTGTTGGCCGTGGGAAGGGCCACAGCATGAGCTGCATTGGAAAGACCTTGGTTGCGGTGTCACACTGTAATTAGTGAGGGAGAACAGATCTCGGGGTTCATCCAGCCTGGCAGCTGCACACAGGTGGCTTGCAGACATGTGTCATTTGGCACACGAAATGTTTCTTCCCCCCACCCCTCCAAATTGGAGGATTTTAATTTTGTAGTCCAGACTTGTCATTTCTCAAATCCAGACTTCTGGCTTCACTGGGACACATCCCTTCCTGGCAGAAGTTGGCGGGAGCTGAGAAGCAGACACCCCTTGTAAACAGAGCACATACTCTCCAGTTTGCCACAGTCCCTGCTGGCTTCATCCTTTTTGGTTACCTGTCCCACGTAGGCATTTGAGTTTGGGACCCCTCACCTAATCCAGCCTCTCCTTTTACAGAGTGAGACGGGGGCCCCAGAGATCCAGTCACTTGCCTTAGTTGGTTAAGTGCTAGTAAGAGACAAAGGCTAGAAGTCTTGTCTCCCGGGACATACCCTGTGTTTGCTGCCACCAGCTGCTGCCTCTCCTTGGAAAACGCTCAGGCCTTTGGGAAGGATGTTGTCCCTGTAGATTGTGTGACAGGGAGATGTCGTTGAGTTGGCTTTCACCATAATGAATGCCTCTATCTTGATGCCCAGACACTTTTTCCTACATGTCTTGGGTGAGGAATATGGCCTCCTCGTTTTGGATGAATGGAGTGGTGGTATCACTTGAATTTCAAACTAGGATTACTGCTCAGACATACTTGAATGAAATGCAGAGGACCCCAGGGTGCTGCATAGGGCTACTCTTGAGAGCAAAAACTGCTCACCTAATTTACCAACAAGTTTGGGGGCTATTAACATTTTGCCTCATATGCACTTTCTCTTTCTCTCTGTGAATGTATTTTAAATATATGTAATTTTGGGGAAACATTTGAAAGCAGGTTGCATACATCACACTCCCTTGCCCTACAATACTTCAGTGTATATTTACGAAGAATATACCCTTACGTATCTACAGTAGAGTTATCACGCATTCAGGAAATTTATCATGGATACTTTATTGTCTATATTCCAAATTCATCAATTTTCCCCATAATGTCTTTTATAGCAATTTTTTCCTGGTACAGGATCAAGGTCAGGGTGAAGTATTTCATTTAGCTGTTAGTCACTTAGCCACCTTTAATCTAGAACACTTCCTCAACCTTTCTTTCACGCCATGGAAAATTTTGAAGAATATAGTCTGGCGACTTGTTTTTTCTTTTCATATATTTATACATGTATTTATATCTATTAACAGCATGGATACAGATTCTTCTTTTATTCAGTGGGTTATATTGTTATCCTTACTTACCTTGACATTGAAATTGTCTCAGATTTGGCCAACGGGGGCCTCTTCAAGCTGGTTCCTGAGTTTCTTTCATGCCCTCCTATTTTTTAAATACTTATTTTCTGGCACAACAAAATACTCCAAACTCATCTGTGCCTTCCTTCTTCCTGCCCTGGCTGGCATTGGTCATTTCTTCAAGGAGCCCTTGGTTCTTTTAACAGAGAATGGTATTTAGACAGCAAGATATGGGCAGTAGGTGTGTGTATCCATCTGTCCAGCTGTCTGTCTGTCTGTCTGTAGAAATAGATATATTTTTCCCATGAGTCCTATGCTGGCACTTCCCATTCCAATCCAGTCTTACAAAGCTCTTGCTCCCTTTCCCCCATTCTATATTTGTATCTCCCTTTCTTCCCTGTGAGATCCCTGGCTCCTAGCAACATCCATATATTTACTCATGTGCTCGATCCTACAATACTATCCAAAATAGTATTGTAGTTGCAGAATTTCCATGCCCTGACCACTATAATAAACCTACTAAGAAGAGTGCAAGATTTGTTGACAGTTATTTTTTCTTTAGACTGAGGCTACTTGAAAGTTACTTGAATTAGTTCTAATTTTTTCCCTGCAATGGGTTTATTCATCAAAAATAGGGTTCATTGTTTATATCTGTATTCAGCTTTTAGGTACCCCCATCCTTGTTGATTTGTTTAAATGTGTTGACCATTAACAGGATTTGAAGTCAAAACTATAGCAAAAGGTATACTCAAAGTGTATCCCTGCCCCAATCAGAGCTCAATTGTTTCTCCAATAAGATTGTAAGCCAAAAGAATCCTCATTTTGCCCTACTCACCCACAAGAGGTAACCAATTTGATTAGTTTCTGGTTTATCCTGTGTTTTTCTTTGCAAAAATTTGTGGATACATTTATGTTTCTAGTCTTTTCAACTTTGCTTTTTTTTACTTAATATATCCTGGAAATCACTCCATATCAAATTGTGATATAATTTTTAAATTGCATACAGTAAGACAACATTCCATTCATTTACTAAATAATTTAATGAGTAGGTGCCAGCCACTGAGCTAGGCACGAGGGATAGAGAAATGCCCTTTATGACCTCAGACTCCAAAAGAGAGACATGGAAACAAAAATAACACAGTGCTCTGGGGACCGGGAGAAGTGATTAACAGAGGATGTTGGAAAGAACTGATACTTGATCTTGAAGAATGAGAAAGTAGAGGATCAGAAGGGAATTCTGTGTGCAGAAACAGCGCTTGTATAGACAGAGTTGAACAAGGGCAATGCATGTTGTGCAAAAGAGAATTTTGTGGGGCTAAAACTTAGAATTTGAGTGCAGGAGCAGGATGGGGTGGGTGGAAGGAGTTAGAGTGCTCACGATGAGGCTGGAGAGGTGGCATGGCACCAAGTAGTACAGCTAATGCCAGGAAAAACCTGGACTGTGTTATGGCACCTGGAAGACATAAAGAGCCTTTAAAATACCGTCCAGATCCACTCACTTTACAAATATTTAATTGACTGCCTGCATTGTGCTAGGTACTACAGAGCGAGGGGTCCAGATCCCAACCCTTAGGGAGCTGACATTAGCAGGAAGACAGAGTTAAAGGAGCTGTTAGAATAAAGTGGGATAAATTGCTGGGCAAGCACGCAGGAGGGAAACCTACCATATTTACAGACAGGAGTGAGGCAGGGGCCCAGGAATACTTCCCAAAGAGCAATGCAGACTTTTAGCTAGGTATGCACTTGCTTGCTTGGTGGGAAGGGGGTAAGGAAGAAGAGCTCTAGTGCTAATGCCTAGAGGAAGACTGAGGTGTTGAGCATTTCACTGGGATTAAGACCACGTGGGTGTCACTGCCCCATTCTATTCTCCCTGTTGCAAAGAGTATGTAAACCTTTAAAAATGCAAATTTGGGCTGGTCCGATGGTAGTGGGTTATCAGAACTTATTAATATTAGTGTCACTAAAGTTGGTATTCAACCCCCCACTGCTAAATTTGACTGGCTTTAAAAAAAAAAGTGGATAAAAAAAAGAAAGAAAATTAATAAAGAAATAAAAATGCAAATTTGACCTCTTTTCATTTTTTAAAAAAGGCTCCCCACTGCTCTGTCTATAATGTCCAGGTCTCTTACAAGGCTTGGGAACCTTTAAAACCTGGTGCCAGGATAACTACCTCTCCAGTCTCATTTTTAAGCTCTCCCCCCTTTAAATGTATGCTCCAGCCAAGCTGGATTTTTCTTAGCTTGTCATATGTTATTATTCTGCCTAGAACCCCATCTCCCTTCCCTCTTCTCAATTTAGATGTCACCCAATGGTGGATTAGGTGTCACTCCTGCCTACTCGTGTAGTGCCCCGTGCTTCACCGACTAGACCTCATCAAATCATCTAAATCCACGCTAGCTTGAACTCCTTGAGAGCAGGAAGTGGTTTAATTACCCCAGTGTCCAAAGCACCTAACTTAATGCCCTAATGCCCAACTAATTTTGAATGAATGAAGGCTACTTTCATTGCAAAAACGGGTGGAGGATTTTGAACCAGACCCTAGGAACTTTGGCCTCCAGACAGTCTTACTACAGTTTAGAGTTCATTCTTGGGCATGGAGAAACAATTTAGGTTTAAAATCACTGAAATTCAAAATAACTTAGGACTAGGCATAGATTTATCTGCAAAGATCCACACACTCAAACTAATCACTTCAATGCTCATCAGTCTTTTATTTAAAGCACATAAGGTGGTAAGCAGCTCCTTACAAAACCTACCACCTGCCAAAACCAGCAGTTCCGTCCCGGGAACTTTTTTGGCGCTTAAGACCCCGCCCACGAGCACCCAAGGTGGCGGAAGAACCTCACGCTACGCCGTGACATGTCACACTCTGCGGAGGCATCCCGACGTTACGCCGGCGGCGTAGGCGGAGCGGCCGGTCCTTCCTCTCAGCTGCTTCGGCTCCTCCCCCAGCGCTTCACACGCTCATTGTGAAGCTACAGCGGCCGCCAGACTCTAAGGCGGTTTGAGACCTTGAGACCCTAAATCCTTGGCGCACGTGAGCGCCCGCGCTGCTCCCTACCCACTCCAAGGGCTAGGGTGCGAGACTCACCTATTTTATTCTCTCTATTCTCCCGCCGGGAGCTAACCACCTCGGTGCGCGCGGGCACCTCACGCCGCCGCTCCCTCCTCTGCCCCTCCCCCTCCGGGCGCTCCCGCCCGCGCGCTCTTCCCCTCCCCGTTCCCCGGCGACGCGCACGCGCGCCAGGCCGGCTCGCGCCCTCTCGCTTTCCTCAGGCCCGCGAGACCCCCTCCCCTTCCGCCTCGCGGCGCTTCCTCGCGCCGCGGTCTTCTCCAGCCACCCCCGGCACCGCGGGGCTGCCCCCGCCCGCCAACGGCGGGTCCCCAGCTTCCCAAGCCCCCTCGCTTCCCGCGCTCTCCGGCGGGGACCCAGCCCCGGCCCCCTCTCTCCCTCCCTTCCTTCTAATTCCCCTTCCGGACGCTGCCATCATGTTGAAGCCTCAGCCGCCACAACAGACCTCTCAGCCCCAGCAGCCGCCCCCCACGCAACAGGCCGTGGCCCGCCGGCCCCCCGGGGGCACCAGCCCACCTAACGGCGGCCTCCCGGGGCCGCTGGCCGCCACCTCGGCTCCCCCAGGGCCGCCTCCGGCCGCTTCTCCCTGCCTGGGGCCTGCGGCCGCTGCCGGGAGTGGACTCCGCCGGGGAGCCGAAGGCATCTTGGCGCCGCCGCCGCCGCAGCAGCAGCAGCATCAGGAGAGGCCAGGGGCAGCCACTATGGGCAGCGCCAGGTGAGAAGGGGTGGGCTTCCGGGCGAGGGAGCCGCGGCTACCGGCAGGAAGCGGCGGCTCGGTTGCGCGGGGCGGACCCCCAGCCTAGCATCTTTGAGGAGAACCGGGGAGACGGGGAGCCCCCGTGATGCTGGGGTTGGGCCCCTTCCGGTCCCAACAGGTTGAAGGGAAAGGGGTCCCTGGGCGGCCACCAGAGCACTTGAGGGCCGTGCTCAGCGCCCGGGGCCTAGTCAGGGCTCAGGGCTCCGGCCTTAAGGGGAGGCGGGGCGCATCCCGCCAGTGCCGTCGGACTGGGGAGCTGGAGGGGGGGGGGAGAGGTGATCGGGGTCCCCGGCTCCATTACCACGAAGGGTCTCGCGGTCCCCTGCTTCAGCCAATGGGGAATCTGCTGCGGGAAGGGGTCCCCGGCTGTAGCCAATGGAGGGGGGCGCGCGGCCCACAGTTTGGCCAATGGGGAGGGAGGGACTTGGGAGCGGGTTGCTACCTCCCCGTTCCCGGTCTGGCCAGTAGGAGGGGAGCGGGGTGGGCGGGGGGACGGAAGGAGGGACAACTGGGAGGACTGCCGGCCGGGAACCTCCAGCGCGCGCGCGCCCTTCCTGTACGTGCGCGTGGATGCTGTCTTATGACCCGGGCGTTCGCGTGCCCCGGTAACACCTAGGGCAGGGGCTGGGAGTGTCCAGGGAGGGGTTCGTCTGCTGTTCGTGGATGAGTAGTGGACGCTCCGCTCTGTTCTGTGTGTGTGTTAATGGAATTGAGTGTGGCTGGACACGCAGGCGCAGTGAGTGGGTTCTAGTCGCGGGAGGGGAGATTTTGAAGAGGCCCGTGGGTTTTAGTGCGCAGGCGCAGACCGGGCGAGGCCTCCCGGTGGATAGCTTTTGCGGCTGCGCTGTCCCCCAGCCCCGCCAACGGCCCCCTCTTCGCCTTTCTCAACCGCCGGTTACATCAGCCAGCCAGGAGTAGGGTTACCTGGCGATTGGTGACCTCCGCAGAGTGAGTAACAGGCTGGATGAGTAATGAGGTCGAGGGGATGGGGTGCGGAGAGAATGAATGCCCCCTCCTCCCAGGGTTTGGGGTGTAAGGCTGCTGAAAGTGATTGTCTTTTCTGTTTGGGAGGTAATGTGCCTGAGCTAGATAGTTCCAATCTGCACTCCTTAGCTTTCGCCTTCACATGTGGGGCAGGTTGCTGGTTAATATTGTAGCATTGGTCTGTTGGAAGCATGCATCCTTGGTCCCTTGGAGAAAGTGAAACGGTTGTGTTCCCATTGGCGCTTTAGGGCAATTGACAACCATTGTTGATGTCATTTTTTACTGGCATTTGGAAGAAATGTGTTTACTGGCTTATAATGTCTATTCCTTTCTTCCACTATAAGATGAGAACTTGAAAATCTTGTTGATTAACTGGTTTGTAGCCTAAATCAGCATCACCATGTGGTTTATGGCTCTAGGATTTACCATTAATTTCATAATGATGTAAGAGAGATTGAACAGATTTAAATAACTAGTTTCCTTATTTTCTTCTTTTGTAGGGGACAGAGCACAGGAAAGGGACCCCCACAGTCACCCGTGAGTGCCTTTTCCCCCCTAAGATACATGGACCTAAAAAAGATGCATATGTGGGAATATAAGGCAGATTAGGTACAGAGATAGTCAAATGGGCTCGGAACAGCTGTGGACCCAGTACATACAGGGTGGATATGAGTAGAGTGTAGGCATTTAGAAAGAAAAGTGAGGTGTTGATTGGCTGTTCCTGTCTCTCTCTCTCTTCTGTGTTAACTGACAGGTGTTTGAAGGTGTCTACAATAATTCCAGAATGCTGCATTTCCTTACAGCTGTTGTGGTAAGTGGGTACTTAACTGCTAGGTTGCTTGAGAAATATAATGCATCCGTTTTGTGGAGGCACTCTTCTTAATTTTTCCCCCTCTCCCAGGGCTCCACTTGTGATGTAAAGGTGAAAAATGGCACCACCTATGAGGGTATCTTCAAGACTCTGAGCTCAAAGGTCAGTGCACTCAAATTCACTTATTTTTGGAGTTGCATGGGAGGAGGAAGAGGAGAATGAAATAGGTTCATTGAGGAGGGTGTGAGTTGGGTAGTGTTAGACTACAGTGTTAATGGTTTCTGCAGCCCTGTGCTGAATAGTACTGCAAGTGATAAAAGACAAATTTGAGAGCTGGGTACTTTAATGGTAAAATGCTTAAGTTCAAAATTAAAATTTTTAAATTTGAGAATTTTACTAAATCCTTTGGCTAATGTTGAGCAGACAGTGCACTTGGTTCCTAGTGTGTTGAGAATATGGTATTGGGAAAAGTTTAGAAAGGGTAAGAGAAAAGTAGACATATCTTTGCCTTCATATTTCTCCATATTGACCTTCGGGTATTGGGGAATGGGGCTTTTGTAGTTTGAACTAGCAGTAGATGCTGTGCACCGGAAAGTATCTGAGCCAGCAGGTGGACCTCGACGGGAAGACATTGTGGACACCATGGTGTTTAAGCCAAGTGATGTCATGCTTGTCCACTTTCGAAATGTTGACTTCAATTATGCTACTAAAGGTATTGTGCAAGAGTGTTATGTCAGATTTACTGTGTATGAGCAGAGGGCAGTTCGTGTGCAGGTGGAACATGTTGTCTTGATTCCTCCCCCCCTTACTGCCTTTTTTTTTTTTTTTCCTGAGGGAGATGGCTGGATTTTTCTTCTTGAAACTATGTCTTGACATCTAATACATAGTGGAATGAATCCTGGTCTGTGTTGTGGTTCTTCATATTTTCCCTAGTTTTTAAATTTTTGTTCCTTTCCAGTCTTAATAATCTTAACAGATCGGGCTTTTTATACTCTTCACCACCACCACCACCCCCAATTTTGATACACAAATATACATACTCTAAAATCTGAGTTTTTTGAACTTCTCTTTGCTCCTGAACTACTTGGTGGGTGGGTGAGGGATGTTGGAAAGAAAGCTATGAAATATCACCTGGCTCCTGATGTTCAACTCTGCTGCCCCCACAGATAAATTCACTGATTCTGCCATTGCCATGAACTCCAAGGTGAATGGGGAGCACAAAGAGAAGGTGCTTCAGCGCTGGGAAGGGGGTGACAGCAACAGTGATGACTACGACCTCGAGTCTGACATGGTATAGTCTCCTTCCCTAACAGCTGGGCAGACAGAATGGCTTATTGACAGTGAGGTCCATTCTTGGAGCCAAGAGTTGATTCTTGGGGAGGTGGGAGAAAAATACTTATTGTTGCCTATTGATGGCGATTAGATAGCAAATAGAAAGGTACAGAAAATAGCAAAATAAAAATGTCTGTTCTTCCAACATCAATAATTGACAACTATTAGCATTTGCTTCAAGTCATTTATTTTTTCAATATAACAAAAGATATAGACAAGATTGACTACTGTATAGGCCCATTTCCTTTCCCAAAAGCAACTACTCTGATGCATTTAAAATCTCATGAATAGAGCCAGGCTCGGTGGTACATGCCTGTAGTCCCAGCTACTCAGATGGCTGAGATGGGAGAATCACTTGAGGCCAGGAGTTCGAGGCTGCAAGTACATTGTGATCACACCTGTGAGTAGCCACTGCACTCCAGCTTGGGCAATATAGCAAGATCCTTCTCATTTTAAGAAAACAACTCATGAATTAATGCATTATTGTCTGGGTTTGTTTAATTTGCACAAGAATTTGTTTTTCTTGCCTCGTTTGTTTATTTTGAACATAGGTCTAGTTCGTTCCTTTTAACTGTTGTATACTGTCTTTAAAATTTATTTTGAGGCAGGGTTTTGCCCTGTTGCTCAGGCTAGAGTACAGTGGCATCATCATACGTCTCTGCAACCTCAAATTCCTGGGTTCAAGTGCTCTGCCTGCCTCAGTCTCCCGAACAGCTGGGACTATAGGCACATACCATCATGCCCAGCTGATTTTTATGTTTTTTGTAGAGACAAGGTCTCGCTATGTTGCTCAGGCTGGTCTGGAGCACTCCCAAAGTGCTAGGATTGCAGGCATGAGCCACTGCACCTGGCCTGTTTTATTTATATTTGTACATATGTATATTACATGCTAAATTGTATTTGTCACTTACTGATCTGTATTTTGTTACTATTATTTTGCTACTAAAAATTATCACCTTATACAGCTTTTAGAACATGTATCCCCTTGCACATGTGCTAGAATTTCTCTGGGATGTTCTGGAAACAGATTTGTTAGGCCATAGGACTTAACAGTTTTACCAATGATTTCTAATTTGTGATGTAATTGTAAGTACCAGTTGATACTCTCACCAGCCATGTTCCTATTCTCTTTACTCTTCGTTTGGTTACATTTTTAAGTTTTTAATCTGATAGAAGGGAAATGACATGTCATTGTTGCTTTTCTTGCTGGGTTTTAAAACATTATCCTTTCCCCCTCTTTAGTCTAATGGATGGGACCCCAATGAAATGTTCAAGTTCAATGAGGAGAACTACGGGGTGAAGACCACCTATGATAGCAGTCTCTCTTCTTATACGTGAGTGTCTTGGCACTTCCCAAGGTGGTATATTTTGCAGTGTGGGGTCACTAACAGAGGACACCATCTCTAGGTGGAACATAGTTTTTGCTCATTGTTTTCTCAGTGTCCAGGTTGCCCACCCCCTACTACTAGACTTCCTTGTGGAACTGTTCCTTCAAAGGTTTTCTCCTACTTCTTCCTGATTCCAAGCACCCCATGGCTAGAATTAACTGCTTGCTTTCTTCTCCCACCCATGCTTTTCCTGTAGAACTTAAAACATAAGCATCTAAGTGTTCTTCAGATTCAGAGATGTGCCTTGATACTCTGTCTGGGACCCAGTATATGCCCGTTTAATCTCTGTTGAGTTGTTGAAGGAATTGAATACCTATATGCCTGAACTGATGATTAAACTGATGTTTTCCCTTTTTTCCTCTTTTCTCCCATCACTGGGATGGTGGTCTGTGGGCTTCTCTCAGTGTGCCCTTAGAAAAGGACAACTCAGAAGAGTTTCGTCAGCGGGAGCTGCGTGCAGCGCAGTTGGCCCGAGAGATTGAATCGAGCCCCCAGTACCGCCTGCGGATCGCCATGGAGAACGATGATGGGCGCACCGAAGAAGAGAAGCACAGTGCAGTCCAGCGGCAGGGCTCAGGGAGGGAGAGCCCCAGCTTGGCATCCAGGTTAATTGCTGGGAGCAGCCAGCACTGTTTGGGGCTCACTGTAGAGTGTAGGGCCTGGGCCAGGAGTTTTATACCCTGTTGATTAAGCATCACGACCATGTGACATGTGGGTTAATACATAGTTATTCCCAATTTTTAGGAGATTGAAGCCTAGAGAGGTTAAGTAATTTGCCCACAGGAACAAAGCTGAAGCTTGTGGATTTAGAAAAAAAAATTCTTTTTCAGGATTTCAGTATACTTTTTTTTTTCCTCTATGTATTCATTTATATGTATGTGCTGGTTCTTTTCCATTTTTTCTTTTTTTCTTTTCTTTTTTTTTTTTTTAGACAGTCTCGCTCTGTTGCCCGGGCTAGAGTGAGTGCCGTGGTGTCAGCCTAGCTCACAGCAACCTCAAACTCCTGGGCTTAAGCGATCCTACTGCCTCAGCCTCCCAAGTAGCTGGGACTACAGGCATGTGCCACTATGCCCAGCTAATTTTTTCTATATATATTAGCTGTCCAGATCATTTCTTTCTATTTTTAGTAGACATGGGGTCTCGTTCTTGCTCAGGCTGGTCTCGAACTCCTGACCTCGAGCAGTCCACCCACCTCGCCCTCCCAGAGTGCTAGGATTACAGGCGTGAGCCCCTGCCCGGCCCATTTTTTCAATAGCTAAGAGTCTTCACATATATTTTTTTCCTTTTACAAACATGAAATCTAACTGTACGTGATCTGTTTTGTAAAAGCTGCATTTTGATCTATGATGTAATCCTACCTTTCTCATAGGTCAGGAGTGATAGAATTGTGGAGCACTGGCCAGGTTGGTTGGGTTGGGGTAGCCGTAACATGAGGTTAAGCCTGTAGCAACAGAACATTTAACTAGGACAGATCTTCCCACTTCCAGTGGGATAGTGAAAGAAGCTGGAGCCAGGCAGAAAGAATGTGTGTGTGTATGTATGTATGTGTTGAAGTAGAGGAGGACTTTAAAAGGAAAGCCTCCATCTTTCCAACATGTGTGGGGTTTGTGGCTACCTTACTTGAACTTGAATTCTTTCCCCAGGGAGGGGAAGTATATCCCTCTGCCTCAGCGAGTTCGGGAAGGTCCTCGGGGAGGTGTTCGATGCAGCAGCTCTCGGGGCGGCCGGCCTGGCCTTAGTTCTTTGCCACCTCGTGGCCCTCACCATCTCGACAATAGCAGCCCTGGCCCAGGTTCTGAGGCACGTGGTATCAATGGAGGTGAGTTGGGAAGCAGACTTTGGGGGGCAGGGAAGGGAAGGAGATGGTAAGAAGGTGGGAAGAGTAATGAAAAGAGTTGAGATGGGGTTGCAAGGATGATGCATGGGTGGTGATGTAATAATGGGTACTCTGCCTCTTCTGATTTTTCTTCATCTTTAAAAAAAAAAAAAATAGGCCCTTCCCGCATGTCTCCGAAGGCACAGCGGCCTCTGAGAGGTGCCAAGACTCTGTCTTCACCCAACAATAGGTCTTCTGGAGAAGCTTCTGTTCCACCTCCTCCTGCAGGTAAAACTTCGTAGTGTTAGATGAAGAAATTGATAGAAATTTGTAGAGGAATATAGATATGTCAGTTGTCGGAATGCTGGGATGGAAGACAGTTTCAAGGTAGACGTTTTGGGGAGTTTGGATTTATCCTTTTTGAGAAAGCATTTTTCATGTTCCCTAGTGCAGAAATCCCAATTTAGCAATCCATGGGTTGTGTCTGGCTGGCAGATGTCTTTTGTTTAGATTTGAATTAATTGCCAACATTTTAAAACGAGAAGTCATAGAAAATTTTCTATTTCTTTTGGATTACAGAAAGTTCTGCCAACACTGAGCCTGCCTTGCTGCATAGCTCTAGTTGGCTGGAACAGAATCACAACTGCCCCTTTAAGCATTCCAGTTGCTCATGGTGCCCATGAGGCCATTTACCTGCATATGTTACCTGCCTCGGGCTTCTAGACATTTAAGTTTGTGACCCTGGATGTGATAAAGTGTGTAAACTTTCTTGGTATTTTGAGTGAGGTCTCTCTACCCACTGCCTGTTGAACAGCAGTAACCATTGTATAGCTCCCCCTTTTCTTCCAGTGGGCCGGATGTACCCCCCGCGCTCTCCCAAGTCTGCACCTGCCCCAATGTCACCTTCCTGTCCTGAGCCTCCCATTGGCTCGGCAGTGCCAACCTCTTCAGCCTCCATCCCTGCGACATCATCAGCAGATCCTGGAGTGGGCTCCATTTCCCCAGCTTCTCCAAAGATCTCCTTGGCCCCCACAGATGGTAAGAGCCAGATGGGTGAGGGCTGTGGACAATATGAAGTGTGATTCTGGACAGAAGGACCTTCAGGTATCTCTCTCTCCTTGCTTAGTAAAAGAACTCTCTACCAAGGAACCTGGGAGAACTCTGGAGCCTCAGGAACTAGCCCGGATAGCTGGGAAAGGTGAGGGTTGTTTTTTGTTGAGGACGAATGCCCCTTTGTTTGGGAGAGCATTTCAGTTAGGAAACACTGGAATTCAGAAGCAGATGCTGTCTGTTAGCTCTTTTATCCTAATTTAATTTCTCTGAGGATTCTCAAGAGTTTCTCTTTTTTCCTTGTTTTCTTGTCCTCTGGGCTGTTGGCAATGTATAGCCACCTTTGAGAAAGAATGTATTATATTTTCTCCCTTTTCACTGTTTCCTCATAGTCCCTGGCCTTCAGAATGAACAGAAACGATTTCAACTGGAAGAACTAAGAAAGTTTGGGGCCCAGTTTAAGGTGAGAGAAGTGTGAAACAGCTAGGGTGCTAGCAGGGTGAAGGCGGGTGTGGGTGGCTTACAGAAGAGGCAGAGCACTAGGTAGGGGAGAGGAGATGAGATCAAGGGAGGATGAAAGAAGGAGGCGGGGCCTGAGGTTTGGAGCAGACAGTACTGTGTGTATATTTTTTCTCCTTCCAGCTTCAGCCCAGTAGCTCACCTGAGACCAGCCTGGATCCTTTTCCTCCCCGGATCTTAAAGGAAGAGGCCAAAGGGAAGGAGAAGGAGGTTGATGGTCTGTTGACTTCAGAGCCCATGGGGTCCCCTGTCTCCTCCAAGACGGAGTCAGTATCGGATAAGGAGGACAAACTACCCCTGGCACCAGCAGGAGGCACTGAGGGGCCAGAGCAGCCCCCACCACCTTGCCCAAGCCAAACCGGCAGCCCCCCAGTGGGTCTCATCAAGGGAGATGACAAGGATGAGGGCCCTGTTGCTGAGTAAGTGGGGTAAGGAGCTGAGGGGGATTGTCGGGGGATTGAGGGGCAAGCCGTGAGGATTGATTTTACTTTCTCTCCTAGACAAGTGAAGAAATCAACGTTGAACCCCAATGCCAAGGAGTTCAATCCCACAAAGCCTCTGCTCTCTGTGGTGAGATGGGATGGGAGAATGGGGGCTCTGATTTCTGTGAGGGAGACTTGGGAGGGGCTGATAGACAATGGAGGGGAGCACTTCACTACCAGGACCCTGGGCTGCCTGGCACTGAGGGGACAGCAAACGCTCAGGGAGAGCAGCTTTTAGGCTGGTTTGAGGAACATGGACTCAAGCCTTGGGTGACGGGATCCTGATGAATCTGACATGTTTGTAGGTTTTGTAGTATTTGGCTTCTGGAGTACTTGAGTTGGGGTAGTTAGGAACATAGGCCTCATTTGGGCCAACTGACTTGGCCTGAACCCCTGTACTTAAAAACCACTTCTCTGTCTCAGTTTCCTTACCTCTAGTTTGAGAATGCACATCTCATAGGATTTGATGTGCAGCTTAGCCAAAGTGTAGAATGTGTTTGGCACACAGCATTCCATGAATGCTACCTGTGACAAGCATGGCCAGGAATCGGAGGGGAGGATACAGAAATAAACCGTGGTCCTCCCTTGTCTCTTACAGAACAAGTCCACCAGTACCCCAACTTCTCCAGGGCCCCGGACTCATTCAACTCCCTCCATCCCGGTGCTGACAGCAGGCCAGAGTGGGCTGTATAGCCCCCAGTACATCTCCTACATACCTCAGATCCACATGGGACCAGCTGTGCAGGTAAGAGAAGAGCCTGAGTGGGTCCAGGATTTGGTTGGGCTGGCTGAGAGACCAGGTCATACAGCCTCATCTGTCCTTGTCCCCAGGCACCTCAGATGTATCCGTATCCTGTATCCAATTCAGTGCCTGGGCAGCAGGGCAAGTACCGAGGAGCAAAAGGTGAGCAGGGTCGGGAGGGGCAGTCAGTGGGGCTGCCCAGTGCCTCCTGGCGGGTGGAGCTTGAGCTCTACACTATGTTCCCCCTGCCTCCAGGCTCCCTGCCCCCCCAGCGCTCGGACCAACACCAGCCAGCCTCAGCCCCTCCGATGATGCAGGCCGCCGCCGCTGCTGGCCCACCTCTGGTGGCTGCCACACCTTACTCTTCCTACATCCCCTACAACCCACAGCAGTTCCCGGGCCAGCCGGCCATGATGCAACCCATGGCCCACTACCCCTCACAGGTGACTGTGGCCCAAGAGGGAAGTGGGGATCCAAAGCCCCCGCTAGGGATCCCCCCTTCTCCACCTCTAAGACTCAGGAGCTGGATGAGGGCAGCAGGTGGTGGTCTGGGTGGTGGTGGCCAGCTGTGGGATTGGAGGTGTCAGACTTAGATTTGAATCCTGGCCCTGGTCGACCTGTAACAAGGCATTGAACATCTATCTCTGCCTTTGTTTTTTTCCTCTGAAGTGTAGGTGAGCTAGTATCTGCCTGTCAGGATTGTTGTGAAGGTTAAATAAGGTCATTGTGGCCAGGCCCAACCAGTGCTGTGCACAGAGATTGGGCAGGAGGGCGCCTCCCCAGTCTGCTGCGCTGACCACTTCTCTGTGTCCCACCAGCCGGTGTTTGCCCCCATGCTTCAAAGCAACCCACGCATGCTGACGTCGGGTAGCCATCCCCAGGCCATTGTGTCATCCTCTACCCCTCAGTACCCTTCTGCAGAGCAGCCCACCCCCCAAGCCCTTTATGGTGAGTTCTGCTGTGTTCTCCCTCTCTGCTCCGAGCTGTGCTCCTTGGCCCCCTCTGGTGTGCTCAGCGCTGGTTCTCTCTCTGTTTCCTGCTGTAGCCACTGTTCACCAGTCCTACCCACACCATGCCACGCAGCTCCACGCCCACCAGCCGCAGCCGGCTACCACGCCTACTGGGAGCCAGCCGCAGTCCCAGCATGCGGCCCCCAGTCCTGTCCAGGTGCCTGCCGTGGGGGTCTGAGTGGTGGGGCAGAATGGGTGGCTGGAAGAGAGGGATAGAGCTGGGGTCATTCCACAGCGGAGAGGATCATTGGGGGTCAGCGAGCGGTTGGCCTGGGTGCCAGAGGAGTGGGTGGCACTCACCCTCCCCCTCCCCTGGCAGCATCAGGCAGGGCAGGCCCCACACCTGGGCAGTGGACAGCCACAGCAGAATCTGTACCACCCAGGGGCCCTGACAGGCACGCCGCCCTCTCTGCCACCGGGACCTTCTGCCCAGTCCCCTCAGAGCAGCTTCCCCCAACCAGCCGCTGTGTATGCCATCCATGCCCACCAGCAGCTGCCCCACGGCTTCACCAACATGGCCCATGTTACCCAGGTAAGATCCCACAGGACCCGCTTCCTCTGGGTCTGGGTCTTTCTGCCAGAGGACGTGAGCCTTGGGGCTGTCCCGTTCCCGAGTCCCTGGTTCCTTTGCAGTAGTGCTCCTGACCCTAGGGCTCTCAGAGCTGTTCTCAGACTTCCTGGTACTCCCAGTTACTTTTTGTTCTCTACAGGCCCATGTCCAAACTGGAATCACAGCAGCCCCGCCCCCTCACCCTGGGGCTCCCCACCCGCCCCAGGTGATGCTGCTGCACCCACCCCAGAGCCATGGGGGGCCCCCCCAAGGCGCAGTGCCCCAGAGTGGGGTGCCTGCACTCTCAGCTTCCACACCCTCACCCTACCCCTACATCGGACACCCCCAAGGTGAGCAGCCTGGCCAGGCGCCTGGATTTCCAGGAGGAGCCGATGACAGGATTCGTGAGTTCTCGTTAGCTGGGGGAATTTGGCATGGAAGAGCTGAGGGGCTGCAGGTGGGGCAGGATGCACGGGTTCTGGGTGGGGAGTGAGGGGTCTTGGAGGCAGGGCTGTCCCACAGGGCGCCCGCCGACGTGCACCTGTCTGTGAAGTATGTAGGGTGGGCAGAAGCCACAGTCGCCGCCGCCAGGGGCTTGCTCCTGGCTCTGTCCTTTGCTTCCCTCCGTCCTCGCTCAGTTGTGATCCAGCAGCCCCCCTCCCCACTGCCTCCCCAGCTCTCAGTGACCCCGACTGTCTCCTGACTTAGCCGAGGTAAGGTCAGCGCAGCAGACAGGGCCAGACTGGGGTGTGGGGGGCTGAGCTGGGCACACGAGTAAGGGCTCTGGCTTACTGGGAAACAGCGTTTGACCTGTGCTTCTGACAGCCCCATGAGACACCTTGAGGAGGCCGCTCCTACCCAAACACCCCCACGCCCCCACTGGACGGCATTGGATGAAGGGACAGCTGCTTGGGTTCTAATGCTCCTGCTCTCTTCTCTTTCCCCTCCAACCAGTTCAATCTCATCCCTCCCAGCAGCTCCCCTTCCACCCCCCGGGGAACTGAAGATTGTCCTGGCCGCGACCTGAGACCTCCATGAGTGGAGGGAAGAGTGATCTATGTCTCTTCCCCCAGCAGCTCGGACCAGTCCCAGCCCCCCAATCCCCCCTTTCCCCAGGGGAGCTGGGGAATTCCTGCCAAGCACCTTGAATGGGAGGGGCCTCAAAGTGGGCAGGGCCAGGGTCCAGCAGGGGTTGGGGGGTTCCTGCTCTGCTCTGCCTTGCCCGTTCCCACCCAGTCTTGACCTCCCATCCTTTCATCTGTTCCCCCACTGGAGACGGAAGATCTTTTATTTTCTATTATTTATAACTTCAGACTTGGGCCCCCCTGTTCTTTCTTTCCCATTAACTTGAGTGATCTGTGTGAGAGACAGACAGATGCCCCACAAGGATGGTTGGACAAGGACTTTTACTTTTTATTACATAAAAATATTAAAAAATAAATAAAAAAATAAAAATTTAAACTAACTTAACCTGCCTGTAGTTTCCTCTTTGGAGACTAGAGTACGGTTATAGCTATCAGTCTTATTAGTACTAGTGTTACAGTTACCTTGTCATCTGTTCCCTGTTTCCCTTCATGTGAAAATTGTAGCCAGTTTCTCTAAACCCTAGGATAAGGGTAAGCAAATCAGAGTCCTACACTATTCCTTTGAAGGTGGGTCCCAAACAACGTCTGAAGTCGTGTAGTTGGTGACTGAGGTTCTGGATAACTGGATGGCTAAACATGCGTGAGATAGTCCCCTTCCCAAAATGGAGCAGTGTGGCGATGTGATGCTGTCCCTGGCTGGCTCTGGAGCTGCTGCACAGGGCACCCAACCTCCCAGTGACTGTTTTCTCATCCGGAAATCAGCCTCATCTCAAGGTGCTATTGAAAGTTTTCATTTCTAATATAAGTCCTTCATGAATTAGTCCACCTCTTTATGTTGAAAGCTGCTTTAGTGTCTCTGGCCATTGGAAATAAAGGCCTGACTGATGCACAACTGAGAGGTCTTGGGTGTGAGTGAGAGCTATTAAAGGTGGAGCTGCTAGCGGGAAAAGGGGGGAAGGGACTGGTTGGGGAACCAGGTTTAGAGGAGCAGGAGCTAAATTAGGGGTTATGGATGGGACAAGAAGATTGAAGCATGGCGTGTGGAAATGACAACAGGCTTCAGAGGAGGTGGTTTTTCAAGGAGGCAGTTTGGATTTCTCTTAACTGTGAGACCTGACCTTGGTTTCCTTATCTTTAAAATGGAGATAATTTCACCTTTACAGGCTTCTGAGGATAAGGCTGATGCTCAGTGGTAGGCAAGGGTGTTCCAGCTCGGACCACAGCCCGAAAAAATTTGCTGAGACAAGGGCAGGAAGAATGAAGGCTAGATATTGGGGGAGATCCCCAGGGTACGAGGATCTGAAACTTGGTAACGGGTGGGCATGGTGGGGAGGCGAGAGGGTATATTAAGAAGG
This sequence comes from Varecia variegata, assembly GCA_028533085.1. Classification (NCBI taxonomy): domain Eukaryota; kingdom Metazoa; phylum Chordata; class Mammalia; order Primates; family Lemuridae; genus Varecia; species Varecia variegata. The sequence goes on along the minus strand of CM052448.1, from coordinate 16,767,574 downwards.
GGATTTTACTTGGCAGCCGCTTGATTGCTAAAAACAGGCAGGGTTGGGGTCCCAAGTGGAAGAGCTTTCCAAAGATGGGGATAGGATGGGGGACATCAACTGAGGTGAGGGGTGGAAGACAAGGACGGAAGCAGCAGGAGCAGGAAAGCCTTCAGTTGAGCTCAGGATGCCTGAAGTCCAGATGAGATACAGGTGTCTGTAGCTCTGTGAAATGTGCAGGTGTTGGTGAGCAGTCCTTTTGATGCTTTATGAGAGGATGGCAGATAGGTCATCCAAGCCCCCAGTGGATGCCTGAAACTGCAGATGGTGTCGAGCCCTGTACATGCTACATTTTTTCCTATACATACATAGCTGTGATAAAGATTGATGTGTTAGGCACAGTTACTCATACACTTCAGGGCCATTCTTAACTCAAATAAGGATTCCTTGAACACAAGCACTATGATACCATGACAGTTGATCTGATAACCTTGATGGCTGCCAACAGGCAAAGGGATAATTCACATCCAGAGTAGGACAGAGCAGAACGGTGTACAATTTAAAACTTAAGAATTATTTCTGGGTTTTTAACATTTAGTATCTTCAGACCACAGTTGACTGCAGGTAGCTGAAACTGAAAGCCATACTGCAAATGCGGGGGACTACTGTGTATTAATTTATCATCTTTGAGCAGAAGTCTTTTCAGAGTTGGAAAGGAACTTAGTTTTTATCCAGGGAAGAATTCCATTGTGAAACCTTTCAGCTTTGCCTTGAACAGAGGAGGAGAAAACAAGCTGCTCCATCATTGGACAGTACCTCATGGAAAGTTCTTCCTTATATCCTCCCTCCCTCTCGCCTACTTTGCTTAGTTTGCTTCTGCTCTGGAGTTCCCTGATCAGGTTGAGTTTCTCAAAACACCTCTCAGATTGGGCCCAAGCCCCCCTTCTCTTCTGGGGGCCTGTCCATTTCTCCCCACTCCCCACTGAATGCTACTTTTTTGTTTGGGGTCAGCATCCGCAATTGCCAGTCATCATTCCAAGTTTTAAGAAAATCTCAGCATTTTATTCCCTGCATATTAGATAAACAGCCTTTTTCTTAACTTTAAATCTTGGTAAATGTTGAAAATCAAATTTATTCTTCAACCTCTCTTGTGGTTGGAACCAGTGATACAGCAGTGATGACCCATCAGATATGCTTCGGGAGTGACCGTTTGCTGAGATTTTACTCATTTCGAGTGCCTTGTGCAGTGGGTTTGGAGATGAACGAGATACAGGCGTACCTCATTTTACTGCACTTTGCTATATTGCGCTCCTCGGGCATCTTTTACAATTTGAAGGTTTGTGGAAAGCCCGCACTGAGCAAGTCTACCAGTGCCATTTTCCCAGCAGCATGTGTTCATGTCATTTTTTCTCTTAGCAATAAAGTATTTTTTAATGAAGGTATGTACAGGTACGTACATAGTTTTTTTACTCATAATGCTATTGTACACTTAATACAGTCGGCCATTGAACAAAATGGGCTTGAACTGTGTGGGTCCATTTCTGTGCAGATTTTTTTCAATAAAAGTTGCACTGAGTGTGCCTGCCTCCCCTTCTACCCCCTCCATCCCTGAAACAGCAAGACCAACCCCTCCTCTTCCTCCTCAGCCCATTCAACATGAAGATGACAAGGATGAAAACCTTTAGATGATCCACTTAATAGTAAATATTTTTGTGATTTCTTAATGTCTTCTTTTGTCTAGCTTATTTTAAGAATACAGTATGTAATACAGATAATGTACAAAATATGTATTAATTTGGTGTTAGCAAGGTTTCCAATCCACAGTTTTTTGGGAAGTCAAGAGTTATACATGGGTTTTTGACTGCACAGGGGGTCAGTGCCTCTAACCCCCTTGTTGTTCAAGGGTCAACTGTAATGTAAATGTAACTTTTATATGTACTGGAAAACAAAAACAAAATTTGTGACTTGCTTTATTGCAGTAGTCTAGAACCAAACCTGCAGTTATCTCCAAGGTATGCTTGTAGAGTCCTTATTATAAAGTCAGTCTAAACAGGTAGGCTGGGCGTGGTGGCTCATGCCTGTAATTCCAGCACTCTGGGAGGCCAAGTCAGGAGGATGACATGAGGCCAGGAGTTTGAAACCAGCCTGGGCAACACAGCAAGATCTGTCTCTACAAAATTTTTCTTTTTTAAAAAAACCAGTCAGGGCCGGGTGCGGTGGCTCACGCCTGTAATCCTAGCACTTGGGAGGCCTAGGCGGGCGGATTGTTTGAGCTCAGGAGTTCGAGACCAGCCTGAGCAAGAGCGAGACCCCGTCTCTACTAAAAATAGAAATTATCTGGCCAACTAAAAATATATATAGAAAAAATTAGCCGGGCATGGTGGTACATGCCTGTAGTCCCAGCTACTCGGGAGGCTGAGGCAGTAGGATTGCTTGATCCCAGGAGTTTGAGGTTGCTGTGAGCTAGGCTGACGCCACGGCACTCACTCTAGCCTGGGCAACAAAGCGAGACTCTGTCTCAAAAAACAAAACAAAAAAAAAAACCAGTCAGGCATGGTGGTGCATGCCTGTAGTCCCAGCTACTCCAGAGGCTGAGGCAGGAGGATCGCTTGATCCCAGGAGCTTGAGGTTACAGTGAGCTATGATCACACCACTGCACTCCAGCCTGGTGGACAGGAAGACCATGTCTCTTAAAAAAATAAAAATAAGTTTAAACAGGTAACTAGACACTGACCTAGTAACTACTCAAAGAGGATGTAAGGTGCATTTGGCACCTGAGCTCAGGCCATGCTGGCTCCAAGTGGTAACCAAATTCGTTCCCAGGACCTCCCAGGAGACTGTTCAACAGTACCCTACTGTAGCATTCTACTAGGCAGTCGCACAGGCTCACTGGACTAGATTTCTCCTCTCAAGTTGTTGCAGCAGTAACAATGGCTTTAAAGACAGCTTTCCAGCCTATACCATAGAGATGGACTCTCGCTGCTAGACAAGGACTCTTGTTAAAATGGCTCTGAGCTCTCACAAGCTCCTCATCTGTCTGGTCTTCAATGTCCTTTTTGTACTCCTTCATCCTCTCCACCTTACACAAAGGACAGACACACAGGCCAGCTCACTATTCACAGAACAGTTTATTGGCCCACCTCACCTGGCAGACCACCCCTACTGACCAAGGGGAAGTGTCCATCTAGCTGCACTCTGCCGGGTTGCAGCTTGTGCCCTCAGGGCACCAGAAGCGGGAGAGAACACTGGCCAAGGCAGCCCTAAATGCAAGAGGACGTGAGCAGAGGTCCACAGACTCAACCCCACTTGATGTTCTTGTCCTCCTCAGTCATGGCTGACGTGTCAGTGACCAGGCCGGTGCCAATGGTCCGGTTGCCATCTCGCAGGGTGAAACGCTGGCCTTTCTCTAAGATCATCGGCTGCCGCAAGATTAGGCTGAGCTTCAGGTCCTCCCCAGGCATGGCAAGCTCCTGGAGGGGACAGAGAGGATCATGCATGGCCTTCACTCTTACTGTTTGCTGTCTTGGAGCTTAAGAGTCATGGGAAAATGCAGCAGGGTGATGATTCTGCCTGGGGACAGCTCCGTCCATCCCAGCTGTCAGGCAGATGCAAACAGTATATTCAAAATAGGAGAACATAAAAGGGACCAGTGATGAGTACTCCTATGGTACGTTCACGAGAACAAAACGCTTAGGAAATTCTGGCTTATGCAAATTTCTTAATGATAGAGCTTTTCTGAGCCTTCATATACAGTGAAACATTGCACGAGAGGAACCCTTTTCTAGGAAATCTTCCTGTGGGCAAATGCTGGTATAGCTAAGCTGCTAACCTACTTCAGCCTAGCGCAGACTGGATGAGGACTCGTTCCCCCTAAGTCCACTGGTCAAGACCCCCTCCACCTACTAGCTTCACTGACAGCTGCAGCCAGCCTCTCTTCACCCAAGGAAATAGTCACCCAGATTGTCACATGACACCTTTGGGACCATGAGTGAGGCAGAGCTGATAGGAAGAGCGCCCCCTCCACTCCTTCACATTCCCTACACCCGCCGTACCTTCCCTGGCGGCAGGATGATACGACAGGCCATGTCCCAAGTCAGGGAGAACATGACGGGCATGAAGTGGGATACAAAGGGCTTGTGGCGACCACCCTCCTCCTTGGTGAGGATGTAAACCTGGAGGAGATAAAGCAACGACAGTGGAGCTGGGCTTGGCTGGAAGCAGTGCCTCTGTGCAGGGGACAGCTTGGCTCGCTCTGCCCACCATCACCTGGTGCCCTCACCTGTGCCTCCACCTTCTGGTGGGGCTGGATGGAACCTGGCTTGACCATGACCAGGCCACGCCTCAGGTCTTCCCGCTTCAAGCCTCGGACCAGGGCCCCGAGGTTGTCCCCTGCCTCTGCCCTCTCCAGGCTCTTGTGGAACATCTCAATGCCTGAGGGGAAAGAGAGAAAGAAGGGAGAAGGGACGAGGGAGGAGAGTCTGAGGCAGAGGGAAGGCACAAAGGGAAAGGTCATCCTGGAGCCAGCCCCTGGGTCCCAAGGCTTCCTTCCTGTACCTGTCACCACAGTGCGAATATTCTTGCTATGTCCTAAGAACTCACAGTCATCTCCCTTCTTTAAAATGCCACGCTCTAGTGTACCTGTCACCACGGTGCCCCGGCCTGGAAGGCAACAGGACAGGACATCAGGGATGCTGGGCTAGGCTATTACTAAGAAGAGGGAGTGTGAACAAGCATGGTCCTCACCAGGGATAGAGTAAACTGTCTCTACAGGCAGCAGGAAAGGCTTCTCCAGGTCCCGGGTGGGCACTGGGATGTAAGTGTCCACAGCATCCAGCAGCTTCTGCACCGACTTCAGGCCTAGCTCAGGGTCACGTTGCTGTTGGAAGAAGGTGACAGGACTCTGAAATCTCCATTCTACTCCTCTTACCAAGAGCCACTCCCCAGACACAGCAGAGCTCTGGACACCCATCCAGCCCCATCCTCTGCAGCAGCAGCCCCGCCAACCCCGGCCTGACTCCACTTTCACCTCAAGGGCACAGAGGGCAGATCCTACGATGACTGGGGTCTCGTCCCCTTTGTAGCCAAACTCATTGAGCAGTTCCCGGATCTCCAGCTCAACTAGCTCCACCATCTCCGAGTCCTGGACAGCATCGGCCTTGTTCACATACACCACAATGTGCTCTACTCCAATCTGTAGATGGGAAAGAGACGGGCACAGTGTCCAGAGTGGCCCAATTCCCCCTTTCTCTTTCCACCCCTACCCAGGCCCCCAGTACCTGTTTGGCCAGTAGTAAGTGCTCTCGGGTCTGGGGCATGGGGCCATCGTTGGCTGCCACCACCAGGATGCAGCCGTCCAGAGGAGCAGTGCCTGTGATCATATTCTGGGAAGGAGGAGAGGAAACACTCAGCCTAGATCAACGACCTCCTCAGCTCCCCATCCATCTAGCCAAGTGCAGCAGTTAGAAACTGAGGTCCCCCCTTTTTCTGCCATCTCCTCACTGTACCCACTTTGGCCATGGCCACAAATCTATGATCTCATATATAGACATCGTGAATACCTTAACCTCCTCCCTCTAAACCTAGCATCCTGGCAGGAAGCAGCTCATGACCCTGTCCCCAGTGTCCTGGGCAAAAACCCTCACCTTAACATAATCTGCGTGACCCGGGCAGTCTGTGTGAGCATAGTGGCGGTTGGCGGTGCTATATTCCACGTGGGCTGCATTGATGGTAATACCCCGAGCTCGCTCCTCCGGGGCATTGTCAATCTCCTCATACTTCTTGAATTTGGCCCCTCCTCCCTCTGCTAGAACTAAGGGAGGAAGAGAACACACCTCTCAGCTAAAGTTTCAGAGCTAGAGGCAGGGCTCAGGCCACACCCCAAGGTCCCTCCCACTTAAATAAGCGAGCTCCCTCAAATCTCTATTCCTGCAGAGAGAACTGCGGGTCAGAAAGAAATGTTAAAAGGCCTCAAGGAGCTGCCCTTTGACTTCTCCAGGGTAAAGCCTCTGTTTACAGAGCATTCCCCACGGATAGACGGAGGCCACTCAGGGTCCCCCAATTTACACATCACATTCATGTTCAGGGGAAATCTGTCTTCCGCATCTTCCAATCAACCCCACCGTCCGAGTTCAGGCTCCTGGGGCCACAATAAACTCCTCCAGCAGACACTCGGCTGGCCCCACCTCCCCAGCTCCAGATCTCGCCGGACGCCCCCACCCAAAGCCCGCTCACTCTTCGTGATGGCTGCAGTCAGTGTTGTCTTGCCATGGTCCACATGGCCGATGGTACCCACATTCACATGGGGCTTGTCGCGCACGTAAGTCTTCTTGGCCTCGACCGCTAGGCCGCGGCACAAGAGAGGCAATGCTGGGGCCTTCAGCGGCCGCAACAGACCCTGCAGCAGTGGGATCGGGCCGGCGCTGAGACCTGCTGGGACAGTGGCTTGGAGTCAAGGGGTGAGTCCGATCCCGGATACCCGCGATGCCCCCCGCCACGTGTCCCTGGGCCGCTATCGCCCTCCCAGGCCCCTCACCGCGGAGGCGGAGCGTCGCGCGCAACAAGGTGGCGGCCGCCATTGTGCTCCTACTCGCGCCCCGGGTACGGGGTACGGGATACCGGGAGCCTAAGCGTGCAACGGAGGAAGGGCACTTGCGGCTGGAGGCAACTTCCGGCGGAAGTAGGGGCCTGGAGGGCAAGTCTAGGCACCTCTAGCCCCAGTTTCTATGGTCTTCTCCGCCGACTTCCGGATGGGGGCGCTGGTGTCTCCGGGCGGGGCCGGATCGAGAAGGTTTCCACCGCCCACTCCGGCCTCACGGCTGCGGGGCGAGGTCGTTCTTTCGGGCGGCGCCGGGGCGGGGGGAAGCGGAGCGTCCCATAATGCACCAGCGCCCCGAAGGCTCGCGGGCGTCGTAGTTCCAGGGGCGGCGGGCGCCCGGGGAGGGCGGGATCCAGAGAGAGGGTCCCGGCCTCCAGCCGGCAGAGGCGGCCCCAGCGCGGACCGCTTAGGAGTGTCCTGGGCCCGGCAGAGGCCCCAAACACCCTGGAGTCCGACTCACTTCGCGGTCCTCTCTGCCGCTGCTGGAGGTAGGACCAGGTCCTGGACACCTTTCGGGGATGGGGTCGAAGTGTAACTTAAATCTGTCCGCAAAGCCTTTGTTTTCCTATCTGTAAAATGGGAATAGTAGTATCTATTTCACAGGGAAATCCTGACGTCTGGCCCTGAGAGAAAATGAACCGGGCAGGAGCCTGGATTGGATCCTGGGGTCTCCAGGACCCACAGTCGTTGACCCTCAAGTACCCGCCCATCTGGCTCACAGCTTGCAGGGACCCTGTACCGCCTGACCTCACAGAGCCAGAGTCCCCAAGACAGAGCTTTGCTGCCCACTCCTGTAGCCCCTCAGCAGCCTATGGTCAAGCAATTCCCTTGATCGTCGCCCCACTCACCCAATTTTACAGATACACTGAGGGTGAGGGGCCAGCTTGGGGAGTCTTTAAGGGCAGCCTGAGTCTGTCCTGTTCCTGCTGTGGCCCCAGCACCTAACACAGGATGGAGCATGCAGTGAGTGCTCAATAAATGTCCATCAACTGAATAAGTGCGAGGCTAGTAAATGACGCTTAATTTTCACATCCATCATCTCATCACAGCTTCTTGACATCACCCTGAGGTGACATCACCCTGCTCAACCCTGATTTATGTTTCCAAAAGTGATCAGAGCCTAAGACTCAATTGACAGTGTTTGTTTCAAATAGATTCCCTAATACCCCCTCTGGAGATTATGATTCAGTGGGATCTAGGCACAGACTAGGAAACTATATAGCACATACACACACACCCTTTTGAGACTCAGAGGGGTTTGGGAAACTCTCAACTTTTATTTATCAGGCATTCATATTGGTTCATGGTCAATGTTTTCAGTGCTACTCTGTGTGGTAGGATCTATTATTGCCCACATTTTACAGGTAAGAAAACTGATAGGGTGATTAAGGAACTCAACACAACTAAACCCCCAAAAGTGTGGACACTACACCATACTATAATTTAACTGTCATTTTACTGCTCAGATAAAGTGAGGAACTTGCCAGGACTTCTGTCCTCCTGGCCCCCAACTCATCAGCTCTGCTTAGGAAGGGCTGGTACAGTTTAAAGGGTTTTCTTTCTTTTTACCTTGTTCCTTAGTCACTTCACTTCTGGGAATTTATCCTAAGACACTATTCGCCACTAACAAGATGTGAGTTTTTGGAGGTAGTATTTGAACTAATAGTTTCTATTTTAGTGATGCTATATTTATTTTAATGTGTCTTAGTTTGAAAAATACTGGCATAAATGGTCAAGTATCACTTGATCCCAGGAGTTTGAGAGGCTACAGTGAACTATGATTGTGCCACTGCATTCCAGCCTGGGTGACAAAGCAAGGCCCTGTTTCAAAAAAAAGAAAAAATTTCTTACTGGCGTAAGTAAATATCAAGTTTTAAAACATCAATTTAAAGAATGCTATTTGGTAGATAATATTCTGGTGGTATGAATATATGGCAAATTTGGGGGAAGATGGGGAATGAATGAAGTTTGAGAAACACTGTGCTCAAAAAAGAGTTCAAAGGCAGAAAATTTCCTAGAGCTGTTCACTGAGGCATCCTCCAGAATAGCGAATGGCTTAATCAGGAGACTTGATTGATAGATAACAGATTTTACACCGGCTGGGTTAAGCCGAAGAGGGATTTGTTAAGGGTGTTAGGCAGCTTACAGAACTGTGGGGCAAGCTGGAAAAATAATGCCAAGCCATAGAACTGATCTGACCTGATAATAAAACTGCTGCTACTGCCACTGCCACCAAACACTCAATGCCAGGATTTAGACTCGTCCGTAACAGCGATTTCTGGTGGCAATGAAACCACTTCTGCATCAAGAAAGTCACTTTACATCCCTCCAACCTCAAAGCCAGGCAGATTCAAAGCCTCACATGGATGTGTCTTATTGGAGAACCCTAGATCCTGTGTCAATGATCAGAGGGACTGAGAGATGTGTTCTAACTTTGATGTTGGAAGCAGGACTGATAGCAAGGCATTTCTCCAGGTGTAGAAAGTCTCTTCAGAAGATGTCCAGTTGTACCTATGACCAATATTAAACTGGAAGAGTGGAATGAGCACCAATATCCAGTATGTGGATATGGTGGCATGAATTCTGACTTAGCCACTATGTGAAATATTAATTGGGTAGATTCAGAGTTACAGAGACCAGGGGAGCCAGCCACCCATGAGAACACTTGTGAGCAATGTTAAATGAAGAAAGGAAGCTGGCTACTATAGAAAAATAGCAAATGGACAAGGTCAAGGGCTGAAGGGGGAGAGACAAAGGAAGTCAAAAACAATGTGGAGTGGCTCACGCCTGTAATCCTAGCACTCTGGGAGGCCGAGGCAGGTGGATCGCTCGAGGTTGGGAGTTCGAGACCAGCCTGAGCAAGAGCGAGACCCCGTCTCTACTAAAAATAGAAAGAAATGATCTGGCCAACTAAATATATATATAGAAAAAATTAGCCGGGCATGGTGGCGCATGCCTGTAGTCCTAGCTGCTCGGGAGGCTGAGGCAGTAGGATCGCTTAAGCCCAGGAGTTTGAGGTTGCTGTGAGCTAGGCTGATGCGATGGCACTCATTCTAGCCTGGGCAACACAGTGAGACCCTGTCTCAAAAAAAAAAAAAAAAAAAAACAACAATGTGGAGGCCAGGCGAGGCTCATGCCTGTAATCCCAGCACTTTGGGAGGCCGAGGCAAGAGGATCACTTGAGACCAGGAGTTCAAGATTAGCCTGGGCAACAAAGCAAGACCCTGTCTCTACAAAAAGAAAAAAAAAAACTTAAAACATTAGCCAGGCGTGGTGTGGCCCACACATGCAGTCCCAGCAACTCGGGAGGCTGAGGCTGGAGGATCCCTTGAACCCAGGAGTCAAGGCTGCAGTGAGCTATGATTGCACCACTGAACTCCAGCCTGGGCAACACAGTGAGACCCTTTCTTAAAAAAAAAATTGTTACTTTATGAGGCTATGAATTTGCTCGGAGAAGGAGAGAGAGCTTCTCTCTGTCAAACATTTATTTTACATGATTTCAGTTAAAGAAAGGAAAGTTCTTTGTGCAGAATCATTAACTCTTTAAAAAAAAGACACGCTTGAAATCCACTGGCCTTCTGCCTCCCCACAACAGTTGATTCTGCTATATGGCAGATACTTTGAGCTCCTCCTTAACAAAGCCATTTTTCCATCTTTCTGCAGGCAGGGTCCTGATTTCTTTTTTCAGGGTGGCCCTTTCCCCAGCTCCAGGAAGAGATCCTGAGGTCTAGTCCAGTTCTGGTGGTCCAGTTCTCCTTGGCAGGGGGTGTGTTTAGGGTTGGGTATGTGACTCGTTTGAGACCAGTAATCAGTAAGAGGAGATCTGCTTGGGGGCCAGTGGCGGGGAGTGGTTCCGGGAAAGGATTCTCCCTCTTAAAAAGGAGACATGGAAGAGATGGGTCTCCTGACTCTGGATATTGCTGGGTCTGGGTGGGAAACCTGGAACTACTGTGCCCATCTTGCTCCCAGTGGATGCTGAAGCCAAAACCCAGAGGAAGGCAAAGCGAAGAGCATCTTAGAAGACTGGACGACTTGTATGCGAGGGGATGAATGTCCATAATGTTTAAACCAGACTGTCAGGGTGGCCTGTAATTTGCAGTCAAACACATCCATACTCTCCTTACACATCTCAGTACTCGGCACCACCGTTCCCCCGCCCCTCACCCCACACCTAACCCATTGCCCAGCCCTCGCGATTCCCTCTCCAAACTGTATCCCAAACGCGACTATTTCTCTCAACACTGTGGTTGTGTCTGGGATCATCTGTCATCTAGGTGACCCCAGGAGCTCTTCACTGGGTCTCTGGGCTCTGTTCTTGTTCCTAGTACCTGTCAAATCCATTCTCCACACAGCAGCCAGATCAGTCTTTAAAATGTGGAGCAGGGCCGGGCGCGGTGGCTCACACCTGTAATCCTAGCACTCTGGGAGGCCGAGGCGGGCGGATTGTTTGAGCTCAGGAGTTCGAGACCAGCCTGAGCAAGAGCGAGACCCCGTCTCTACTAAAAAATAGAAAGAAATTATATGGACAGCTAAAATATATATAGAAAAATGAGCCGGGCATGGCGGCACATGCCTGTAGTCCCAGCTACTCGGGAGGCTGAGGCAGGAGGATCGCTTGAGCCCAGGAGTTTGAGGTTGCTGTGAGCTAGGCTGACGCCATGGCACTCACTCTAGCCCGGCCAACAGAGTGAGACTCTGTCTCAAAAAATAAATAAATGTGGATCAGAATGAATTCCTCCCTCAGTGGTTCCTTATCACACATAGAATAAAATCCAAACTCCTAGTTCAAATGGGTGAATTGTATCTCCTGGGGGTAGGTGGTGGGTGAATTACATCTCAATAAAGCGTTATTAAAAAAAAAGTAATTCAGGCCGGGCGCGGTGGCTCACGCCTGTAATCCTAGCACTCTGGGAGGCCGAGGCGGGTGGATCGCTCGAGGTCAGGAGTTCGAGACCAGCCTGAGCAAGAGTGAGACCCCGTCTCTACTAAAAATAGAAAGAAATTATCTGGCCAACTAAAATATATATATATACAAAAAAAAATTAGCCGGGCATGGTGGCGCATGCCTGTAGTCCCAGCTACTCGGGAGGCTGAGGCAGTAGGATCACTTAAGCCCAGGAGTCTGAGGTTGCTGTGAGCTAGGCTGATGCCATGGCACTCACTCTAGCCCGGGCAACAAAGTGAGACTCTGTCTCAAAAAAAAAAAAAAAAAAAAAAAAAAAGTAATTCAAACTCCTCCCCAAGGCCCACAGGCCTGAGCGATCTGGCCTCTGCCCACCTCTTTGAACCCTTTTAGTACAACTTACATTTCACTCTCTGCCCCCAGCCACACTGGCCATCCTTCTGTTTTGCAAATATCCCACAATTGTTTCTACCTCAGAGGCTTTGCAGATGTTCTTCCCTCTCCCCGGAATGCTCTTCCCTGTGGCTTTCCCCGTGGCATGCTCCTTCTTGACATTCAGGTCCCACCTCAGATGTCACCTCTTCTCTCTGAAGTAGTCCCTAAAGTCACTCTCTTAATGTCTTCTTTGGTTTGCTTTATAGCATCTAAATATCCAAACTTATCTCATTAGTTTGCTGGGTTTTTTTTTTTTCCTGTCTCACCAGCTCATGATGGTAAGAACTTAACTTTTTACTCTAAGAACAATGCCTCACTCTTACATGAATGAGTATTTGTTGAAGGAATTGTTTGTTGAGTCATTTCAGTTGAGCGATTGTGTTGGGCTTAAGTTTCCTGATGTTTTCAATGGAAAGCAAATTTTGTATTCATGTTCATTTTATAAATAAAGATGAGTCACTGTAACTTCTCGGCCCTCAGTTTTTATTATCTATAAATTGGGGGTGGACGTGAACTATATGATCTCTATTTCTCGTAGCTCTAAAACTTCTAAAAGAAGGATGGGGTCTAGTGTAACTGAAATGAGTACTGGGCTGGCCAAGAACTTAGTGGCAAATTGGTCCCAGAGCTTTGCCCTCAGTTCCACTCAACAAACCCTTATAGGAGGCTCAGGGACATCCTTCACTCTTCTTGCCACCAGCCAAACCGGCAGTGCCTCCACAGAAATCTCTCTGGATGGTTCCCCTGGCATCAGCCCCATTGCACTGCCCTCTCCTGGACCACTGTACCAGCGTCCTCTCTGCCTGCAGGCATCCTGTCTCCCCAGTGCTCCTGCCGGCCCCAGGTGCCTTCCAAACACACCCTGTCACACCTTTGTCACTCTGATGTGACTGGAGACATCCCGATTGCAAATGCTTTGTGAATGTCACACAAAAGCTAAGTAAAAGGCACTGGGGAAGTAGCCATGCGTGGCTTCCTAGAGGAAGCCAGACTTTGCCCCCTCAGGTTCAGTAATGCACAAGAATGACTCACAGAATGAAGGGAAATTCTATACTTGGGATTAAGTTTTTATTATAAAGGATACAAATTGGGATCAGCCAAATGAAGAGACACACAGGGTGAGTTCTGGGAGGGTCCAAGCGCACAGCTCTCATGCCCCCTCCCCGTGGAATCAGAACATGCCACCCTCCCAGCACATCAGTGCATTTGCTGACCAGGACAGCATTGAGCTTCAGTGTCCAGAGTTCTTATTGGGGTCTCATTACTCAGGCAAGATTGGTTAAGTCACTGGCCATGTGATTGATCTCAGTTTCCAGGCTCCCTCCCCTCCATGGAGATCGGGCTGGCTCAAAATCTCAACCCTCAAATCGCAAGGTTTCTGAAACTAACTAGAGGCCTGCCATCAGTCACCTCACCAGCAAAAACTCGGGTGTTATCTAAGGGACTCATGAATAACAGACATTTCTATTACTCAGGAAATTCCAAGTGTTTTGGAAGTTCTGTGCCAGGAACCCAGGACAAAGACCAGACAAATTCTTTATTTAATTAAGTTACAGCCACCGAGGTGGCTCACATTTGTAATCCGAGCACTCTGGGAGGCCGAGGCGGGAGCACTGCTTGAGGTCAGGAGTTCAGGACCAGCCTGAGCAAGAGTGAGACCCCGTCTCTACTAAAAATAGAAAAAATTAGCCTGGCATGGTGGCATTGTCTATAATCCCAGCTACTTGGGAGACTGGGGCAGGAGGATCACCTGAGCCCAGGAGTTTGAGGTTGCAGTGAGCTATGATGATGCCACTACACTCTAGCCGGGGCAACAGAGCAAGACTCTGTCTCAAAAAAATTTCTTTAATTAATTAATTTATTTTAGTGATACAGACTTGCTCTATCACCCAGGCTGGTCTTGAACTCCTGGCCTCAAGCAAGCTTCCCACCTCAGCCTCCCAAGGACCTAGGACTACAGACACAAACCACTGCACCCAGCTCCAAATCCTTTATTATACAACAGATGATCACTGGGTGACCTAAGCTGAGCTGATGAGATTCAACTCTACTTCGTTTGCTGGAGCTATTGGGAACGCTATGTTCTTTTTCTGCCAGCGTTGTTCAGCTGGTAGAATGAAGCTTGGTCCTGTTGGTGGCCATCTTGCTATCTATGAAGGGACAACCTGCCTGAGACTGAAGCCAGTCCAGGAAAAAGAGCTAAAAGAGATGGAGACCAAGTTCAAATTGACCTTGTTTGAGACTCTGGCACCAGCCAGGCCTGAAATCACTCTACCTCTGATTTTTCAATTCTTTGAATGCATAAACTTCTCCTCTTTTCATGTTTAAGTTGGCTTAAATTCAGGTTTCTATTACTTGTAGCTGAAAGCATCCTGAGTATTACATCCCCTGTTCTTGAGGAAGAAGTGTTTCTACCCTTCATATTAATACCTTGGCTTAACCTGGACCCTTAACCATCCCTACCCACCTTCCCCAGAACCTGTTCCTTCAGTGACTGTCCTCTCTACTGGCTCCTTTCCCCTCAGGCTTCCAGCATAATCAGTATCTCTCGGAATATAAACAAACAAGCAGCTCAGTGTGGTACCTGTAGTCCTAGCTACTTGGGAGGCTGAGGCGGGAGGATCACTTAAGCCTGGGAGTTCTGGGCTGTAGCACACTATGCCTATGGGGCACTAGATTCAGCATCAATATAGTGATTGGCAGTGGAGGACCTCCAGGTTGCCTAAGGAGGGGTGAACCAGCCTAGGTGGGAAACAGAGTAGGTCAAAACTCCCATGCTGGTCAGTAGCAGGATGGAACCTGTGAATAGCCACTGCACTCCAGCCTGGGCAACACAGCAAGACCCTGTCTCTTAAAAAAAAAAAATTAGAAATTATCTGATGGCAAGAGTGCAGGTAAAAAAAAAAAAAGAAAAAAGAAAAAAATAAAAAACAAAAAAAGAAAAAAATTTAGAAATTAAATAAACAAGCAAACCTTTCCACCTTCTCAAAACACAACCCTCTCTCTCCCCTTTTCAGTCCCATTCATCCTCCTACCTGGCCTTCCACTGACTCCTCAAACCACTACCATTTGGCTTCTGCTACCACCACGTCCCTAAAATGACTCTCACCAAGGTGGCTGAGCAATCTCTTCATTATCAATGTCTTCTTTTTTTATATTGTTTTCTCAACACTATACTAATGAGGAATCAATGTCTTCTGTAGCAGACAATGGCAGTGCATAGCCCCAATCCCCAGGGATCCTTTTTTACCATGTGTGTATGTGCTTGCCCATTTCTCCCGACACGCACACATCCTATACTCCCACACTTCCTGGTCTTTGGTGTGTGGTTTAACAGTTAGGATTATAAGATGTTTTTTTTTTTTTCAGGAACACCCTCAAGCTACTGGAGGGCTTTGTCTTGATGGAAGTACCTGGGAACTGACATCTCCCAGGGCATAGTAGTCCTTTGGTCAACGGCTGAGGGATGTTTGTGTCTGAAAGGCCCAGCTCCCTTGTCTCTGGACAAATGTGAGGCATACTTATATCCATGGCTCCACTGTGAGATCGAACAGAACTACTCTCCACCTGATATCACACACTTGATTGGCTTCCCCTCCTTCCCTCTCCTGCTTCTCCCACTCCCTTACTGGTTTCTCCTGGTAGCTCTTTCTTAATTAATCATTTGCACGCAAATCCTCATCCTAAGGTGTTTCTGGGAAACCTCACCCAAGACATCATCTCAGCACTTTCTACTTCTCTTTCTTTGCCTGTTTAATGTTGATTATTCCCCAGACTAGGCCCTGGGCCCTCTTCTCCTTTCTATATATATGGCCTGGACAATCTCATTGATGTCCATGGCTTCAACTACTTCTCACATCTGATCATCACCAAACTGCTTTGCACAGCTCAGATTATAAATTCATCTCTGCTGGACAGCTCCACCTAGTTGTCCAAGGATACCTCCTGCACTATCTAGTAGCCACTAGCCACCTGTGGCTGTTTTAATTTTAATTTATTTATTTTTAGAGACAGGGTCTTGCTCTGTCACCAAGGATGGAGTGCAGTGGCACAATCATAACTCACTGCAGCCTCAAACTCCTGGACTCAAGGGATCCTCCTGCCTCAGGCTCCCAAGTAGCTAGGATTACAGGTATGTGCCACTATTTTTTTTTTTTAATTTTTTGTAGAGATGGGGTCTCACTGTTACCCAGGCTGGTCTCAAACTTCTGGGCTCAAGTGATCCTCCCACCTTGGCCTCCCAAAATACTGGGATTACAGATGGGAGCCACCATGTGAGACCTGTTTTAATTTTAATTAACTAAAACTTCAGTTCTTTAGTCACACTAGCCAAATTTCAAGTACTTAATAGCCACATGTGGCTAGTGGCTACAATATTGGACAGTGCCAGTGTGATGTAGAACATTTCAGTCATATTCCAGAAAGTTTTATTGGACAGCTTAGACATAACAGTTCCAAACCCAACTCATCATCACTAGCCTCTTGCCTTTCTGTAATCTTCAGCTGTGTGTCTCTCGCCCAGGGAATGATAGACCAACTACAGAGAAAGGGTGTGTAAGAGTATGTGGGGCAAAGGTGGGTGGACCACAGGAATAGGGTCCTTTTCATTGACATCTTCCTATGAACTGGGAAGAGGGATGAACAAAGCTGGTGTGTTGTGAGCTGATGTTAGTTTGGTTAGAGCTAGGGGCTAAGACTGGCTGAGCCAGGCCTTTCCACAAGTTTTTCCACCTCCGTCTGGCAGTCACAGCTGTGAACAAACTTGCTTATGAGAGTCAGGATATTTATCCATCTCCATTTCTTGGGTTAGTTGCCTCTGTAAGGTTCCAGGATGGGTACTTGATCCAATCAGCTGGTCAGTTCTGGAAATTTCATTGGGAATCTCAGAAAAGAAGCGTTCTCCTTCCAGAGTTGCTAGGCTAGTAGGACTTAAATTTGGAGCTATAGAAAGCCACCTTGCCACTAAGGGAGGACAGCCTGCCTTAGAGTGAAGCGAAGTGCACAGGGAAAGCAGGACCAGAGATAGTGAACCCCAGGTTCCTGATGTCTTTTGGCCCCTGTCTTCAGCTGTCTGGAAGAAGTTTGATCCACTCTGGACTTTTCAATTACTTGAGCCATAGATTCCCTATTGTTTAGGCCAGCTGGAGCTGGGTCAATGAGAGACAGGATTGATAGAGGACCTCAATATGCTCACGATTTCGACTAGCCCTGTATACCTTAATTGTTCTCAGTTTCAGCTGGCCTTGATGTCTCTCTTGAGCTCTGGGCTGTATGTCCACCTACTTCCTGATGTCCCACAAGCACATCCAAAATTGACCTCATTATTTCTCACCCCTATCTTTATTTCCCCTCTCAGAGAAACCAAGGTCGGAAGTTCAGGCTCCGCCTCCCCGCGGGGCCTCCCGAAGGTCACCCGTTTCTTTCCTCGCCCAGATCCTTGGGGGCGGTGTCCGCGTCCCCCTCCGCGGCCGGGCCGGCCGGGCGCTCTAGGCTGCAGCGGGCCCTTCAAAAAGCCTCATCATCTCGCTGGTTTCCGGTACTCAGCGGCTACTCTAGCCTTCAGCAGGGCCTCGGGACTCTGTGGCCTAAAGTGCCCTCTCTGTGGTTGACATATCTCCTTTGTCCCGAGTGTCCTCCGGGAGGACGTTCTGGTGGGATCCCACCCCTTCCCACGGCTGGCTCTGTGGTCCCTTTTAGGTGCAACCGGAGAAGTCCCTGAAGCCCTACGAGACTCACACCTATAGGTCTTAAGGGTCTCCGCGGACTAGGAGGATGGCGGAAGTAAGTATGAAGGTAGCCTTCCCTTCGCCGCTCTTCTCTATGGTCGCTTCCTTCTGCGACAGGAAAAGGGGTCCCGGCGCCTGCGCAAAACCGCGCTGGGCGCTCGTCGCGGAGGGGGTGGGGGTGCGCAGGGAGCGGGAGCTGCCGCCGCCGCCGGAGCAAACCGCGGGGACCGAGATGCAGGTGGGACCGGAACCGGAACCCCCCTCTTCAAGTGCCTCTTTCCTCTCCGCGTCCCGGCCCCGGCGCCTGAGAACGAGCCCTGGGCGGGGGTGGGCGTGGAGGCCCGGGCAGGGGGGCGCTCGGCCCCGCAGAGTGCAGCAGACAGGGCTGGTCCTCAGCAGGCTGTGTCCCCGGAGAAGGGACGGGTGCGGGGTGTCCAGGGAGTAGGGTCGGGTCGGAGTGGATTGACCACCGGGCCCGGAGGGTCCAAGCCACGGAGCGGAGCCTGCACTCTCCACCACCCGCCCTTCGGGAAATACCAGAACTGAGCCAAGAGGCAGGTGCACCGGGAAAATGTGTCTGAGTCCTGCTTGGCAGAAGAGAAACTGAGTCACCAGCTCAGGAGCCGCAGGGTCAGCGGACCTGAAGGGGGCTGGCTCTGCCTGTGGTGCAGAGGGTTGGGTGGGCCTGTGCAGGCTGAGGTGGCCTCTGGCTGGAGATTGGTCTCTGCTGTGTCTGCACCTCTTGGCTCGGTTCCCCCGTGCTCCATGACTCCTGCGTCTCCTGGCTGCTTCTCGTTGGTTTGGAGTTATCCCTGTGGTTGGGGCCGCCTGAGTGTGTAGGGCTGAGGCGATAGAGGGGGAGTCGCTGACTTTCAGCCTGGCTGTGCGTTTGAGTAGGAGTCTGAGGTTGCGGAGGGTTTGGGGAGACTTTTCTGAGCTGCCCTGGCCCCAGTTACCTTCCAGTACAGCGTGCAGGAGCACTAACCAAAGAGCCGTGGGTTGTAAATTCCACGCCCAGCTCTGCCACTTTCTAGTTGTAAGACCTTGGGAAGGCTCTTCCTTTCTTTAATTTCTCTTTTAGAGTGTTGGAACTGTGATACTCTTGTCCTCCATGAAAATAGTGACAATGGCAATCATTTTTTGTGTGCTTACTTTGTGTCAAGAACTGACATATTCCACTTAATTTTCCCAACAATTCTAGCAGGTGGGGATCATTAACTCTGTTACACAGATGCGAAAACTGAGGCTCAGAGAGGACATGTGATTTGTTAAGATCACACAGCTGATAGGTGGCTGAGCTGAGGTTTCAGCCTAAATCTGACATCAGAACCTGTGGCCTTTAAGCAGCAGGCTAACAGCCTTTAGGGCACGCTCCCCAGTGAGAGAAGAGGGAGGGGAAACATCCTAGGGCCCGAGCTCCCTGGGATATTTTGGCCAGCAGAGACTTGTCCTGACCCAACCCACAGTCTCTCCTCGGGTGCTGCCGCCTCTGGGCCCCAGGCTGAAGGGGCACCGAAGAAGTGGGCTGGGCTGTAGCTATTCCACGTCTGCTGCACACAGTCACTGGGTGCTGGACTCCGGCGTGAGCTCTCAAAACAATTGCTGTTTCAATCCGTCATCCATCCATCCTCCTTAATGGGTAACCTCCCTCCAAAAAGCTGAACCATAAGGTGCATGAGGCAGGGTCTCTAAGCTCTGTGGTCCCAGCTCTTCTCTGGCCCCATGAGAGCTGGAGCGGTAAGGCACTCCCTGGGGACAAGGACTGTGCAGTGGGAAAACAGTAGACCTGGAGTTCTGAAACTTTTCTGAGCTTCAGTTTCCTCATCTGTTAGAGCAGCTATTAAAACCTCTCACAGGTAAAGGTAAGATAACCACGTGGAATTCTCTAGAATGTCACATGGGAAGTGTGTAGTGAGTATTGGAGGATCCATCATAGAGAAGGAGGTGATCTGGAAAATTTTTTTTTTTTTTTTTGGTCTGGGGGAGGAAGGTGCTCCACAGTCCTCTGTCTGTCACTTGTGGATCTGAAGCCAGGGGAGGTGGCCGGGAAGGCAGCAGGGTGTGGGCAGGCTAGACCTTAGGGTGCCGGTTGAGTGGGGCTTGTGGGGTGCGAGGGTCTGGGAGAGGGAAAGGCGGTTTGGTTCTCTTGCCCGTTGCTCTATGAGGAGTCTGAACTGGCCTAGGGAGTCTGGCTTGGGGTGGGACTCTCGGCTAGTCCCACCTGAGCAGTGACCTGGTGTATGTGCCTCTCTCTCCTGCAGCTGCTGCCGCTCAGCCCGTGTCTTCTGGCCGCTTCCCTCTTTGCTGCCCCTCCCCACAGGCTCCCCCTCTCCGCCTCCTGGGGACCATCATGAATGGTGCCCCTTCCCCGGAGGATGGGGCCTCCCCCTCCCCTCCCCCGCTGCCACCACCTCCTCCCCCGAGTTGGCGGGAGTTCTGCGAGTCCCATGCCCGGGCTGCCGCCCTGGATTTTGCCCGCCGTTTCCGCCTCTACCTGGCCTCCCACCCCCAGTACGCGGGGCCCGGGGCTGAGGCCGCCTTCTCCCGCCGTTTTGCCGAGCTCTTCCTGCAGCACTTCGAAGCGGAGGTGGCCCGGGCCTCTGGCTCCCTCTCGCCCCCCATCCTGGCTCCCCTGAGTCCTGGTGTGGAGATCTCGCCACACGACCTGTCCCTTGAGAGCTGCAGGGTGGGCGGGCCCCTGGCTGTGCTGGGCCCTTCTCGATCATCTGAGGACCTGGCCGGCCCCCTCCCTTCCTCGGTCTCTTCCTCTTCTACGACCTCCTCGAAGCCGAAGCTAAAGAAACGCTTCTCCCTCCGATCAGTGGGTCGCTCCGTCCGAGGTTCGGTCCGTGGCATCCTGCAGTGGCGGGGGACTGTCGACCCCCCCTCCCCAGCGGGGCCCCTGGAAACCTCATCAGGCCCCCAAGTCTTAGGTGGAAACAGCAACTCCAACTCCTCTGGCGGGACTGGGACCATTGGGAGGGGACTGGCAAGTGATGGAACATCCCCCGGGGAGAGATGGACTCACCGCTTTGAGAGGCTGAGACTGAGTCGGGGAGGGGGGACCTTGAAGGACGCAGTGGGGACGGTGCAGAGGGAAGAGCTGCTAAGTTTCATGGGGGCTGAAGAGGCAGCCCCTGAGCCAGCTGGCGTGGGCCGGGGAGGTGGGGCAGCCGGACCTACCTCAGGGGGAGGAGGGCAACCTCAGTGGCAGAAGTGTCGCTTACTGCTTCGAAGTGAAGGAGAAGGAGGAGGAGGAAGTCGTCTGGAGTTCTTTGTACCACCCAAGGTGAGCCCCCAAGGAGGGTGGGTGACGGGGAGCGAGTGATAGAGCAGCCGGGGTGGTAACTCAGCCCTGCACGTAAGCCGTGAGCCGTGGGGTTTAGCAGCCCACATGCAGAGCTTTGCTTACTGTTTTTAAAGCTAGCTCTGGGCTCTGTGTTAGTAGCTGCGGGCAGGATGGAGAAAGCAGTGTTATTACCTCTGTCTGACTCCCCTAGGATGCAGAGGGAAAGATGGTCCCTGCACACCAAAAACCTGGATTTTGTTCTCCCTCCCAACCCAGGCATCTCGGCCCCGACTCAGCATTCCCTGCTCCACGATCACAGATGTCCGGACGACCACAGCCCTGGAGATGCCTGACCGGGAGAACACGTTTGTGGTTAAGGTAGGAGCTCTGAGGTCCCCACCCCCTGGGAGTGCTTGTGTTGGGGAGAAAGCTCTCAGTACATTTAAGCAAGTAACATTAACAGAGTGGGGTATGTACATGTCCAGTGCCTTGAGAGTGTGTGCCTGGGACTGTAGCTTTTCTGGAAGGTGGGTGGAGAGGGAGATGTTTCTGTTCTCAAAAACAGTGCCTCTGCTCCAAAAGAGTTTAAATGCCTTTTTTTTTTTTTTTTTTTTTTTTAAGACAGGGTCTTGCCCTGTCGCCCAGGCTAGAGTGCAGTGGCATCATCATAGCTCACTGCAACCTGCCAACTCCTGGGCTTAAGTGATCCTCCTGCCTTAGCCTCCCGAGAAGCTGGGACTACAGGCACACGCCACCATGCCTGGCTAATTTTTCTGTTTTTGTAGAGATGGGGTCTTGCTCTGTTGCTCAGGCTGGTCTGGAACTCCTGGCCTCAAGTGATCCTCCCACCTCGGCCTCCCAAAGTGCTGGGATTACAGGCATGAGCCACCACACCTGGTCCATGTTTTCTTTTTAGATAGCCTACATGTCTTGTTCTCATTAGGGGTGGATTAAGGACTCAGGACATGGACATGGCTTCTGGGCCTCCTCCCTGCCCCCTGCGCTGGGTGAGGCCCTCCTCTTGTGTCCACAGGTGGAAGGCCCCTCGGAGTATATTCTAGAGACAGCTGATGCTCAACATGTGAAGGCCTGGGTGTCTGACATCCAAGAGTGCCTGAGCCCAGGGTGAGGAGCCTGACTTCTGTTACTGAGGGAACTGGGGGTGGGGGTGGGGAGCAGCCTTGTACCTCTCACCTGGTGACTTTCCTCCCAGCACCATTTTCCCTTTCTCTGCAGACCCTGCCCTGCTACCAGTCCCCGCCCCATGACTCTCCCTCTGGCCCCTGCGACCTCATTCCTTACAAGGGAGAACACAGACAGCCTGGAGCTATCCTGCCTGAATCACTCAGAAAGTCTGCCCAGCCAGGATCTGCTGCTGGGACCCAGCGAGAGCAACGATCGCCTGTCACAGGGTAAGGATGGAGCCTTAGAAGACTGTGAACCTCAGAAGCTGCCACGTGAGCCCCTGCTGTCACTCTCTCCAGGCTCTGCTGTATGTCCCATCCCTTGCCCTGCCCCCACTGAGTGTTTGTCTTTTGTCTCTGGACATGCCGGGCACTCTGAAGCCATAGTTTGCCACTTAGAACCGTCACCATCCCCACTGCACACAGGCCCCAAGCAAACTCCAGTTCAGTCTTCCACACCCAGCCCTGTCACTTTTACCGTAAGTCTCCTGCAGGCTACCACTCTGGCTGGAGATGACAGTTCTCTGCTCCAAGCTTCCAGAGCACTTTGTAGAAATCTTTGTTTTGCCCTTAGGCTTGTGTCTCTGTATGTACGTTGATGGCACCAAATTTTCTTTTGACTCTACTTCTTGGTCTGACCAAATACACATACCCTACCCACACAGATAAGCGTAAAGACATACAGTACCTGGTCCCAACTCACCTCTCCAGACTCGGCTTCCACCGTACCCTTTCCTCCTGACCCTCTGCTCTGAGTTTCAGCTGCAGAGTGCCTGGCACACGAGCCGTATTCAGCAAACGAACAAATGAACCGTAGAATCTTAGAGCCGGAATGGACCTCACGAGTTATCAGCTCTCAGGCAGCTAAGACCAGGGAGAGGAAAGGGCTTTTCTGGGGTCACCTGAGCATCACTGACAAAGATGGGGGCTGTGCCAGCCTGATTCCTGAGTCACTGCTCTCTGCTCTCCACACATGCCTGTCTTCCGTGCACCGACTACATACGACATCCGTGTCGGCTCAGGCCTGCTGCTCCGCAGACACCCAGGAAGGCAGGCCTAGTACTTCCCTGGCCCTGTGCTGGTCTCTGGGGAAGGATGGGGGACCCAGAGATGCCTGGGATGAGCTCCTTGCCCTCCACCAGCGGGATTGACAAGACGTCACTCCCTAAAAAAAGCAGGTCCCCAAGGCGGAGAGTCTATGCTTGGTGTCCCCTGAGCAGCACAGGCAGGAGGCATGTTGGGAGCTCAGAGGAGGAAGAGAACAGGGGAAGGTGGAAGAGGTGAGAGAAAGAACACGGCTTGAAGGAGGCGAATGATGAGGGCAGAGACTTGAGGTGGGAGGGCCCAGGATATCTGGAAAAGCTGGACAGGATGATTGGGCTGAAGTGAAAGATACGTGAATACAAGATAAGGTAAAGATCAAGAGGCCAGGCCAGGCGCGGTGGCTCACGCCTGTAATCCCAGAACTTTAGGAGGCCCAGGCAGGAGGATGGCTTGAGGCCAGGAGTCCAAGACCAGCCTGGGCAACATAGACCCCGTCTCTACCAAAAAAAGAAATTATAGATGGAGTTGGTATAGGTTGAGGGGATTAATAAAAGGAGGATATTAGAGTTGGGGGCTTTGTCCTGTAGTCCAAAAAGGACTCCTTTTTAATGTCAAAATATTTGAGGCATTCCACCCCCCACCTCTGCAACAATTTTTCAGCTGTTGATTGAGAAAAGATTGAGGCATTTGGATTCTGAGACCTCCTTGCAATAACTCAGTGGTGCAGGAAGCATCAAGTTAGGAGCGATTGGTGAAACCCCAGCAGGGTCACCGCCTGCAGAGGTGTGGGCGATCGGCCCTGACCCTGCCAGTGCACACGGGGAGACTGCTGGCGGGGGCCCAGGAGACCAGTCCTGTGCAAGAGGAGCTTCTTGAGTTCTCAACTTTGCCCTCCCATTTTTTTCCAGGGGCGTACGGGGGCCTCTCAGACCGCCCCTCGGCATCCATCTCCCCCAGTTCCGCCTCCATTGCCGCCTCCCATTTTGACTCAATGGAACTGCTTCCCCCAGAGTTGCCCCCCCGCATTCCCATTGAAGAAGGACCCCCAGCGGGGACAGTTCATCCCCTCTCAGCCCCCTACCCTCCCCTGGACACTCCGGACACAGCCACAGGTACCAGAGGTGTGCGTGTGTGTCCCCAGGCCCTGGTGCCTGCCTTCCTGCAACTCCTACCTTGGGGTCCTGAGGGATCTGCCCCGGGGGAGGGAGATGCCACGTGGGGGGAGGAGGTGCCTCGAGAGGATAGCAGGGCTCTTTTCTCGCAGGATGGGGGAGGCTTCCCTGACACCCCGGTTTCCCTCCCTCTCTCCTTCCTGAAGGGTCATTCCTGTTCCAGGGGGAGTCAGAGGGAGGTGATGGGGACCAGCCCCTCTCTGGATATCCTTGGTTCCATGGGATGCTCTCTCGACTCAAGGCTGCCCAGTTAGTGCTGACAGGAGGCACTGGCTCCCACGGTGTCTTCCTGGTGCGGCAGAGTGAGACGAGGCGGGGCGAATATGTCCTCACTTTCAACTTCCAGGGCAAGGCCAAGGTGAGTGACTGAGGAACGGGCTCTGCGCGGTGGGTGGGTGGTGCTGTCGGGGGAGGAGGGTTACGTAACTGGCGGGAGCTCAGGCCCCTGCCTAACTGCTCATCCTGCCCTCAGCACCTGCGTTTGTCCCTGAATGAGGAGGGTCAGTGCCGGGTCCAGCACCTGTGGTTCCAGTCCATTTTCGACATGCTCGAGCATTTCCGGGTGCACCCCATCCCTCTGGAGTCTGGAGGCTCCAGTGATGTTGTCCTTGTCAGCTATGTCCCGTCCTCCCAGCGACAGCAGGGTGAGCAGAGCAGGTCTGCAGGGGAGGAGGTGCCCGCGCACCCAAGAAGTGAGGTGTGTGCGCCAGAAAGATGGGGCCGGGGGGCTGTGAGGAGAGGCTTTGCGTGGGAGAGCAGGGTAGGGAAAGTTCCTCCCAAGGGGTTTGAGAGGGAGAGAAACACGCTGATAGGACGTAGGAAGGCAGAGGGCTCCCTGCCGGAGCGGGGGGCAGCTGTGAGGTGGGCTGGTGCATCCCCATTCCATCGGACCCCTCTGTTCCATCGTCTGTCTGTCTCCTGGATCCATCCTCCCCGGCCTTGTCTCTGCCCTTCAGCACAGCCTGGCCTTGGGCCTGCCCTCCTTGGGGACACTCGGTCTGCTCCCCCTCCCTGCTCCCTTGGTGTCTGATGCCCCTGTCTGATCTCTCCCTTTCCCCCTGCCCCAACGTCCCATCTGTCCCCACGTTGCCCCTCCCCCCAGGCCGGGAGCAGGCCGGGAGCCATGCAGGGGTGTGCGAGGGAGATGGATGCCACCCCGATGCCTCCTCCACCCTCATGCCCTTCGGAGCGAGTGACTGTGTGTAAGTGTGGTCCTCCTCTCACCACCGCCCATGATCCATCTTCCATGGACGGGGGGTGGGGGTGGGGTCACTCAGGAGATGGGGTGCGGGGGAGATAGCACATGGCTCCTGGGGGCCCAGCGAAGGGGAGGCCGCCGCAAGAGCTCGCCTCCCTCCACAATCAGTCTGTCTTCTTACCGTTCCTATCCAGAATCGAACACCTCCCATGACCCACCCCAGCCCCCTGAACCCCCTTCATGGACAGATGCCCCACATGCTGGGGCAGAAGAGGCGTCGGGGGCGCCAGAAGTGGCGGCAGCAGCAGCCGCAGCAGCCAAAGAGAGGCAAGAGAAAGAGAAAGCGGGCGGTGGAGGGGTCCAGGAAGAGCTGGTCCCCGTGGCTGAGCTGGTCCCCATGGTGGAATTGGAAGAGGCCGTAGCACCTTGCACGGAGGCCCAGGGAGGTGCTGGATCTGGTGGGAACTCGGGGCTGACCCTGATGGTGCAGCTCCAGCAGTTACCACGAGGGGGCGAAGGAGAAGAAGGGGGCCACCCCAGAGCCATTAATAACCAGTACTCCTTTGTGTGAGACGCCCTACCCACCCTTCCTCCAGTCTTCCTTCCCCAGCCCTCAGTTCCTGAGGCCGGGCTGGGCAGGGACATAGAGGTAGAAACCCCTCCCACATGCTTCCTGACCTCATTGGCCAAGGGCACACGTGTTGGTACAAGCAGAGGTTCAAGAGCCCTGTTGACCCCCCAGTTCATACACTACAGGCGCCCCTTCCCCTGGGCAGAGGATTTGGGCTCCGTTACCTCCCTGAGGGGCTCTTGTGGTCAGCCCCACCCTGGGGGCCATTTCCCCATGAACTACCCCTCAGCCCAAGGAAGGGTGAGGGGGGAAGGGCTGTCAGTTATATTAAGATTGTTGTTGTTGTTGTTTTAAACAAAATGGAGAAGCATAAATAAATAAAAGGGTTTATCTCAGTTCCATCACGATGGCTGTGGCCAGTGTTTGCAGCGGGGACCAGGACAGGCGGGTTGGGAAGTCGGTACGGCGCTGTGAGCTCCAGAGCTGCGAGGCCAGAGAGCTGGCCCGGGCCTTGCCCCTGTCGCCCTCCAGTCCAGCGCTGCCAGGGCCGTCCCTCTCTGGGGCTGTCTTGTTTATTGAGAGGTAAGTGCAGAGCTAAATGGTGCTTCTGGGGGTCTCCAGCAAGTTCTCTCAGTGCGGTAAGACAGTGAGCGCAGGACTGATGATCTAGGGCCTTTCCTGCCCTAGGGAGGAGGCAGGCAGAGAGTGGGACCAGCGTGCTGGGAGAGATTGGATGTGGCAGAGTCTGGTTGCAGAGGGGCCTGAGGGCAGCCTGGCTGGAGGACGGATGACAGAGAGCACTGGCTTCCCTCCTGACTGCCGCTCATTGGCTATGAGCTGGGCACTGTATAGTCAGTCTGGGCCTTAATATCCTCATCTGTAAAATGTGAAGTTTCCTCTAAGTCACGGCTGCTGACATGATTTGTTTGGCCTGGATAGTGTTTCCATGTGAGGTGCACGTAAAAATCCAGATGACCGGCTTCCGCACTGCTCCACCTTCCACTCCTGCTCCAGCCCCACCGGCTCATCGCTCACCTGTTGGGTTTGCAATGCCTCCCCCCCTTGCTCCATCCCCCTTAAACACAGGTTCTGCCCTCAGAATCAGGCCTCCTGGGCCGTGGCTGTGCTCTCCAACAGAGGGCACCCCTGGGCTTCCCAGCCCTGGGGCTGGCGGGTGCCAACAAGGAGGGGCTGGAGTTTGAAGAATCCCACGTACTGCGCTTGGCCCTCTCCCCACCTCCATCCAGCTCTGCCTCCGACCATCCTGCCTCTCCCTCCAGGCAGCGTGGAGCCTGCACCCACGCCACTCCGCCTCGGCCCCCACCACCACGCGGCCCTACCCATGCTCATGACCTTGCTATTCTGGGCCTCGCGTCCTGTCAGGAGATGGACAGGAGACAGCTGGGCTCACAGGCCACCCAGACTGGGAGCTAGCCGGGGGAAGCCTGCTGGCTCTCCCTGTTCCATCTAATCCCTGGGGCTCCCCCAAACCTTGGCCTCAAAAGACTGGGGATAGAATTAGCCTTGAAAAGGAGGGGGGATGCTTTGGAGATCTAGGTGCCCTGTTCTCCAAGTGAGGTGGTGAGCGAAAGCCGTGGCGCCCCGGGGTAAGCAGGGCCTGATCCTCTCCTAATCCAACAGCAACTGGTGCTCTGAGGCTCCCCCTCCCCCAAACCCTGCCAGCCTTCGGGCACTTGCCTCCCAACGATGGGGCAGGGGAGGGGTACAAGGACACCCACCCAACAGGCACATCTGGTCTGTCGGAGCCTGACAACGGTATCTCCCTCTAAGCCTTTCTTTGCAGATGGTTAAACCGAAGTTCGGAACTGGCCAGGGATCGGCCAGGCTCTATCTCCATATCCTTCAGAACCAGGTCTCTCCCGTTCTCTCAGCTGCAGTCTTCAGGTGGGAGAGGAAGAGCAGCTTGCAGACCCCCGTGGGAAGGGACGGGACCCAGCAGAGAGCCTCTCCACGCAGCCTCCCTCCATCCCAGTTCACACCCACAGCCTCCCTGCTGGTGCTCCTGCTGCAGCTCTGAGCTGGTGGCTTTCCCTCTCTGGCTTCAGTTTCCCCCTCTGGGAAGCTGGGGGAGGTAGGAACGAATAACCTTAAAGGCCCCCCGTTGGCAGGAGTGTCCCGTAATGCCTGCCTCCTGCCCTCAGTCTCAGGCTCTCAACTCCCTTGAAGCTACCCATGTCCCCTGTCGGCCCTCTCCATATTTGGGCATTCCTGCCGCTGTAAGACAGTGGCCCCTGTCACTCCTCCAGGTGCGGGTGGGGAGAAGCCAGCCAGCGCCAAAGCCAAAAGGCTTGGCAGGTGTTGAGCCTGACTTCAGCCTGAGACTGAGTGCTGGGCCAGGTGGAGATGCCTGGCGATGTGAGCCCCAAAACTTACACCCCATTGCCTGAGCCCCCTCACACTCCAGGTCACAGAAGGACTCTGCTTCAGGGGAGGGGTTTGTTGGAACTGTGAAAAGGGGGCGGGAAGGAGTACCTTGTCCTCAACTCACCCAGGAGGCTGTGCCTCCCCCAAATCGAGGCAGAAGAAGGGATGAGTCTGAGAGGCTAAATCCTCTAGTTCATCTACCCCTGCGGGCCACACCTCCCCAAAAGCGGGGGGGGGGTCCCCTTTCCTCTGCCCCTGTGTCTTCTGTGATGTTCTCTGCCTAGCATCCTGAGCCCGAGTGAGGAATGCTTTCATTAGTCCATACTCCTCCTTGCTCATTTCAGGAAATTGAGGCCTGGACAGAGGAAAGACTTGAGCCCAGGGCCACCCCGCTCCTTCCCCTCACTGACCTTTCACCAACACTCTGATCTGCCTTCCTTTCCTCCCCTGCCCATACCCCATGGTACCCTCCCTCTGCTCCTCCGGCAGCTGCCCTGGTGGTAACCAAGAGACGCCCCCATCTTGGAGCAGGGGTGGGGAGGGCTGGCTCAGAACAGCTGCTTCTCTGAGGAAGCTGACACCAAGGCCAGCCGCTCAGCAACAACTTGTGGCTTTGCACCCAGCCCCGGGGTCCCCGCCCACCTGGCTGCTGCTAGCCAGCTCCCTGCTGTCCCTTTTCCCCACTGCTCTCAGACTTCCCTCTGACCCTGGTGGCCCTGTCTCTCTGCTCCACCCCCCCCCCCACCAGCTCTCTTCTGTCCTCATTTCCCCTAGACGTGTCCCAGAAATCTGCGCCCACCATTCCTTTGGTCTGGAGCCTCTGCCTTACCCGGCTTCCCCAGCCCCTTCCTTGCCGCCTGTCAGCGGGGCGTGCCCAGCTCCGATCACACAGCACAGGCCCGATCCCCATTGTCCCCACCGATAGATGCAGTGGCAGAGTGGAGTGAGGACCAGGCACCCCTGTGCTCTGCCATGTGAATCTCTTGGGTTAAAGAGAGTGCAGTGGGGGGTGAGGTGACCCTCATTCTATGACTTGGGGTGACCCCTGCCCTCATCCTCAGTTATCCTTCCCCCTCTGCCATCAGCACATTCTGTAGCCTCTTGGGTTACCTGGCTGCCTGGGTGTCCCATTTTCTTGGGGTGGGGGGGTTTGCTGTCAGGGATGGGGGGGCCCTGAAGGCTGTGTTCCCAGAGACTGAGTTAGAGCAATGGGGGGAGAGACAGGCAGTGCAGCGCTGGCTTTGCTCACCCGGGCCTGGACACTAAATCCCTTGTTGATGGCTGTGGCAACCCCTCCCTAGGGTAGGGTTACCATCTTCTGCCCTGTCCCCTTGACCCTCTCCCCTCCTTACTTCCCCTGTCCCTCTAGAGCCACTTCCTCTGGCCCCTAAAAGATGTCTTCCCTGCTTCAGTGCCCCAAGGCTTGGAGTATCTCTGCCACTCATCCACAACTAGCTGAGGGAGAAGGAGGCTGGGCAATGGCAACAGGCTCAGGGCAGATGGGGCAGGAAGGGGGTGTGTGGAAAGTGAAAGGTGAGGCCCGGTGTGGAAGAGGCCTTAAGGGAAGAGCTGGGGGGATGAGTTTGGAACAGGAAATTCAGTGCACCTGGGGAAGTCGAGGCACCTGGGGGTGAGGTCAGTAGCAGATGACAGAAAGTGAAGTCTCCCTGCCCCCCCCCCATTCCTGGGGCTGGGGCCACCTTTGCTTCCCTCATGAGTGACATCTCAGGCTGCAGCCCCACTGTTCCCCCTCTGTCAGCAGAAATCTCTCTACTGACCCCTCCTGCTGGAGTCTCAGCCAACCAATCCTTGATCTAGGGGAGGGGGGAGCCTGGGCCCCCCCCACTCCCTCATAAGGACCAGCTGGGGGCCGGGG
This sequence comes from Varecia variegata, assembly GCA_028533085.1. Lineage (NCBI taxonomy): Eukaryota > Metazoa > Chordata > Mammalia > Primates > Lemuridae > Varecia > Varecia variegata. Next base: position 16,737,217 of record CM052448.1, on the reverse strand, counting down.
GGGTGGCCGGCTGCTGCAAGTGGGACGGGGGTCAGAGCTTCATAGAGGAAAGAAAAACCTGGGGGGGGCAGGAGAGGAAAAGGAGGAAACCCAGGCAAACAGGCAGGTGGACACACTGAGGAAGGACCCCACGAGTGAGAACCCCCCAGAAGAACACCGCGCCCTGGCCCCCAGGAAGGGAGCACAATGGATGCCGCACACGCCAAGACCACAGAGGAATGTTTGGCCTATTTTGGGGTGAGCGAGACCACAGGCCTCACCCCGGACCAAGTTAAGCGGCATCTGGAAAAATACGGCCCCAATGGTGAGTGTCCCTTGGAGGAAAGGCTGGTAACGCCCTCCTGCAACCCCAACACACGCACGCACACACAGGCACGCACACACACACACACACACTCAAAGTTTCTCCCTCCAGAGTATCTTACGGAAGAGCTGGGCCATGGTCCAATGGTTGCAGGGGGAAGAGGATACTGAGAAAAGAGGGTGCCTGAGAATCTAGAGTTTTGGGAGATTTTGTGGGATGACCTTGATGAACCTCAGATGCCCTTTTGGCAGCCTGATTCTCTTACCTTTGCCACAAAGTCCTGGATGTGGGGGGCATGGGGGCATGAGGCCAAACCCCAAAATGAATATGTCCTTTTCTTCTTTTTCTTTTTTCCTGGGAAGAGCTCCCTGCTGAGGAAGGTAAGTTACTGGAATCCCTGGGCTCTCATAAATAACCCTCCCTCCTAACTGTGTCCCATTCCCTTCTCCATAGACTCCTTGGGCAAATACCCCTCCCCAATGATTAGAGTCCGGGGGGCGGGGGTACTTTCTCCTGGAGGCATCCAACCATTGAACAACTGCCTACCACTTGGAGGAGCCCGTTTTTGGACTCCTGGCGAGCTCCCTCAGCCCTTCTCGCCTACCAAGCTGCCTGCCCACCACCCTGGAGCCTCCCCACTCCAGGCCGGAACTCAGGGCACTCCAGTCCCTGGACCCCAGCCTGCACTCGCAGTCCCAGACCCTCATCCTCTAGACCTTAACTCCGGGCCCCTCTCCGTGCCTCTTCCCCCAGGGAAGTCCCTGTGGGAGTTGGTGGTAGAGCAGTTTGAAGACCTCCTGGTGCGGATTCTTCTCCTGGCCGCCTGCATTTCCTTTGTAAGTGTGAGAGGGCGTCTGGGGCTGGCTGGGGCTGTGAGCGGGGGGCATCAGGAGCGTCTGCTCGCGGCCGAGGACGGCGGGGCTCCCAGTCACCGGCTCCTCTAGCGCAAGCCCCGAGCATCCTACTTCACAGACGGGGCGGGGAGGGGCTGAGTCGCGTCCTCCCCTGTCCTCCCCGACACCCCACAGGCAGGTTTTATTTTAGGCTTTAAGGGTGTTCTCGGCCAAAACACTGAAGCTAAGCCACCCTCGCAGCTCGAAGGGCTTGGAGGGCTCGGGTTACCCCCCAAGCGCTGGGCTCGCAGCAGGGCTCTAATGCCGCCTGCGGCTCCCGGGGCCACGGCTTCTCCCGGCATGCCCCAGGCCGCCCGCTCCACCAATCCCCGAGCCTCCTGGCACCCCTGCCCCGCCCTCCCCGGCCTCCCGACGCTGATTGGTCGAGGGAAAGACTCGCTCCTCGAGGCGGGAAAGCTACCAAGCGAGGGTGACTCCGGACACGCCCCAAGGCCCCGCGCCCTGGCCCGCCCCCATCAGGGCTGGGACTCTGGATCGCTCTCTTCCCTGCCCAGCCTGACTTGTCGCTACCGCTTCCCCGCCCTCCTCAGGGCCTGCCACCTCTCCTGCCTAGTTCCTACAGCCACGCAGCACCCACGACCCCAGCAGTCCAGCCTTCGTATCTCAGTCCTGCTGGAAGACGAGACTCTGGGGACAGAAAAGCTCCCTGTCCCTTGGTCTTCCTTAAGGGAGGCCCCGGCCGTCCCTGAGCACAAGCTGGCAGGGCCTCACTCCTCCCTTCTCAGATTTGCTCCTTGACATTTGCCTGTGTCTGTTGCCTGGCAGTGGCAACAGCTGGGGCGGGGCGTGTACAGGAGGCCCCAGTAACACTATCCCCGCTCCTGCTCCCTCATGAAATCAGAGCTCCCTTGCCTTGGCTGTGGGGGAGGGCTGCGGGTGGGCCAGGCGCCCACGAGGACCACAGGGTTTTCCCTATGGGTTTTGGCTCCCTCGGGATGGATGTGGCTATAGGGGTAGTTGGCCTGGGTGGCCCCTGAGGTTGGCTTCCAAGCCAGCGACACAGCCAGGGGAACCTGAAAGCATTCGCAGTTAATCCCCAAGTTGTGCATGTCTGTGCCTGCCTGTTCCGACTGAATAATGGCAGTGGTGAGTCTGAGCCCGGAGTGTGCAGAGCCTCAGCCAGATGTGGGGCAGCAGCACCCCCAAGATGCCCTGCCCTGTTGGCACCTGCACGTGGTCTCACCTCCGCAGTGGCCTTTGGAATCCTTCCACTTCCTTTCTTCACCCTTTTTGGGGGCTTTATTACCTGTCATTCTCCTCTCCCCTGCTTCCCAGGTGCTGGCCTGGTTTGAGGAAGGTGAAGAGACCATCACTGCCTTTGTTGAACCCTTTGTCATCCTGTTGATCCTCATTGCCAATGCCATCGTGGGGGTTTGGCAGGTTAGCTTCAACCTCTCCTCACTCCTTCATGTCCCGACACTGAACGTGAAGCCAACCCTCCCTCCAACCTCCTCCATCACTTCCCCAGGGCTTGCCTTTTCCTCGGTTCCTATCGCCCGGTTTGGAAGTGGGATGCGGTGTTGGGGAAAAGGTGGGAGAATGTGACTCACTGTCATTTGCTGGTTATATGACCCTGAGCAAGTTTCCTTCATCCTGCTGAGCCTCAGTTTCCTCATCCATAAAATGGGGCTAATAATCCCATCCCTTCGGCTCATGGTGAAATCAAACAAGATGATGAGTGTGCCTGGTATAGACTTAGGAATTCAACAGATGCTAGTTTGATTTCCTTTTTCCTCTTATCTCACCACCCTCTACTTTTCCTGTCCCCTGCTTTCTGATTTTCTTTGATTCGTATTTCTTCTTTCCCCAAAACCCTCTCGCCTGTTTTCAGCCATAGGTGACAGTTTCCTCAACACCCCCGTACACACACACATATGCACACGCACACCCTTGCCTTCATGTGGGGTTTTGTCTCCTCCCTTGTGCCAGGAGCCAGAGCTGCATGACCCTGCCTCCTGTGCGATGTCCCCATTTCCCCCAGGATCCTGGTCACTGCTCCTCCATCTCTACCCACCCCCACTCCCCAAATCCTGCCCTCCCCTATCCACGAGCTTCCTTCCTCTGATGGTCCTTCTCTCCCCTCCCCTGGCCCCTCAGGAGCGTAACGCAGAGAACGCCATCGAGGCTCTGAAGGAATATGAACCCGAGATGGGGAAGGTCTACCGGGCTGACCGAAAGGCAGTGCAAAGGATCAAGGCTCGGGACATCGTCCCAGGGGACATTGTAGAGGTGGCAGGTGAGTGTTGGGAATGGGTGGTCCAGGATGGGAGGCCGTGGGTCCAAGGCCAATAAGACGGTGGGGGCTGGTCAGCCCCTGCCCCTGGTGTCCACGAGGATGGTGGCGTCTGCTTCTCCTTCCCAGACTCCTCAGAAGGTCAGCCCAGGGCATTCCGGCCACGGCACCCTCTCGCCGTCAGTCTCAGCAGGAACAGCCAGTCCTGTCCCTGAAGCTGCAGGCAGACCCCCTGCTCCCCCTGCTCTCGGCCAGCACTTGCAAGCAACAGGTGGAACCCAGGCCGTGCCAACAGCCCCGTCTCCACCCCCTCCCGAGGAGGCCTGGCTTCCCTCTCCTTCCACCCACCCCCAAGCTTGGTCAGCTTTCAGTCTTGACCTCTCCGTGCCCTTGAGGCCTCTCGGAGGGGAAGGAGCGAGTGTGGAAGGGAGGAGGGAGGCTGAAGGCTCAAGCCCCCGGCCATGTAAGGGAAACTCAGGCCCAGCAGAGAGCACGGGACCTGGGAGGAGGGGAGCTCAAGGAGGTGCCCCGCCCCTCCGGTGAGGGACACTTAATGCCTGACCAGGGAGGGTGGGGGCCGGGTGGCTAAGATTACTGGGATTCTGCCCCCTTCAGCGGTTTTTATATCTGCCCCGCACAGGCCTTCTCACAACTCCAGGCCCCTGGCAGGCGGAGTAGACCTCCCCAGGCCTCCTTCCCTCCAACAGACACCCACATCACTGCCCTGGGAAGCTTGGGGAGAGGGAGCAGGGGTGGGCTGAAGACCCCGGTGCCCCATGGCAGGGCTGTCCTACCGCGGTGACAGTGTGGAGTCAATGCCATAAGCATCTATAAATATCACCCAGGCTTGGGTGTCAGGGTGTCCCATCTGTACCTCTCTCTCTCCTCCATCCTCCATCCACTTCCTCTGGCACAGGAGGGACCTTAGAAATGGAGGGAAAGGAGAGCAGTGGGACCCTGTCCCTGATACCATCCATGGGCCCAGGCGGAGCTGGGCAGAGGCCCTGGGAGGTGTGTATCCTCCTGCAAAGGCCTCTGAGTCTGGGGGCGTCGGCCTCTTCAGCCCCTCCCAAGGTGGTTTCTGTGGTCGCTCTGCCCCACCTGTGCATCCCCCCAGCTCCGCAGCATGTCGCTTTTCCTCCTCTGCCACACCTGTCCCGTCTGTCTCCCCAGCTCACTCGGCCTGGCTCCCTGCCTGCCCTCAGATGCTCAGGCCAGGCTGGCATGGTTCTGCCACCAACCTGCGCCCCCCTCCCTCCTCCATCCCCTGCTCACACCTCCCTCTCGCTCTCTTGTCTCCCGCTGCACCCTCCACTCTCTCAGTTGACCTTGATTTTCTCAATTCCTGTATTTTCTTCTGTTTCTTCCCGCCTTCCCCGGCTGTCCCCTTCACTCTCTCACCCAGACGTCACTTCTCACCCTGTTTTCTCTGAGTCCTTTTCTTGCCTTTCCCTCCCTACCTTTCTCACTCTCATCTCCCCGTCTGTTTCACCCATTCTCAGTTTTAGTGTCTCGTCCTACAGTTGGACTGTCCCTAAGTTTCCCTTGAGTCACCCAGCGTGCATTTGTCGAGCACATAGCATGTGTCAGGCAGGATGCGGGCACTCCCCGCCCGGGGCTCACGGCGGGAAGAGAAGCCATTGACAAGGGGACAGCAGGGATGGGCGCTACAACAGGGGTCCCTGAGACCTGCAGGGTTGACGAGGGGGGTATCAGACATGGATGAGGTTTTTCTTAGGAAGGAAGAGAACTGCACTCTCACCTGACCTCACTCCTCTCTTCTCTCTCCGCAGTGGGGGACAAAGTCCCTGCAGACATCCGCATCCTCTCCATCAAGTCCACCACGCTCCGGGTGGACCAGTCCATCCTGACAGGTCTGCCTGCCTGGGGGGAAGTGCGTGCGGGAGGGTGCAGGGAGGACAGCTGGGTGGACAGACAGGGACAGAGTCCAGGTGGACAGAGAACCCCAGCACGAGGCCTCGCCTGGCTCCGTGGTGGCGGCAGTGTCAGGGGTGGTCAACTTGGTTCACTCTGTCACAAGCCTGAAACACCAAGGGGTCATGGAAGAGGGCCAGACGATTGTGCCCATTCTCTATATGGCCATCAGCCCACCCCTTCCCCATGGACACAGAGAACTGTCCTGTCTCCTCCGATGTCCTCAAAAGTCCTCAAAGGAGGAACCATAAGATTCTAGGACAAGATGGAGGGTTCAGATGCAATTAAAACCATGGCTGCTTCTGTTTCTCCCCTGGGAAGGAGAGTGTGACGAGCAGAGAACATTCTCCATGGCTCTGTGGTTCAAGGCGGCAAGGCCGGGCTGGCCCAGGGTGACTGCCCTGAGCCCCTGCTATTAGGGTGAGGGAGGCAAGGTCCCAAGGGCGGGGACCCCTGCTTCCCAGGCACGTGCTTGACAGTTGACGATGCACTTTCAGACACACCAGCTTATTTGATTTCCACCAAGACATTGCTCTGAAGTGCACATATTCTTGTCCCCGTTTTACAGGGGAGCAGATGGAAGTTAAGTGACCAAAGTCATGCAAAGACCACTTATAAGTGGTCACGCTGGGGCTAGGACCAAGGTCTTTTTGCTCTAAGTGCAATGGACCTCCCGTTCCCTCCAGGGACTTCCTCTGGAGTCCAGATGACCTCCAGGATGGCTGGTCCTCATCAGGCCCCGTCTTGCTGAGCAGGGAGGGAGTCAGGAGAGAGAGGTCAGGGAGGAGGACATGATGTCACCTGAAAACACCTTGGCCCCTTCTCCACAGGCGAGTCTGTATCCGTAATCAAGCACACAGAGCCTGTCCCTGACCCCCGTGCTGTCAACCAGGACAAGAAGAACATGCTTTTCTCGGTGAGCAGTCCAGGGCCAGCTGTCACGTGCCCCAGCCAGAGACCCTGGTTTGGGAGAAGCATGGCGGCGTGAGAAGAGATGAGGCTCTCGGCTGGGGGGATGTGACATGAGGGTCACCTCTCACCTGATTTCTGGCCTCTCCTCCTTCCCCAGGGCACCAACATCGCCGCCGGCAAGGCCTTGGGCATCGTGGCCACCACCGGCGTGGGCACCGAGATCGGGAAGATCCGAGACCAAATGGCGGCCACCGAACAGGATAAGACCCCCCTGCAGCAGAAGCTGGATGAGTTCGGGGAGCAGCTCTCCAAGGTCATCTCCCTCATCTGCGTGGCCGTCTGGCTCATCAACATTGGCCACTTCAACGATCCCGTCCACGGGGGCTCCTGGTTCCGTGGAGCCATCTACTACTTCAAGATTGCCGTGGCCCTGGCTGTGGCCGCAATCCCAGAAGGTATGGCGGCTTCTTTCTCCTCCCGTTTGCAAATCTCACCTGCAAAGACCCTTTTTCCAAGTAAGGTAATATTTACAGGTTCCAGACCTGCTATCTTCGGGGGCCGTTATTTAGCCAACCACACTAGTCTCCCTCCCGCCCCCCATACTGTCCACTCAGCTCCTCCCTCCCTCCCCGCAGGTCTTCCTGCCGTGATCACCACCTGCCTGGCCTTGGGCACCCGCCGGATGGCCAAGAAGAACGCCATCGTGAGGAGCCTGCCCTCCGTGGAAACCCTGGGCTGCACCTCTGTCATTTGCTCCGACAAGACAGGCACTCTCACCACCAACCAGATGTCCGTCTGCAAGGTCAGGAGCAGTGTGGGTGGTGCTCCCCGTCAGAGGGACGCCTTTTGGGGTGAAATGAGCTCTCGAGATACGGGTCTGTCCCTCCAGCATTTTGCCTGTGAAACGCTCACAGGGCAGATAGAGCAGCATCCTGCCGGCAATGAGGGCGTTGGAGAGGACCTCGGTGCAACAGCCGGACGGCTCGCTGTGGCCACTGTCCCCGCGCCAGACACTGCCACGCGTGGTTTCTAAACCTCCGTAACGGCCCGTTCAGGGGAAGGTCTCTTTAACCCCGGTTTTCAGAGGAGGAAACTGAGCTCTGGGAGATTTGGTGACTTGCCCAAAGATCCACAGTTAATAAACAGCAGAGCTGAGTTTCAAACCCAAGTCTGTGTGGCCCCAGAGCTCCTGCCTGTGCAGCTCACTGCTCTTGAGAATGGTCACTCCACGACAGAGCCCAGCAAGCTGGCCGTTCTGATCTTGTATAGAATTGCCTAAACCAAGGCTCTTTTTTTCTTTGAGACAAAGTCTTGTTCTGTTGCCCAGGCTAGAGTGCTGTGGCGTCAGCCTAGCTCTCAGCAACCTCAAACTCCTGGGCTCAAGCAATCCTCCTGCCTCAGCCTCCCGAGTATCTGGGACTACAGGCATGCGCCACCATGCCAGGCTAATTTTTTCTATATATATTTTTAGTTGTCCAGCTAATTTCTTTCTATTTTTAGTAGAGACGGGGGTCTCACTCTTGCTCAGGCTGGTCTCGAACCCATGAGCTCAAACGATCCTCCCGCCTTGGCCTCCCAGAGTGCCAGGATTATAGGCGTGAGCCACCACTCCCGGCCTAATATTTTAAATGTATAAAATAAACCACATAGGCTTCTGTTTTAAAAATATATAGGTTTCATAGATGGTGTCTAAAAAAATAAAAATAAATAAAAAAAAGGAAAAAAAAATACAAATATATAGGAAAAATATGTAGGATTACACAGGAAACCAATGATTGAAATACAGTTATATCAAAATATTTTAAAAACAAATTTGTAATTTGAACATACATGTTTTATTAATGCATTAAATACCAAGTTCTAGCAGTGGATCTGAGAACTATCATAATGTTGAAGCAGTGATGAACGTGAATTATGCTATTTTGAGAGATCTGCAACAACAGTGATATGATAGGAAGAAGGTATCAGTGATTATATTGGTGACAAAGTCACAGGTTTTGCTAATACTAATGTAATCCATTCACAACATGTGTAACTGGAAGGAAGTGCTAAATGTCAGCTAGAGAAAATATAAATGATGTCATTTTTTTGACTATCTAAGTTCACAGACTGTTTGAGGGGCCATTTGTGGACCCCAGGCAAAGAACCTCTGCCCTAAACAGAGTCCTGTGGAATAGTATGTCCATGAAATATAAATTGCTATTCTGAGGCCGGGTGCGGTGGCTCACGCCTGCAATCCTAGCACTCTGGGAGGCCGAGGCAGGTGGATCGTTTGAACTCAGGAGTTCGAGACCAGCCTGAGCAAGAGCGCGAGACCCTGTCTCTACTAAAAATACAAAGAAATTATCTGGCCAACTAAAAATATATATAGAAAAAATTAGCCGGGCATGGTGGCGCATGCCTGTAGTCCCAGCTACTCAGGAGGCTGAGGCAGGAGGACTGCTCGAGCCCAGGAGTTTGAGGTTGCTGTGAGCTAGGCTGACGCCACGGCACTCTAGCCTGGGAAACAGAGCAAGACTCTGTCTCAAAAAAAAAAATTGCTATTCTGAGAAGCAGAGGCTGGGTGGGCTTCGGGCGAGAAAGGCTGCACCTTTGGGCCCTTGGGGAGATCCACAATGCTTACTGGCATCAGAAAACCGTGGAGAAGGCTGACTGTGTAAAGAAGATGGATTCCACCTTGTTTATTTTTATTTTTATTTTTATTTTTATTTTTTGGCATAGGTGAGGCACTTCCAAAAGATTCCAGCTTGTTTAACCCATAGTTTGCTAAGTTTTTATTTGACCACAGAACCTTTTGTCTTGGTATCCGTCTTTACCGTTTCTGTTTTTGAGAAAGAAAAGCCCGATCAATCCCTTTTGCGCTGGCTCTGGGTTCAGGGTGGGCCACTGATCTCTGGGCACCGCCTTCTCACCAGCCCTCTGGGGCATAGGCCGCAGACTGGTGTGACTCGGCTCTTACCGTGGTTCATAAAAATGAATTCATTGCCCACATTTGAAAGTCAAGAGATTTCATAGGAAAATAACTTGAATTTCTAGCTCTTTTTGCAAAACTGGAAGATCTGGCCACTGCGGGCTGGCGCTGTCGATGGGCCAGGCGCTAACAGGTGGGCTGTTAGCCGCAGTCCTCACCACACCTTATTATGTTCCTCTTATTTTATTAACGGATCTAAAGCAGCTCCAGTGTGGCTTGCAGTGACTTCTGTTTTAAGACCGGCAACACAGAACATGGACAATGGTTGCCGAGGCGCAGTGGGAAGGGGGTGATGCAGAGAGGGGCAAGGATAGGCAAAGGGAAGGGCAATGGCAGGACGTTTGGTTAGTTTGCTGGGAGGGTCAGTGTCAGGTACACATCCCTGTGCGTGCCCTTCTCCCTGCAGATGTTCATCATCGACAAGGTGGACGGGGACATCTGCTTGCTGAACGAGTTCTCCATCACCGGTTCCACCTACGCTCCAGAGGGAGAGGTGTAAGTTGCCCCGACGTCCTCTCCCAGGATTCCTGCCCCTGCCCCACCGCCACCTCTCTCCCCGGGGCCCTCCTCCTGGTCTTGTCTTCCTTTCTCTCTGTCCTTCCCGCTCTCCCTGCGCTCTCATTCCCTGTTCTTCTTCACTGTCTCTGCCCCTTCCCCCTCCCCACCGGCTGCCAGCTTGAAGAATGATAAGCCAGTCCGGACAGGGCAGTATGATGGGCTGGTGGAGTTGGCCACCATCTGTGCCCTCTGCAATGACTCCTCCTTGGACTTCAATGAGGTAACCCCCCAGTCCCAAAGCAGCCCTCCTTCCCCTTCTGATTGGCTCAGAGTCTGGGCCCCATCTGCAGGCCAGGAGGAAGGGGTCGGAGGACGGGGCCCAGGACACCAGTCCTCTGCTGGGGTGCGAGGCAAGGGAGTGGTTTGCTTCCTTCTCACTCTAGGTTGGGAGGAGGGTGTGACAGGTGGGAGCGTGGGGCAGGCAGCTCAGGTGCCAACTTCCTCTTCCTCCTCTGCCCATCTCAGGCCAAAGGCGTCTATGAGAAGGTGGGCGAGGCCACTGAGACAGCGCTAACTACCCTGGTGGAGAAAATGAATGTGTTCAACACTGACGTGAAGAGCCTCTCGAAGGTGGAGAGGGCCAATGCCTGCAACTCAGTGAGTCTGGGGACCCCCGCCCTGGGGGCCTTCTTTGCCCCATGTCATGCAGACAAGGATCTAAGCCACCTCAGGAGGCAGAGGCAGGGCAGGCAGGGCAGGCGGGGCAGGGTCTTGTGCCTGTGCTGGGACCCCAACCAGGCTGGTAGGCGGCCTCCCATAGCTTGTGTGGGCCAGGCTGGCTGTGGGTGGGACCTACTGCCCCTGGAGCCGGCCCTCGCCCTCTGCTGCCTGGCTACAGAGCCCCGGATGGATGGATGGATTTACTTACTTACTTTACTTACTTAGAGTCTGGCTCTGTTGCCCAGGCTAGAGTGCCGTGGCGTTAGCATAGCTCACAGCAACCTCAAACGCCTGGGCTCAAGCGATCCTCCTGCCTCAGCCTCCCGAGTAGCTGGGACTACAGGCATGCGCTACCATGCCCGGCTAATTTTTTCTATATATATTTTTAGTTGTCCAGATAATTTCTATTTTTAGTAGAGATGGGGTCTTGCTCTTGCTCAGGCTGGTCTCGAACTCCTGACCTCAAGTGATCCTCCCGCCTCAGCCTCCCAGAGGGCTAGGATTACAGGCGTGAGCCACCGCACCCGGCCCCCCGATGGATTTAAGATCACTCTGTCTGGTGTGTCCCAAGTTGAAATGGACAGAGCTGGACACAGAAACCGCAGCGACCCATCCCAGGGCAGCCCTGATTTCAACTATGACCCCTTTGTGTCTAGAAGCACGCTCGTTTCCATCAGAGGTCAAGTCCCGATTTAGGATTTGGGAAATACAGCTGCTGTCCCCACAGGGGAAGACTTTGCTTGTCCAGACGAACCAGGCTAATTCTGTTACTGTCACTCTGAGTTCTACTGACATTTGCTCAATATCTATATTGAGTTCCTCTTGCTAGGGAATTATATTCCCCACATCTCTCATTCTTTTTTTGCTTTTTGGGGTTTTTTGTATATGCAAGATGCTCATTGCTGCTTTACTATAACAAAAAAACCTGAAAACCCAAATATCTATCAATAGAGGATTAATTTTTAAAAATTTACAAATGATAATACAAATATAAATTTGTTTTAACTTTTTGTTATTTTTTTTTTACTTTGTAGAGAAATATACACGATGCATTCAGTGAAAAAACGCTTTCATTCATTTTTATGAAGTGCTTATTTATCACTGAGCACCAGGCACGAGGCCTGCACTGTCCAACACCACACGTGGTTATTTACATTTAAATTCATTCAAATTCAGAAAAAGTAAAAATTCAGTTCTTCAATCACGCTGGCCACACCTCCAGGGCTCCACAGTGATTGCTGGGTTCCACCACGTGGGACAGTGAGGATTAGAGAACATTTCTACCGTCACTGAAAGTCCTACTGGACGCTGCCACACGAGGCCGTCCTGTTTGTGTTGTGCTTTAGACTGGACACGAGCCTTGAAAGTCTCTCTTTCTTCTCAGCCTCAGCTTGCAGTCTACTCTGACCCCCAGATCCTTTTTGATTATTTTAAAAGGCCTGGTCTCCCCATCTGTGTCTTCTCTCTCCCAGGTGATCCGTCAGCTCATGAAGAAGGAATTCACCCTGGAGTTCTCCCGAGACAGAAAGTCCATGTCTGTCTACTGTTCCCCAGCCAAATCTTCCCGAGCCGCTGTGGGCAACAAGATGTTTGTCAAGGTCAGAAACAGGAATGTGCCTCAGCCCCCTCTTCTTCTTAATCCTGGACCCTTCTCCTACCTGTGCTTCCTCTCCCTGCACCCTGGAAGACAGGTGGGGGTCTCTGAATACTGTTCTGGTCTCCCAGGGTGCACCCGAGGGGGTCATTGACCGCTGCAACTACGTGCGTGTTGGCACCACCCGGGTGCCGCTGACAATGCCAGTGAAGGACAAGATCATGTCGGTGATCAAGGAGTGGGGGACTGGCCGGGACACCCTGCGCTGCCTGGCCCTGGCCACCCGAGACACTCCCCCCAAGCGAGAGGACATGGTTCTGGATGACTCTGCCAGGTTCATGGAGTATGAGGTGAGCTGATGGGAGCCTCCCTCGTCCTGGAGCTGGCCAAGGGTCAGGTTTCCAATCGTCTGCCTCGTACCCTCCACCACCCTGGTCATTTCCTACCTTGTCAGTCAAATCAATGGGTCCGTAGCACAGGCCATAGGATCACAGGGCGTTAGAGTTTGAAGGACCCCTGGGAGCTGTCTAGTCCAGTGCTACTTTAAGTGTGATCTGGGAGCCAGGCATGGTGGCTCGTGCCTATAGTCCCAGCGACTCAGGAGGCCGAGGCGGGAGGATCGCTTGAGCCCAGGAGTTTGAGGTTGCAGTGAGCTATGACTGAGCCACTGCACCCCAGCTTGGGTGACAGAGCAAGACTCATCTCTAAAAAAAAAGGTGTGATCTGTGGACCCGCCTTTGACGCTGCAAGGCACTTGCACCAGAACAGGAATTGATGTCATGTGACAAGACACACTGCAGGGCTCGGAGGACGAGTTTTCCGTAGTGAGACTGTCTTGAGGCTGCTGACCTGTGTTCTGGCGCAGGCTCCTGACTTGTGGGGGACTGACACCCTGAGCAGCACCATAGTCCTCCCTTAATTTTACAGAGGGAAGACAGTGCCCCAGCAGGTAACAGGGGATTTGCTCAAAGTCATGGGCCAAGTGGTGGCACTGAAAGCAGAAACCACTGCCCTCACTGCCAGCTCGCGGTGTCTTTCTGTGAAAGACGCGATCTGGACCTGTCAGGGGCCTGGCACCACCAGGCCCTGCAAGCGCACAGCAGAAACAGAAACGTCTCCTGCTTCTGAGCGCCAAGGCCCCGCTGAGCTCTGACACCAGGCCCTGAGGCTGAAGCCCAGGGCTCGGGCTCTCCCCGGCTTCCCGAACTTTCACCCATCCCACCCCACCAGCTTCCCCCCGGGCTCGTTTTTCAAATCCCTCCCCGACCCGCTGCTCCCTGCCGTCTCCCCAGACGGACCTGACGTTCGTCGGTGTGGTCGGCATGTTGGACCCCCCGCGCAAGGAGGTCACCGGCTCTATCCAGCTGTGCCGGGATGCTGGGATCCGAGTGATCATGATCACCGGGGACAACAAGGGCACAGCCATTGCCATCTGCCGACGAATTGGCATCTTCGGGGAGAACGAGGAGGTGGCAGACCGCGCCTACACGGGCCGAGAGTTTGACGACCTGCCCCTGGCTGAGCAGCGGGAAGCCTGCCGCCGCGCCTGCTGCTTTGCCCGCGTGGAGCCCACGCACAAGTCGAAGATCGTGGAGTACCTGCAGTCCTTCGATGAGATCACGGCCATGGTGAGACCCCCACGGGGCTGCGTGACCGGCACGGGGAGTGCGGGCCCAGGGCGGGAGACGCACCAGGAGGAGATGGATTCAGCCCTGAGCCCCCCCACTTCCCTCAGACAGGCGATGGCGTCAACGACGCCCCTGCCCTGAAGAAGGCCGAGATCGGCATTGCCATGGGCTCTGGCACTGCCGTGGCCAAGACTGCCTCTGAGATGGTGCTGGCTGATGACAACTTCTCCACCATCGTGGCTGCCGTGGAGGAGGGCCGCGCCATCTACAACAACATGAAGCAGTTCATCCGCTACCTCATCTCCTCCAACGTGGGCGAGGTGGTCTGGTGAGCGCCCAGGGCGGGCATCCCAGGGGAAGTGGGGGCTGGGCCCGGGGGGGGGGGGGTGGCCACAGGTCTGGGAGGCGGGACAGACGTGCGACCACCTCCTTCCGGCAGCATCTTCCTGACAGCCGCCCTGGGGCTGCCTGAGGCCCTGATCCCCGTGCAGCTGCTGTGGGTAAACTTGGTGACCGACGGGCTCCCTGCCACCGCCCTGGGCTTCAACCCACCAGACTTGGACATCATGGACCGCCCCCCCCGGAGCCCCAAGGAACCCCTCATCAGTGGCTGGCTCTTCTTCCGCTACATGGCAATTGGGGGTGAGCAAGATGGCACCCCACAATCCTTCCCAGCCTTTGGGACTGACTCCCTCTCCGGGACACCCGTTCCCTGCATGTAGCCACCTCGATGGGTCCCCTTCCACCAGTTGTGTGTGGCCGTGTGAGGCCCCCTGGATGCTTCCCACCTCCCCAGCCCTGACCCCCAACTCCCTCCTCCCTGCCACAGGCTACGTGGGTGCAGCCACCGTGGGAGCAGCTGCCTGGTGGTTCCTGTACGCAGAGGACGGGCCGCAAGTCAACTACAGCCAGCTGGTAGGGGGAGGACGGAGAGGCAGGGACCAGGAGGGTGGCGTGGGGGTGTCTCTGGGATCTCAGACTCCCGTCCCTTCCCCTGCAGACTCACTTCATGCAGTGCACGGAGCACCACCCTGACTTTGACGGTGTGGACTGTGAGGTCTTTGAGGCCCCCGAGCCCATGACCATGGCCTTGTCCGTGCTGGTGACCATCGAGATGTGCAACGCGCTCAACAGGTGGGCCTACCCGTCCACTCTGGCTGCCGTCCTCACCCCAGCCTGCCTCCCTCCAACCCCCTCACTGTCCCGTGTCTCCCACCCGCTGCCTGCAGCCTGTCTGAGAACCAGTCCCTGGTGCGCATGCCGCCCTGGGTCAACATCTGGCTGGTGGGCTCCATCTGCCTCTCCATGTCCCTCCACTTCCTCATCCTCTACGTCGACCCCCTGCCGGTGAGCCTCCCCCAGCCCCCAGCCCAGCCTGGGGAGCACCCGTAGGGGCTGTGACCAGCACCCCTGGAGGTGCAGACAGGGAGGAAGGTGGGACCCGGCTGGACGGTGCGTCCCGGCTCCTGTCCTTCCTCACGCCGTCCCACCCCCCAGATGATCTTCAAGCTCCGGGCCCTGGACACCACCCAGTGGCTCATGGTCCTCAAGATCTCACTTCCTGTCATCGGGCTTGATGAAATCCTCAAGTTCGTTGCTCGGAACTACCTGGAGGGTAAGGAGCGCCCCTCCCCGCCCCTGTGGGCCCGGCCCCCGCACAGCCCCCGCCCTCTGCGCCGCGAAGCGCCCGCCCACCCCCTTCCTTTGCGCCCGCCCACCCCCTTCCTTTGCAGGTGGGTAAGTTCTCCTGGGCTAGGCAGGACCAGCGTCCACCAGGAGGAGCCCCCGTCCCCTTCCCCTCCCTCTGCGTCTGGTGGGGGCCACATTCTCCAGGGCCTCCCGCCACCTCAGCCCTCTCTGCCCCCACGCTGCCTCCCCTCCTTGACGACAGTGTCTCTTGTGCTCTCTGGCCATAGGATAACCGTCCCCCCTCCTCCAACTCTTTGAACCCGTGTCACAGGTATCGCCCCCCCTTCTTGCCCTCACCCCAGCTGCTGTGTCTCTGCCGCATCTGAGATCACTTGCGCTCGCGGCTCCACCCAGAGCCACTGCCGCTGCTGCCACTGCCGCGCCGCGCTTCCAACCGGGGTGGCCTCGCCCACTCCCAGACCCCCGCCCAGCAGTGCCAGGCCTGTGGGCGCCAGTGTCTGCCGTGCTGCGCTGCGCCGCGTCGCGCTGGCTGGGCTGTCTCTGCCGCTGGGGCTGCGGGGTGGGGGGGCAGGGTCTGGGGACACAGGTGAGTAGGAGGAGTGGGACTGGGGTGACCCCCCCCCCAGCTGGCCAGGTGAGCGTGCCGCGTGCTGGGGACGCAGCTGGGGGGGGAACGTCTCTCCCTCCTGCCCACCCTGCAGCCTGCTTCATCCTTCTCTTTCTCCTTCCAGATCCAGAAGATGAAAGGAGGAAGTAACCATCCTTTTGCCCCGTCTTCCCCACCCCCTAGTGACGCATCTTCAGCCAGAGCTGTGGCACAGAACCCTCCCCTGACGTGTTTGTTTATAAACACAATGTCCCCTTCCCTTCTCCTTCCCTCCTAGTGATCGACCCTCCCCTTCAACCTTGTAAATCCCCCCTTCCTGACCCCGAGGGGCTTGCAGGGACAAGGCGACCGACTGAGCTGAGCTGCTTATTTATTGAAAATAAATGACAGAAAAGTCTGGCCTTGCCTCTGTGCTCATCTTGAAGCCTGGGTCGAGCCCCTGTGGACAAGCGTCTTAATGTCATGCAGACCAGAGAGCAGCTGCCTGCCCCAGGGCCCAGGGCAAGGGCCCCACTGACACAGGACGACTGTGCTGGAGCAGGGGATACCACTGCAGAGGCTGTGAGCTGGCTGGGGATGGTGGCACAGCAGCCAGAAAGCCGCAGCCGCAGGGCTGAGCCTGCACCTTTGGTTCGGGGAGGGGGTTGGGACCCTCCCCCGGGTGTCATCCCTGAGAGCAGATGCCGGAGCAGCAGGGCTGTGGCAGCCCTGTCACCTCAGCCCCTGGCCTGGAGAGGGTGAAGACTCCATCTGAGACCCCAAGGCCTCACGGTGCAGGAGTGGAGGAGTCTTCCCCGGGGGGTGGGGTTGGTCCTCGCCCTGGCCCCTCAGGTGTCCCTGACGTCCTTCGGGGGCACCTCGTCCAGGATGCTGCGCACCTGCTCCAGGGTCTCTGCCTGGCGGATCCGCTCCAGGCGCACCTGTGGGGTGGGCGGGGGAAGCAGCGGCTCCTGGTGGTGACACGCGGCCTCGGCGCCACCTGCCGGCCCGCTGTGGTGGGTGGCCGCCCACCTTCCCTAACCCGTGGTGCAATCAAGGACAAGGAAAGGGCCCTGGAGAGCAGCCTGAGCAGTTCAGGGGGCGGTGGGGCCAGGAGCGCGCTGCACACCCACACATCGGGCCCCGTACGCAGGGCTTCCCGTGACAGGCCGAGATGCGCACAAGAGCGTCAGCTTTGTTGCAGCAATAGCTCGGAGGTAAGGACCATGCCAGTCCTGGAAGGAGGAAGGGACTCCCCCAGTCGGGGGGCTGTGTATGCAAGTCAGCCAGCCTGGTGGGGTGAAGACATGCCGTACCTGCAGGGCCTGGGACAGTCGTACAAAATCCCTCTGCACCTGTACGCTGGTCTCCAGCTCTGCCTGCAGCCGCATCACCTTGACCCTCTGTTCTATGGGGTCTAGGGGCTGGGCCTGGGGGACAGGACACTGAGCCAGGCTGGCTCAGCCTTGGGCCAGACTGAGGGGCGGGGGACTGGTGTGTAGCCAAAGCACCAGGAGGTCCGGACAGGGTTGCCCCTTCTACACCATCCCGATTCTGACCTTCTCTGTCCAGCAAGGGCCTGGCGGCTGCCCCAGACCTCCCTGCCACTTGGCTTTAGGGAGATGTAAAGCGCGGGAGGGGCTGGTGAGGGTCTTCTCTGCACAGCTGCCCTGCCCCCCAGCGGCCTGGCCCACCCCAGGGGGCAGCCTCACCTTGCTCTGCTCCTGCTGGAGCCGCTCCATCTCTGTCCTCAGGCTGCACAGGGAGGCTGGGAAGTCAGGCCAGGGCCAGACGTCAGGCCCACACCCTCTCCTCCACCCGCCCCAGGCCCCGCACGGATGCCAGTCCAGACTCACCCTCCAGCACCTCTGTGTGGGAAGGAAAGAAGGAGAGGTCACGGCCAGGGCTCGTGCCGCCTCCTCTCCCCTCCCGTGGCCCATGATGGGCCCAGAAGGTCCCCACACAGGGAGGTCGGGTGCCCTCACCTGTCTCCTCCCGCTGCACCCTCAGCTGCCCCTCCAGGCTGGCCCTGGCTGCCGTCTCCTCCTCCAGCGCCTCCCGCAGCGTCACGATCTCAATCCGCAGGCGCTCGGCCCCGTGCTCCTGGGCCTGCTGCCAGGCCCGCGCCTCCTGCCGCGTGCGGCGCACCAGCAGCTGCAGCTCCTGGAAGGCAATCGAGTCACCTGCTGGCTGGGCGTGGGGCAGGAGGGCAGGATGGGCCACGGGGCCCTCCAGCCAGATGGAGATTGTGGGCAGGAAGGGAAAGGAAGGAAACGGCTAAAAAGGGGAAGAGGGATGAACGCGCTGCGGTACAGCAGAAGTGCACGGGCCACAGTGCCAGCGTGGTGACGCTTGGGAAGGGTGCTGAGTGAAAGTTCCAGAAGATTACCTAGAGGCAAGACACCCTCTTGCAAAGCCCCAACCACCAAAGCTAAGCAGCACTCCACTGTTTACGTGGGAACATTACACCAAAGGAGAACAGGAATGCCAAGCACAGCCCAGGAAACGGGGTCGGGTGTGCAGAAGCAGACGCCAGCTGCAGTTCTCGGGGTGGGGGGTCCTGGGTGATCATTGTAATTTTTTTTTTTTTGAGACAGAGTCTAGCTCTGTCGCCTTGGCTAGAGTGCCGTGGCGTCATCATAGCTCACAGCAACCTCAAACTCCTAGGCTCAAGCAATCCTCCTGCCTCAGCCTCCCAAGTAGCTGGGACTACAGGCATGCGCCACCATGCCCGGCTAATTTTTCTATTTTTAATAGAGACGGGGTCTCGCTCTTGGCTCAGGCTGGTCTCCAACTCCTGAGCTCAAGTGATTCTCCCACCTCGGCCTCCCAGAGTGCTAGGATTACAGGCATGAGCCACAGTGCCCAGCCTATAATTTCTAATATATTAACTTATTGATAAACCGTAATATTCGGTGGCTCACGCCTGTAATCCTAGCACTCTGGGAGGCCAAAGTGGGTGGATCGCTCGAGGTCAGGAGTTCGAGACCAGCCTGAGCAAGAGCGAGACCCCGTCTCTACTAAAAATAGAAAGAAATTAGCTGGCCAACTAAAATATATATAGAAAAAATTAGCCGGGCATGGTGGCGCATGCCTGTAGTCCCAGCTACTCGGGAGGCTGAGGCAGTAGGATCGCCTGAGCCCAGGAGTTTGAGGTTGCTGTGAGCTAGGCTGACGCCACAGCACTCACTCTAGCCCGGGCAACAGAGTGAGACTCTGTCTCAAAAAAAAAAAACAAAAAAAAAAAACCGTAATATTGATAAGTCAACAGAATCCATGCATAGGTCAATGACAGGTTGCTATGAACCAAAGATTACAATGGATTCAATATTGTGGACCTCACGTCACTTCAAAAGAGCAAACAGACCAGATTACCCCTTCCTCTGGGTCAAGCATTCTGTCAGCTCGTGTTCGCTTCATGCCAATGCTGGGAAGGGTTTATAAGGCCCCATTTTTCAGATGAGGAAACTGAGCCTTCAAGAAGTCAAATGCGTAGGCCAAGCTAACACACAGCAGCCTGGTGCTGCTCCCAGCCCTGCAGTCCCGGCCAATGCCTGGCTTTGCCCGGGAACAGGGGCCCTCGGGCGCCCCAGGCTCTCAGCGTCCACACCCCACTTACGGGCACCAGGCTAGGCAGCGACTCCTCCTCGTCCTTGTCCTGCTCCAGGCCCTGGGGAGCCGAGGATGGCGGCTGCTCTGCCCGGAGCCCTCGGTTTTCCTCATTCAGCCGCTTTACCTCGTGGTGCAGGCACTTGTGGGAGGTGACCAGCTCTGCCTGGGGACCGACAGTAAACACAAGGCAATGAGGGTGACATGGCATCTCCTGTTCCTGTGAGCCCAAACCCTGAACCTTCCTCCCTCCGGACTGACAGCCAGAAAGCCACGCCCCGGTGACACCTGCGAAAGGAAGGAGCATCCTTCACTGGGCGCCTCTGATTGCCCAGCTCCTCAGGTCCCCCCTGCTGACTTGGAGGCCACACACGGGCCACCAGAGCCCAGGCTGGCTATTTCATTTGGTCACGTTATTTTTAAACCTTAAAGTAGCTGCCAACTTTAAAAGGTGGGAGACAATACACAAATATCCAGATTCTGGTTTCTCTTGAAAAAATCAGAAAATCTGGCAGCATTGAGCCCAAGTTCCCAGGTGGCCCCGGCCAGTGGCGCAAAGGAGCAGCAGCCCCTCCCCTGCACGGGCCTCTCCTACCGGGCTGCCTTCCCCTTCCTGTCCCACACCTGCCCGACTCAATCACCTACAACTCCTCTCCTGTCTGGGTAGTGTCTGATTTGCTTTTGATCCTCATGACTCCGCACACTAGGCCATTGTGTCCATTTTACAGATGGGAAGGTGGAGGCTCTGAGTTTGTGAGATTAGCTTGTGATCACACAGTTCTTGTGACTGCAGGGCCTGTTCTGGCCATGGCGTCGGCTGCCCCTGAAACCCTCCTTCCCTACCTGGCACCAAGTCCAGGATGAGGCCAGGACAGCTGCAAGCAGGACAGGTGCCTCAACATCCCACATGCCTCAACCAGCTCCCGTCTGACCCCTCTTCCTCCCTCCCTGGCGCCCCTGGCACTCACCATCTGCAGCTGGACCCGCTCCTGGGCTTGGCTCACCGTCCCCTGCAGGGTCCGCAGCAGCTGCTCTGAGTTCTGAACCTGGGCCAGGAGAACCTGCACCTGTGGGTGGACGGAGGGCGAGGGTGAGGCCAGGGGTGACCGCAGGAGGTGGCAGGCGGCCAGAAGCCCTATGCAGGCTGGAGCAGAGGTGGGGACCCACCTGCTTGGCACAGTCCTCATTGCTCCGTCTCAGGCCCTCCTGCAGCTCGTCCCGCTCACGGCTGACGCTTTCTAGGTCCTTCCGTAGCTGCTGCCCCTGCCACAGAACCTGACCTCAGTCTCAGTCTCCAAGGGGGGTCCCTCCCTGCCTCTGCGGGGACGGGTGCGTCATCACCCACGTCCCAGAAGCCCAGGACTGATGCTGACTCTTCCCTTCGCCTCCCACATCAACCCATCAGCAGGCCCTGCCCAGTCTACGTCCAAGCAGATTCCAGACCCACCCACTACCTTCCCACCTCTGCTGTCATCTCCCGGTCCCAGTCACAACCGCCTCCGCCACTATAGTCCCTGCCCCAGCACAGGCTGCCCCTCCACACAGGCCCAAGTGAGCTTCCAGAAGTCTGGAGCTGGGTGGCCTCTCCCTGCAGACGCTGCCCACTTCTCCTCCACGGCAGGCCCATGAGCCCAACTCATGTGGTCCCTGCCTTCCTTCCTGATCTCCGCTCTACTTCGTGGCCTTCCTGTTCCTCAGATACGCCGTGGTCTAACCATCCTCAGGGCCTTTGAACTTGCAGTAATTCTTTCTGCCCCTGATCTTTTTTTTCCTTCGAGATAGGGTCCTGCTCTGTCGCCCAGGCTGGAGTGCAGTGGTACGATCACAGCTCACTGTGGCCTCTAGCTCCTAGGCTCAGGTGATCCTCCCACTTCAGCCTCCTCAGTAGCTGAGACTACAGGCACGCACCACCACGCCCAGCTAATTTTTTTAATTTTTTAGAGATGGGGTCCTGTTAGGTTGCTCAGGTTGGTCTCTGAACTCCTGGCCTCAAGCGATCCTCCTGCCTCAGCCTCCCACAGTGCAGGGATTACAGGCATGAGCCGCCATCCCCAGCTCTGCCCCTAATCTTTAAGACTGGCTCCTTCCCACCACCTGGGGCTAAGCTCCAGCCTGAGCTCGGGCTGGCCTCCCTCATTGCCAGCCTCTACCCCATAACCCTATTCAATTCTGTCCTGAGCATCTCCCCATGACACTGTCATCCCCGTGCGTGTCTACGTGTGACTCCCTTCACTAGGAGCAGCTGGCTGCTCTTCTCCCCCAAGGAAGCCACAGTCCCGGCTCAGTTCCTGGGTGCAGGTGGCACTCAGTACATGTCAGCCACTCAACCACGCCACTCACCTCCACCTGCAGCTGTTCCCACTGGGTGTCTGGGACAAGCTGGTAGCCAGGAGGGGGCAGATAGATGCCTTCGGGGACCAGGGTACCCGTGGACACCAGAGAGGCTGTCTCTTCCTGCTCAGGGCTCAGGCCCTGGCGGCTGCGGGGCAAGGAGGCACTGCTGCTGGCCCCGCCACCCAGGGAGAAGGAGGAGATGGAGGCACTGTCGTCACAGTTGTGGGCAAAGGCCTCGGCTGCCGCGCCCCCGTCTCCACTCAGCTCCTCCAGAGGCTCCAGCGGGGGCGACGGGTCCCGGGACAGGGGCAGCAACTCCGTGGAGCCACGCAGGGAAGGGGGCTGCTGGTGCTGTCTCTAGGGAAGAGGCAGGGAAGAGGCTGGGGGGCCAGGGTCTGGCAGGGCCCTTCTTCCCGCAGCGCCCCCCAGCCACCCCCTTACCTGCATCTCTTCAATCACCTCCTCTGCCCTCAGCAGTTTCGCCTTCAGCTCCCTGATCTCCTGCTCCATGGGCAGCACGATCTCCCGCAGCTTCTCTGAGTCCTCGTGGGCCTGGAGGCAGGGAGGGTGGGCAGCAACAGTCCCGTGCCGCCCCTGCTGCTGGACCCCCCGGTCTGTTCAGAGCTGCCTCTCCCAGCACATCAGCTCTCCTAACCCTCCCATTTCAGAGATAAGAACACAGAGGCTCTGCAAGCTTACATGACTCGCCCCAGGGTATAAGGTAAAGGGGCCAATGTCACGACTTCCTCCTGTGGCCCACTTACTCACCATGCCTTTCCTCCCCAACATCCATTTTTATTTTTGTCATAGAACCTCACATTTTTAGTTGGGCATGTGGCCTAAATTCCAGAATACCATCCACATTTCTTAGCTTCCCTGCAACTAAACACAATCATCCGACTAAGTTCCAGCTAATGAGATGGCAGCAGATGTGCCAAGGGCACCTTCCAGGACAACTCCATAAAGGAAGAGGGCGTGCCTTTCTTTATTCCTCTTTCTTGCTGGCTGGAATGTGGACATGATGGCTGGCACTCAAGCAGTCATCTTGCACCATGAGGCAATCTGCTACCTATGGCAAAACAGCAATATAGGAGGAACCTGGGTTCCTAATGACTTGTTGAGCTGCTACATCAGTTCTGGAATGTCTACCTCTGGATTTTAAGAATAATAAACTTTTATCTTATTTAAGCCACTGTTAATTTGGGTTTTCAATCACATGGAGGCAAACCTCATACTAACTGATTTGTTCTCCCACACTCCCATCCACCACCCTAAGGCTGGGCTGATCTTTTTTTTCTCTTTGTGAGACAGAGGACAGGGTCTCACTCTGCTGCCCAGGCTAGGGTGCAGTGACATCATTATAGCTCACTACAACCTCAAACTCCTGGGCTCAAGTGATCTTCCCACCTCAGCCTCCCAAGTAGCTGGGACTACAGGTGTGCACCACCATGCCCAGCTAAATTTTTTTTTTTTTTTTTTGAGACAAGAGTCTCGCTCTGTCACCTGGACTAGAGTGCTGTGGCGTCAGCCTAGCTCACAGCAACCTCAAACTCCTGGGCTCAAGCAATCCTTCTGTCTCAGCCTCCCAAGTAGCTGGGACTACAGGCTTGCGTTTTAGTTGTCTGGCTAACTTCTTTTCTGTTTTTATTAGAGACAGAGTCTCACTCTTGCTGAGGCTGGTCTCGAACTCCCCGACCTCAAGGGATCCTCCTGCCTCAGCCTCCCAAAGTGCTGGGATTACAGGCGTCAGTCACTGCACCCAGCCAACTGACCATTTTTTTCCCCATCCGTTTCCAAGGTTGGGATCTTGCTGAACTTGTGCAGCCTCTGGACAGCTACACTTGGATGTCACAGAGGTTCATCTAAATGAACTCAGCCAAGACTGAACCTCTCACCGAGGCTGTTCCTCCTGCCACCACACTAGGTCAGCAGGAATAGCCCTGCCAGCCATTTGCTGTTCAAGGCAGAAATCTGCCCAGCATCCTTGTCTCTGTCACCACCTTCTTCCAGCTCATGCCATTTCTATCTCTCTTTTTTTTTTTTTTTTTTTTTTTGAGACAGAGTCTCACTTTGTTGCCCGGGCTACAGTGAGTGCCGTGGCGTCAGCCTAGCTCACAGCAACCTCAAACTCCGGGGCTTAAGCGATCCTACTGCCTCAGCCTCCCGAGTAACTGGGACTACAGGCATGTGCCACCATGCCCGGCTAATTTTTTCTATATATATATTTTAGTTGGCCAGATAATTTCTTTCTATTTTTAGTAGAGACGGGGTCTCGGCTCTTGCTCAGGCTGGTCTCGAACTCCTGACCTCGAGTGATCCACCTGCCTCGGCCTCCCAGAGTGCTAGGATTACAGGAGTGAGCCACCGTGGCCCGCCCATTTCTATCTCTTGAATCACTCAAAAACTTCCCTAACAAGCTCAGCTCAACCCTCCAAATAAATCTCTTATATGAACAGTTCCAACAGGCAGGGGGAGCCTGTGAGACCCAAACAAAACCCCTCCAACTGGAGGCTTGGAATCCGTGCTCTGTGGATGCCCTTGCACAGAGGGGCGATGGCTGAGCACAGGGGTTGGCCGGGACACGAACTGGGCTGGCCACAGACTGGCTGCCTCGCTATGCCAGGTGGCTTTCCCCGGGCAGGGCCCCTCTCCTTTACCACCCCGTGGAAGTATCCCCCAAGGAACCCTCTGGATGCACGTGGCAACCTCTGCTGGGAAGCTATGGGCTGGAAGCCTTCCTTTCTTAGGCTCCTGTTTTTTTTTTTTTTTTTTT
>CM052448.1:16683080-16712456 GCA_028533085.1 Varecia variegata | reverse complement strand
GCTCCTGTTTTGATCTTTGTCTTTCTAACCAGGTCATTTATTCCATCTCCCTGAGCCTCGGTTTCCCCAACTATGAAATATTAGTGTTTTTTTTTTCAGGAGCCAGTAACCAGCCCTCAGCATGCAACCTCCAAGATATTAATTTTTCATTTTTCTATCTCGCAGGGCTGCTGTGAGGATCAAACGAGGTGACGACGTAAATTTGCTCTGAAGCACTGGATAATATGTACTTCCTGTTATTGTTCATAACAACAATAGTAACGGAGATTCTTTAATCGTAGAGATTAAGAACAAAAACTTTAGGACCACCCTGCCTAGATTTTAAAATCCCAACTCTGCTCCTCTTTATGCGCCTAACTCAGGGAGAACTACTCAACTTCTCCGAGCCTCGCCTGACAAGTCTGTTGAACGGACGTAAATGGGTGTCCCTGGCTGGGGAGACTGAGCGTGCTGAACACCGAGCACAATGTTAGCTCACATGTCGGTTCCCTTCCCTCGACACCACTTACCCTTATTCTGGAGGCAAACGAACCGGGTCGCCCACTAGCAAGGGGCGAGCCGGGACCTTGCCGAGGGCAGAGCCAAGCCCTCAACACCACGCGCTAGCTCTGTGCTATTCTTGGAATCATGACTGGGGGCCCTGAGCCCGGTGACCAGGGAATGGGACATCCCAGGCAGGTGAGGCAGGCGTCCCAACCCCAACCTTTTCCATCTGCTTCTCCAAGGAGTCCAGGGGGTGCGTGCGGGACAGCAGCTGCTTCAGGCGGACCAGCTCCCGCTCCTTCTCCTCCCAGTCCTGCTGCTGCTGCTGCCGCTCCTGCTTCAGGGAAGCGATCTGGGCTTCATAGCTGCTGATGGAGTCTGGCGGGGCAGGAAGGGCAGGGGAGAGGGAGGGTCGGTGCGCCAGCCTGCCTGTGGGCACACAGGGGCTCTCAATGCACTGAGTCTCCCTGCGAGGCAACCTGCCACAGTGGCTACCACGGTGGGCTTTGCAGAGATGGACCCAGGTAATCACTTAGCTTCTCTGTGCATCAGAGTCCTCGGGTGCAAAATGGGGCTGCTACTGACAACCCTGCTTGGCTGCTATGGGATTAAATGACATATGTAAGCCCTGTCCCTGGTACACAGTCAATGCTGAAGACACGATATCTAGATATCTATTTCTATTAATATATACCAGTAACAATCAATATTTAATAAGGCCAGGGCCGGGCGCGGTGGCTCACACCTGTAATCCTAGCACTCTGGGAGGCAGAGGCGGGAAGATCGCTCAAGGTCGGGAGTTCGAGACCAGCCTGAGCAAGAGCCAGACCCCCATCTCTACTAAAAATACAAAGAAATGATCTGGCCAACTAAAAATATAGAAAAAATTAGCTAGGCATGGTGGCACATGCCTGTAGTCCCAGCTACTTGGGAGGCTGAGGCAGGAGGATCACTTAAGCCCAGGAGTTTGAGGTTGCTGTGAGCTAGGCTGACACCACGGCACGCTAGCTCGGGCAACAGAGCAAGACTCTGTCTCAAAAAAAAAAATAATAATAATAATAAGACCAGGTGCAGTGGCTCACGTCTGTAATGCTAGCACTCTGGGAGACTGAGGTGGGTGGATTGTTTGAGCTTAGGAGTTCAAGACCAGCCTGACCAAGAGTGAGACCCCATCTCTACTAAAAATAGAAAAAAAATTAGCTGAGCAACTAAAAATAGAAACAAAAAATCAGCCAGGCCTGGTGGCTTGCACCTGTAGTCCCAGCTACTTGGGAGGCTGAGGCAGGAAGACTGTCTGAACCCAGGAGTTTGAGGTTGCTGTGAGCTAGGCTGATGCCACGGCGCTCTAGCCCGGGCAACAGAGTGAGACTCTATCTCAAAAAAAAAAAAAAAATATATATGTATATATATATTTTTAATAATAGTAATAAGTATTTACTCTGGAGTAGACTCTGAGCTGGGCTCTGGAAATACAGAAATTAATCAAACACAAAACTTGCCACCAGGAGCTCACAGACAAAAGGGGAAGGTGGCCACAGCCACAGTTAGGATGCAGTGTGAGAAGAGTTAGAGGAGAGGGGCATTCCTGGGCTTGTGGGTCCCAGTGGAAAGAGCCCTCATCCTGCCTGCTTGGCCAGGTGAGGACACTGGCAGATGGTGAAGGAGGGAAAAGACACATTAGGTAAGAACGCCAGCATGAGCAGAGGAAAAGTGGTTGGTGCATCTGGAGCATGGTAGGGCAAATTCGAAGAGTGAAGGTAAGAGATGCTGGAAAAGGTAGCAGTTGATGGCTCCCGGGGCCTTGAATGCCATGCCAAGAGGTTTGGAACTTATCCTACAGGTCAGCGGGAGATGCAGGTAATACTGGCAGAATACAGACTTTTTTTTTATTTTGGGTTGGACATGGTCATCTTTTACTTGCATAGGTATTTATTAATGTGTGCTAATGTTAGAAGTAAAGATTCAGCTGTAAGACTGCCCGAGTTCAAATCTTCTGCCGCTTTCTAGCTGTATCAACTTAGACAAATTATTTAACCTCGCTGGGCCTCAGAGCCTCCTCTGTAAAATGGAGATGGATAATAATTCCTGCCTCGTAGAGTTTGTTATGAAGAGTAGATACTCATAGAGGATTTAGCTCAGTGCCTGGCTTAATAAATGCTAACTACTATTCTTATTTAGGACACATCTGGTTTTTTGTATACAGTAGAGATAAGAAGTTTCCTTTAATAAATGTAAGCTATTTTTTTTTGAGTCAGAGTCTCACTCTGTCACCCCAGCTAGAGTGCAGTGGCATCATCACAGCTCACTGCAAACTCCAACTCCTGGGCTCAAGCGATCCTCTCACCTCAGCCTCCCGAGCAGCTGGGACTACAGACATGCATCACCACGCCTGGCTAATTTTTCTATTTTTTTTTTGTAGAGATGGGGTCTTGCTCTTGCTCAGGCTGGTCTTGAACTCCTGACCTCAAGCCATCCTCCCACCTCAGCGTCCCAGAGCGCTAGAGCTTTTAAAAAGCAGATCTATTTAAAGAACAAACATTAAATACCTAGCAGGGTGAGCTGTAATGAGGACACAACTACACTGCACAGGTGTGCGGATGCCTGCAACATGGGAAATACAGCCCTGGAGTAGTCTGGAGCCAGGAGTGGTTGTTAGCTAAATGGCATGATGGGATGGGAATTTTAGGAGATTTACTCTGGAAGCCAATGTCAAGGCCAGACTACAGAGGAAGATCTGTGAGAAGGCTGGGACAAAAGTCTAGGAGAGAGCTGACCAGAGCTCCACTACAGCAGGGGCAGTGGTGGCAGAGGGGTGTGGGCAGCTCTGACACCTGTTTCAGAGACTCTGGTCTCAGCTAGAGGAGGGGGAGGAGAAAACAGAAGAAGCAGCTGAGGCATCTGGGGACCAGGGAGCTGGAGCTTCCCAAGCACAAGAATGTGAGGTGGAGGGAGGGAAACTGGTGCATGGGGAGGGGGAGCAGATGTAGGGATGTCTGGGGAAGGATGGAGACCAGAGGATTAGACTCACAGAGACTGGGCCCAGGGATGAGTTAGAGCCCAGAGGCCCACACTAAAATGAGGCTGGTTCCGGGAACCGAGAAGTTTCTTCTCATCTTTAGGGTTGATCAGTCATCAGTGAGGCACAAGAAATGACACCGGGCAAGGGAACAGATAGAAGCTCGGAGCTAAACTTAGCTGTAACTGACAGAGCTGCTGCTATCTATGCAAATTAGAAAAGGGAGCCCCTTCCTCTGGGCCACAGGCATGCCCCTTGCTAGGCAGTCCTGCTAACCTGCCCCACAGCTTTTCTGCGCCCCCAGACCCCTTTCTCTCTCCTTGTGCACTTCTCTCTATGGGGCTGATGGGGAGTCGGGGGAGCCCTGGTCTCACCTTTCAGGATGGCCTGCAGCGAAGCCACCTCCTCTTGGCACTGCCGCTGGACTGCAGCCACAGCCTCGGCCTTCGTGCTCTCGCTCACCTCCGCCACAGCCTTCATGGTCTCCATTTCTGCCAGGGCGCCTGCCAGCTCAGCCCGAAGCCGGCCCAGCTCACCTGACTCGGCCTCAGCCTTTGCCCCTTCCTGGGGCTGCGGGTCCAGCGCTGTAGGGAACAGGAGTCAGCCTCTCTTCTCTTCCATCACTTCTTGGAGCCACAACACCCCAAGCCACTCACCAAATCAGCAAGTTCTGCAACCTAGTACTGCGGCCACAGTTATACCGCCTTCACCTGGTGCCGCCCTGCTCACCTGGCCCCGGCCCTTCCCAACTTGCTCTGCCTTGCGTTGCCTATAGCCCCACCTCTAGGTGAACCGTTGCCCGGTTCACCTAGCCCCCACTTTTCTCGGACGCGACCCCTCCCTTACAGGGGCCCCGCCCCTTCCCTCACCGGGCCCCACCTCTCACCTGCCACTGGCCCCGCCCCTTTCTCCCGTCGCTCCAGGCTCCGCCTCCCCTTCCCCAGCGGGGGGGCCCCGCCCCTTTCTCCACTCGCCCCTCTCCACCCCCATCCGCCAGCCGCCGAGCTTGGCCCTGCCCCCAGCCTCACCGCCTCCCGCGTGCATGGCCGCCCCGCACGTACCGGCCCCCGGCTGCTGCTGCCGCCGCCCGTCCTCGCCCGCGGCTGCCGGCGCAGCTGCCGCCATCGCCTCAACTCAAACGGCGGATTCCCGCACTCCCTGGAGACGGCTCTCACCGCTTCCGGGTCCTCTCGGCTGTTTCCGGATCCGCTCGGCTGTTTCCGGATAGGCCCCGGGGGCCCAGGCCCCCGCCGGAGGTGGGGGGATTGCCGAGCCTCGGCCGAAGATGCCCGAGTGGGTGCCGGCCCCGCCCCCCTCCCTACGTGGCTGGGCCACGCTGTTAGTGTGGACGGCGGCCCTCGAAACCCAAAGAGGTTTTTTTGCTTCAAAGGCCTTCCCTAGCGTCTCTCCGTGACCTTGGAAGTTCTGCTCCAATTACAACTCCTTCGGGACGCCGAGTGGCCTCGGCCTGGAGGACGAAGCGCGCTCTCTCTCCCTCTCCCCCAGCCTGGAGCCGAGCTTTGATCGGCCCTGGCCGCGCTTCCGCCGCAGCCTGGCTGGCTACAGCGAACCGTGGCCCGGCCCTCCCTGTACCTCCGCCCTCGTGGAGCGTCCCTCGGGGCAGGGCTGGGTCGGCTTCATTTTTCTGGGCGCCTCTGAGTCCCTGTGTCGTCAGTCGTGGAAGTCCGAAACTTGCACGTCCTCACCCCGATGTTGATATTCAACCAGTCACCGCTTCCTGCTAATCCCCTCCCTCTCAAATCCCTGCTCTCCTCTCGGCCTCTGCCTAAGTCAAGCTTATTATCTGTGACCTCCACCCTTGCATGGTGACTGGCAAGCCAAACTTAAGTCCAGAGCCTCCATTCCCCTCCCCCAACCTGTTTCTCCCTCTGTAAAGGACACCCCGGGCACCTGGAAGTCCTGGAAACTCTCCCTCCAGTGTACTGAATATTCCAGAATGTGTCCCTTTTCCTCCATCTCCAGCGCTAGCACCCAGTTGCAGCTCCCCTCATCTCTCTCCTAGACGGCCATAGCTCCTCTCCTATCTGCTCCACAGGTGTGTCAACTCTTGGCCCCTTTACTTACTTAATTCTTCTCAAAGCAGCTGGAGTGATTTTTGTAAAACATAAATTATGTCTCATCCCTGCTAAAAAAAAAAAACTAGTTAATCGGTTTGAAAATGGAAAAAAGACATGAACAGACATTTCACTGAAGTCACAAGTGGCAAATATACCCATAAAAAGATGTTCAACATTAGCCATTAGGGAAATGCGCATTAAAGCTGTTAGGTCCGGAGCAGAGAGAGGCGAAGCCTCATGTGTAGCAAAACGCTGTTTATTTTGAGCATCTGGGTGCAGATGGGTGGAAGCTGAAAAAGGCATCCATGAGAAAAAAGGGGAGAGCTTTGGGTTTTACAGAGGGTTTTTCTGGAAGGAGTAAATACTTTTCAAACAAATGGCAGGGATAAGGAAAGTAAGTTCCCCTTTTGCATTTCCAGTATCTCCCTAGGGGTCTGGCAAAGGCTAAGTGCCTGATATACCCCTAGGATGGGGAGAGCAGTGGGTTTTATAGGAGGTTTGTATGGAAGTTTGGGAAGGGTGAATTCTTTAAGTCTAACATTCCACCCTTTTTATTATATACATGAAGAAAAGGAAGGGCAAGGTATGAGGAAGGGAAAAAAATTAGGAAGATCGGGAAGCAGGTGTCGTTGTCTTTCCCAGCAGGTTGCCTGCTAGTTTGGGAGAGAAGCAGCAAAGAGAGTAGGGAGAGCTCAAGGTTGATCTTTAGCTGTTATTAGAAAATTAGGAGATTCAAGGCCGCCCTAACAAAAGCCACAACCACTTTCATTACTACACCTTTCAGAATGGCTAAAATAAAAGAGTGATAACACCAAGTGCTGGTGAGTTTGCAGAGAAATTGGGTTTTTCCTATATCGTTGATGGGAATGTGAAATGGTACAGCCATTCTGGAAGAAAGAATATGGCAGTGTCTAACTAAACATGCACTAACTTGAACACATGAAGCTTTTCCCCACCTCAGGTCTCAGGTCTCATCTCAAATGTCACCTCCTCAATGAGGCCTTCCCTGCCCACCCTGTCTAAAGTAGCCACCTCCATCACCTGTCCACCATTATATCAGAGCACTTCTCACCACCTGAAATTGTTTCTTGGTTGTTTATTACCTGTCCCCTTTACCCTTCCTTGGCCCCAAAATTTGCATCAAAGCCCCATGAGATTAGGAACCCTTTCTTGTTGCCTGCTGTTTCCCCAACCTGTAGCAAGGTGCTGGTAAATAAACATAGTAGTAAATAAACATTTGGTGAATGAATGGATGAATGAGCACTTTTCACACTGCTATCTCCAGCCTCCCTCCAACCCACCCTCGACACGGCAGCCAGGGGGAGTTGCGGAAAAGACAAACCTGGTCAGGTCAACTCCTGATGTATAGACAGATCCCCAATAGCTTCTTGCCCTCAGAATTAAGTCCGCACTCCCTGTGAATGTGGCAGGGTTTCTGGGAGAGGGGGGAAATGAAGACTAGGAAATAAGGCTCCAGTCCATCTGGGGAGAGGCTTCATGGCAGCTCTCAGGCTTGGATTTTATCCTGGAGGCCTTGGGAGCCATTGAAGGCTATTGAGCAGGGAAGCACATGACTAATATCAAAGAAGTTCTCTTGATATGCAAGTTCTCTTGATATACAGAATGTAGGTGGGAAGCAAAAGACAGGAGAGGGGACTCAGGATAGAGGCTGTTGAATTGGTTCTAGTTGTGAAGGAAGGGTCCACAGAGAGAGGAAAATTTATTCTAGAAATATTTAGGATACAAAATGGACTAGCCTTGGTGACTGCATGTAGGGGAAGAGAAAAGAAAGTTTGCTTTCACTCTTCCTACTTCTTTCCTTCCTTTATTACACAAATAACTTATTGAGCACCTACTAGATGCTAGTGTCCATCTAGGGACATCCCTGTTCTTGAAGAGCAAACATTCTGGGGCAGGAAGCAGATGAGAAAGCTAACAGATAAACAAGCATAATTTGAGACTGGGGCAAGTGCTGGGAAGAAAATAAAATAAGGATGTGAGATCAAAAAAGTACCTAGGGGGAGAGGTCAGGGAAGGCCTGGCTGAGGAGGTACCATGTGAATTGACACCTGAATGAGAAAAGCAGCCAGTCAAGCAAAGAGCAGAGCAGAGACCCAGGAAGAATGGCAGCAAGTGCAGAGACCCTGCAGTGGGAAAGCGCTGGGCAAAGTGGAGCACGGTGTGCGAGGAGAGTGGTGGGGGGGACCCAGTAGAATTACCAGTAGGGCCAGCATCACCCGGTCTTGTAAGCCATGGCTTGGAGTTTTTTTATTTTAGGTAGATGAAAAGCTACTGACATGCTTTAAGCAGGGGAGTGACATGCTCTATCGAGAGCTAGACTGGGCAACGGGGGAGCTAGATGAAGGGGATTAGAGAGATTTTGTTGAATGAAAGGCAGATGGGGGTCCTGCTACTTGCCCTCTTCATTCCCCAGTGCCCCATTCTTCCCCTCCCAGCCCCCTCGGTGGCCAAAGGGAAGTGGAGGCCTTGCCACCTGGAGGGTCCCCTGGGGTTTGCCCCAGAGCAAACAGGAAGCCACGGCCTGGTGAGAAGGGCCTGGGAATCGGCCACTGAGAAAGTAGGTCTCTTGGGTCTCTGGACTCTTTCTCTGAGTGCCTGCAACAGTGAAAGACACAGACAGGGCAAGAGAGGAGAGAGAGGGAGAGAGAGGGAGAGAGAGGGGATGAGGAGGCATGGGGCAGAATAAGGACAGACTGTGGCGTCAGCACTCCTTGGTTCTAGTCCTCACTAGACCACCAGCTCAATGTGTGACCCGTTCCTTCCCTAACTAAAGCAAGGGCTTCTTGGGGGAAGAACTGAGTGAGAAAAGGACATGAATCATGTCATTTCTAGGACTACTACAAAGGAGCTACAGTGGCTGCTGCTTTCTCCAAACAGCTGCCAAGCCCCCTCTCAGCTTTATATATATTGACTGATTTATCCTCAAAACAATCTATGGGGTAGGTTCTCTCATCATCCCCAATTTATAGATAAGGAAACTTGCCTCATTTTGCTTATTTATTTTTTTAGAGACAGGGTCTCGCTATGTTGCCCAGGCTGGAGTGCAGTGGCTATTTACAGGCACAATCATAGCTCACTGCAGCCTTGAACTCCTAGGCTCAAGTGATCCTCCTGCCTCAGTCTCCCGAGTAGCTACAGCTGGGATTACAGGTGTGCACCACCATACTCGGCTTTTGCCTGGTTTCGAATCCAGGCAGTCTGACTTGAGCTCCTAGCCATGATGTAATGCTACCTCTCATTAACTGAGGGCCTACTATATGCTGGGCGCCAGGCTAATAATGCCTCACATACATTGTCCTGTTTAACCTTCACAAACAATATGTTTGTAGTACTATTATTACCCACAGTTGATAGGGAAAGAAACTGAGGCTTAGAGTGATAAAGAAATGTAGCCAAATGGTGGAGGTGGAGGATTCAAACTCAGGTCTGCCAGATCCCAAAGTGTGCTACGGGTGGTTGCATGGAGGCAGAAGGAGGCCCAAGAAATGTTTGCGGAGTGAATGAATGTCGGGGTGTGCGTGTGAACAGAACCCGGGGTGGGAGGAGGAAGATGGGGGAGAAGGAGGAGCCCCTAAGGCTGAATCCACTGATGCAACAAATATTTCCCAGGTGCCTACTATGTGCTGAGCACTGTTCTAGGGTGCTGTGCATTTAGTGGTGAAAAAGACAAAATCTCTACACCAAGGGGCTTACCTTCTAGTGCCGGAAACAAGTGAACAAGTAGACACACAAGTAAGATCATTTGACAGGGTGGTGAGTGCCGGGATGAAAATAAAACAGTGTAGCAGGAAGGAGGTAAGTTTCGTGGGTCTGGAGGGGTGCCTGGAGGAGGGGGCCTGAGGCGTGACCACCCTCTTCCTCTCGGGGGGACTGCCTGCCACCTCCACAGACACCCATGGTTCAGTGCCCTCCAGGCCCCCGCCTGCCCCGGCATCCCCTGCGCGAAGCTGGGTGCCCCAGGGAGTCTGGCCACCATGCTACCTCCTCTCCTCCTCTTCTTTCTCCTCTTCCTTACCCCCATGGGCGTCAGGCCCCAGGAACCGTTGCGGGTGAAGGTGGAAGGTACGTGCAAAAGGCAGAAAGGGAAGGAGTTGGGGCTGGAAACCTGGGTCGGGGCTGGGTGCCCTTGGCTGAGTAACTTACTCTCTCTGAGCCTCCATTTTCTTATTTGTAAAATTCGGGGAGGGTTTGGAAGGACTCAAGGGCTCATCCACTCCCAGCTTGTGGGGTCCTTTGCTTCATGACCCAGTGTGAGCAGTGAAGGGGGCCAGGGCTCCCCACCCGTCTCTCTCTTCCTCTCTCTCCACAGAGGGAGATGACGCTGTGCTGCCGTGCCTCAAGAATCCTCCAGATGGTCCCCCTGAGCAGCTGGCCTGGCAGCGGGGGTCCCAGTCAGAACCCTTCTTAGAGCTGAACCTGGGGTTACCAGGCCTAGGCCTCCACGTGGGGTCCCTGGGCGTCCTGATGTTTATCTTCAACGTCTCTGAGCAGATGGGGGGCTTCTACCTGTGCCAGGAGTGGCCCCCCTCTGAGAAGCCCTGGCAGCCTGGCTGGACAGTCAGTGTGGAAGACAGCGGTGAGGGCCGGGCTGGGCTGGGGTGAGGTCCCAGAGGAGAGGAGGGAGGCCCGCTGTGGACACAGGAGGTCCGGTGGCCACAGTGGAGTAGGGGGAGGGGCCGGAGGACCCACAAGGAGCAAGTTGTAGCTGAGCACACGCCTGCAGCTCTGTGACTTCAACACGGGCTGCTCCACAGCTCTTGGTCTCTCACTCTTCTCTCGCTGTCCCAGTTGCTGCTTCTCTGTCTCTCTGTCTCTGGGTCTGTGTTTCTATTTGTCTCTGCCTTTCTGGGTCCCTATCTCTCCCCGTGTCCTAGATGTCTCTGCATCTGGTTCTGGGTCTCTTTCTTCCCAGGAGAGCTGTTCCGGTGGAATGCTTCAGACCTACAGGACCTAGACTGTAGCCTGGGGAACAGATCCTCAGAGGACCCCAGGCCCTCTTCTGATCACCCCAACAGCCCCCAGCTGTACGTGTGGGCCAATGACCACCCTGAGATCTGGAAGGGAGAGCCTAAGTGTGTCCCACCTAGGGACAGTCTGAACAAGAGCTTCAGCCAAGGTAAGGTGACAGTGCTGAGGAGATGCCAGAAAGTGGGGGTCCAGGGATGGGGAATGGTGAGTGGAAACTGGAGGGTTTGGGGTAGATGAGACCCCAAGGATTAGGCTTTCCTAGTCTTGTCTCTCCCTGCCCCAGACCTCACCATGGCCCCCGGCTCTACACTCTGGCTGTCCTGTGGGGTGCCCCGTGATGTGGTGGCCAGAAGCCGCATCTCCTGGACCCATGTGCGCCCTAGGAAGCATAACTTCTCATTGCTGAGCTTAAACCTGACGGAGGGTCAGCCAGCCAGAGATATGTGGGTCCTGGGGACTGGTCTGTTGTTGCCCCAGGCCACAGCTCAAGATGCTGGCACCTATTATTGTCACCGTGGTAACCTGACCATCTCGATGCACCTGGAGATCATTGCCCGGCCAGGTAGAGTTTCTCTCAATTGTGGGGCATCTGTGTAGGGCTACTGGGAAGACGAAACCAGTCAATCGTGGAGCCCTAACCTGAGGACTAGTTCCAGCCTCATTCAAACTCCAACTTCTACACAGAACGCTCACTCCCACTCTTTCCTCCCTTGCTTCCAAGATGTTACTTTTCTGGGTCTTCTACACTGGTTGTTCCTTCCCACCAGCTTTGGTGGAGCCTTTCTTCCAGCTTCCTGTTGGAGCCCTGGGCCCTCTTCTCACCCCTGTCTACACACTTTTCCCATTTGATTTCCTTCACTCCCATGGCTTCTTGGGTCACCATGCCTCGAGTCTCTATTCCAGGCTCCATACCCCCACCCCCAGCCATATCCTGGAATTGCCATTTGATATCCCATGGACACCTCAGGCTCAACATATCCCAAATCAAACTCAACAACTTCCCCCAATGTAGTCTTCTGGGTGGCCCTACATACATGAAGGACACTACCAACTGTCCACTTGTGCAGGCTGGGATCCTGGTCATCCTTCCTTTTCCTCACCCCATCTGTCAAATTGGTCACAATGTTCTGCCCATTCTGTCTTCCTCATACAATCTTCCCATGCCATCCTAACCACAATTCTCAAACTCAGCCTCAACTTTCACTCTAAACTTGAGTTCAGCAACATGTTGGATCCGAACTCTAACCCTGTGACCTCAATTCTGCCCTTCACTTTGACCATGACTGCCCTTAACTGCAGCAGGAAGCTGATCATTATGCTCCCCTCAATCCTAACACTGCCTCTGACTATAGGTACGGCTTGTCCCTGGTTTGCTCAATAGACACTGCCCCATGCCCTGTGCCAGGCTCTGTAGCAGTCTCTGTCCTCCTGAGACATGGCTCCTTAGAGGGGGGGAGGACTTGAAGACTGTGCCTCACCCCTGTCCCTCAGACTTATGGTCCTTTGCAGTCTTGAGGTTGGAAAGTAAGATGCCAGCCTGGGGTCCTCGTCTCATAGCCCCTTTCCCCCAGCACTATGGCACTGGCTGCTGAGGACTGGTGGCTGGAAGGTCCCAATTGTGACTCTGATTTATCTGATCTTCTGCCTGGGTTCCCTGCTGGGCTTTCTTCACCTTCAAAGAGGTGAGTCATGCCCCCCAGCTGGTTGGCCAAAACCCTACCCTATCTTCCCCAGGATAAGCCCACACTGGCCAGTCTGACAACTATCTTTCTCTCCTCCCATTCTGCCCCAGAACCCTGTCCCCTCATTGCTCCTCGAACCCCCCTCAAGTTTCCCAAGCCCCTTGCAATTTGAACTCCCATCTCCTCTATTAACCCAAATGATTTCCCCAGCACCCCCCAAATCCTCACCCTGCCAAGTAGCCCCTCCTCTGATCACTACCCTTAACTCCCACCAGCCCTGATCCTGAGAAGGAAAAGAAA
This sequence comes from Varecia variegata, assembly GCA_028533085.1. Classification (NCBI taxonomy): domain Eukaryota; kingdom Metazoa; phylum Chordata; class Mammalia; order Primates; family Lemuridae; genus Varecia; species Varecia variegata. Next base: position 16,699,908 of record CM052448.1, on the reverse strand, counting down.
GCGAATGACTGACCCCACCAGGAGGTAATGCAGCAAGTGCACCCCACCGCGTTCACTTTATGCTTTGCACTTACTGTTTCCTCTGCCCAGGGTGTCTTTGCTCCATTTCTACCTGTTGAAATACTGCACAACCTCAAAGCCCAGCTCCACAGCTACCCCCTCTGTGAAGACCTCCTTGGAGGGATCCCAGACTCCTCTGTAGGCTGTCCCAGCTCAGAAGAGCTAATCACAAGTGACCACGTTTAACCTCTGAAGGCCTTCCCTGAATCTTGAGTGTGTCCCCTAGTCCCTTCCAGGGTTGGCCTCACAGTGCATCTCCCCTTCTCACGCCAGGTTCTTCAAAATGACGCCTCCCCCAGGAAGCGGGCCCCAGAACCAGTACGGGAACGTGCTGTTCCTTCCCACGCCCACCTCCGGCATGGGTAAGAGGCACCACCTGGCCTCTGACCAAGGTCCTCCCGCCTATAGCTCCGCCCCAGAGCTAGAGCTCCACCCCCATTGTCCTCCTCCCTCCAATCCCCTGAGCGCCAAGTCTTCTCGGCTCAGAGCTCCGCCCTCGGGGTGGGGAGTCCCTCCCAGAAGTGAGCCCCGCCCCTGGAACAGAGCCCCGCCTCCAGGACTCTAAGCCCCGCCCAAGGACCTGAGCCTGAAGTCTTGCTCGAGTACAGCACTTCGCTCCAGAACTTGAGGCCTCGCCCCTAGGTTTAGATCCCACCCCCATGGGTAGCGACCCAGAGTCCTTTCGAAGAGCCCCAAGCATCCTTTCTTCCTTCCCCCCGCGCGGACTTGGGTCCTGACCGCCCCCATCTCTTCCGACCCCGCCTTACAACGCCCCTGTGGCCAGGACGCGCCCAGCGTTGGGCAGCAGGCCTGGGGGGCGCAACACGGTCCCACGGAAACCTGCGCAGTGACGTCCAGGAGGCTGGAGCCGCGGGGTCCCGGAGCCCTCCCGGAGCGGGTGAATGAGGGGGGTCATTCCTTACATGGAAGATGTTGGGGCTGTCTGTGGCTGGAATAGCGGACTGGGGCCTGCAGGAGGGGGCGTGACAGTTCCCCACTCCCATCCCCAAACCCCCAGGCCCAGAACAGGAGGAAGGGGAGGGCTTTGAGGAGCCAGACAGCAAGGAGGGCTCCCAGTGCTACGAGAACGACTCCAACCTTGGGCAGGACCAGCTCTCCCAGGGTAAGGCTGCCCTCCCCCATGCTTCCCCCACCTCTCAGCGGGGGCTCTGGACCCTCGCTGGACGCCCCTTCTTCTACACCAGATGGCAGCGGCTATGAGAACCCTGAGGACGAGCCCTTGGGTCCTGAGGATGAAGACTCCTTCTCCTCCGACGGTAACTTGGGGTCCTCGTGGGGCCTCAGAGACTTAGGAAGACCCATGGCACTGTGGAGCCCCTATCAGGCAGGGGTGGTCCCTGGAGTTCTTGTTCTTCTGCAGGAGCTGAGTCTTACGAGAATGAGGATGAAGAGCTGGCCCAGCCAGTTGCCAGGACAATGGGTGTGTGTGAGAATGGCCACATTCCTGGGGGAAGAGGGGCCTGAAGGCCAGGAGGAATAGTGACCTCCCTCTTCCTTTTCCAGACTTCCTGAGCCCCCATGGGTCTGCCTGGGACCCCAGCCGGGAAGCAGCCTCCCTTGGTAAGAGATGCTTGGGACCAGCCCTGCCTTTGCCCGCTTGGGCTGACCTGGCCACAGCTCTGACACCAAGGCCATGCCTTGACCTGACTCTGACCCCTAACCCAAGCCCAACCCTGACCTTAGATTTGACTCCTAACTCTACTCTCAATACTGACCACACGCCCCATCCTGACCCCCAGTATTTATACCTTTCCTAATTGTGAACATCGACATGGATCCCAATCCAGTTCCAGTCCAAACTTGACGTCCACTTCACCCCAGCCCCAATGCAGACTTCAGTTTTGACCCCAGCTCTCTCTACAACTTCCTCATGACTTTGGCTTTGACTCCGTCCAGTTCTGTTCTTGGCCCTTTCTCTGACCGTAAGCTAACCTGTACCTAACCCTGACCCCACAACTGTCCAGGCTCCCCAGCCTGACACTGACCTAATCACCCCCTCCCAATACAGCATGGTGAAACCTCCCACCTTCCTCTGCCCCTCAGACCCCCTCCTTACCAAGCCTGCACTTCCCTTCCCCAAGCCTCCAATTCTCCATCCCCTGCCCAAGCAGGGTCCCAGTCCTATGAGGATATGAGAGGGATCCTGTATGCAGCCCCGCAGCTCCGCTCCCTCCGGGGCCAGCCTGGTCCTGATCACGAGGAAGGTGGGTGCTTCTGCCACTGTCCCTACTGTCCTCTGGGCTGAATGTGCTTCCCAGCCTACTTCCAGCCCTACCTATGTCCTACTCCTTCCTGGTGCTGTCCAGATGCAGACTCTTATGAGAACATGGACAATCCCGATGGGCCAGAGCCATCATGGGGAGGTGGTGGCCACATGGGGACCTGGAGCACCAGGTGACCCCCAGCTGACCAGGTGATCTGGGACTGTCCCTAGGGAAGGGGGAGAGGGAGAGAGAGAGGCAGGGATGGCAGTGTGCGCTGGCTCTCAGGGAGGCAGAGGGAACAGGGATCCCAGGGCCCGGTGGGCAGGGGGAGGGCTCCTGGCCCCTTCCCCATCACTGTTTCTTCTACATAGCCTAGGCCTCCTCGGGCCCCTGACATCCACACCTGACTCTGAAATCTGAGGACCCCAAGCAGATAATGTAAACCTCCGGGGCGACGCTGCTCAGGATGTGTGTGTATGGGTGTGCACGTGTGTGTGTGTGTGTGTGTGTGTGTGTACATGCCAGTGAAACTTCCGGCCCCTTTTGTGTTCCCTAAATAAACTCAGTGAGCTCTTTCAATCCTATGAAGTAGTGCCCTTGTGTGGGAGGGGAAGGAAGGAAGGAAAGGGTGGGTACACACCTGTCCCCTCTTGAATCCTGTAAAGGAGGGAGGGCTGCATTCTGCGTAGGGGAAGACCATCCTTTCCTGTGGCTACCTTCACCCATTTCCCTCACTTGCCCACCACTGACCCAATTCCCCGCATGGGCCACATTCCCGCCATCCGCTTATTCGATTGCTGTTCATGCAGCAGTTGTATGCTGGAGAAACAGACTGGGTGTGGTGTCTCGCACCTGTAATCCCAGCACTTGGCCAGGGCGGGAGGATTACTTGAGCCCAGGAGTTTGAGACCAGCCTGGGCAACACAGGGAGACCCTGAGTCTACTAAAAATAGAAAAAATTAGCTGGCCATGGTGGTGCACGCCTGTAGTCCCAGCTACAGGGAGGCTGAGGCCAGGACTTTGAGATTGCAGTGAACTCTGATGACACCATTGTACTCTAGCCCAGGCAACAGAGCAAGACCTTTTATCAAAAAAAAAAAAAAAAAAGAAGAAGAAGAAGAAGAAGAAACAGTCCAGGAATTGGCAGTCTAGTTAGAAAACATCATCCATCATCACTGAGTATTTATTTATCATCTACTATATTCTAAGCACTAGTGTCAATGAACTCAATCCTTACAATAACCTCACAAGGTTATTGAGCACAAAGTTACTATGTGCCGGGATTGTATCAAAGTATTTTATGTGTGTATTTATTTATAGTAACTGATTTTGTCTTCACAAACAACCCTATAGGGAGGTATATTATTATCACTATTTCACAGAAGAGGAGACTGAGGCTGAGAAGTTAAATACACATGCCCAAGGCTTGCCTCTTTAATAAGTGGTAGGGTGAGAACTTGAGTTGTGGCCATCTCATCCTGAGCCTAACTCAAGTTGACTCTCTCCCTTTTGGGTGTGGGACTACAGGTGGGACACTGAACATCAGAGAGGCCAAGGAACATGTCTGTGGTCACAGGGCTGGATGTGTATCCAGAAATCTGGCTGCACATGTAGTCACCCTGCCTTCCTACCTGATATAAACCATGAACAAGGACTTTCAGCACTAAAAGTCCTCAGTCCCTGGAACCATTGTTTAGCAAGCTCCACCACGTGCAAATTCTTGCCTTAGGAAAAGGTGGAATCGGTCACTGAGATTCCTGATGGCTTCAGCCTGGTCTCCATGCCACCATTCTCCCCAGCTCCAGTGGTCTTCTGAACCCCAGTCCCTCCTGCTCAAGAAATTTCAACGCTTCCTGTAAGACTGGCTAGAATTGTCTAATGTCTACATTTTTATTTCTAGAATTCCTTTTCTTAAAGTGCCAGTTCTTCATAATATCCTGGTTTTGTTTGAGAGATTCCATCTTTATCTCTAAACATTTAAAACTCACTTTATCGGTATTAACATTACTGTGATGCGCCAGGCATCACTCTAACTTCTTTGCAGGTAGCATCTCACTTTATCTTTACAACAATCCTATGAGGAAGATACACTAAAATTGTTATCATCTTATAGCTGAAGAAATTGCTAACTGATCTTAGGCAACTTAACCTCTCTGACCCTTAGTTTCCCCACTTATAAAGTAGCGTGGTGTGGTTATTGTTATGTTTACAATGGTGTGGATTTTCTCATGGCTCATGTGTCACCATGGAAGGTTTCTTTGACTTCTTTGTGTTTCTTCTGCCTGTGGGAGGCTGTGAGTTCCCTGGGCCCCACTGACACCCCCTGGGGCTGGCTTTGGCGTCTGCCTGCCACAGTCTTACAGGCTGTACAGGTTTCTGACCATTTTTATTCACGAGTTCCTCAGAGCAGGTTTTTGCACTAGAGGTTTGGTCTGAATCCAGGCCTATGCTTTGGGAAGCCTTGGGATTCTGATTGCCCATGATGGCTTTTTCCATTCACTGCCTTTTGGATGGCTTGCCTCACTGCTGCATGCCAGGGCCTTTTGGATGGATTTTTTTTTTCCTTCTCTGTCTTCTGTTTCCAGAAAAGAAAGCCATTTTTAAAAAATTCTGAGACAGGGTCTTGCTATGTTGTCCAGGCTGGTCTCAAACTCCTGGGCTCAAGTAACCCTACTGCCTCAGCCTCCCAAGTTGCTGGGTTTACAGGTGCATGTCCCTGTGCTCAGCTCTAGACAGCCCTTTTTAAGCTCCCAGCTTTGTGCAGGGAGCTCAGTTTCCGCTCCCTGCTGTTCTAGGGGCCTCTCAGCCTTGACCTCTGTCCCTATGTGGGCATTAAAACTCCAATCATAGAGATTCCAGGATTCCAGCATTCCCATGGGCTCCTTGACTTCACACCCTGAGCTTTTGAGCTCAGCTATCTTATTAAAGAAAAAAGAAAAAAAAGCACCACTTCTTAAATTAATATTCTGCTGCGTGTATGTATGTGTTTGGGGTTTGGGGTATGAACCTCCACTATTTCCTTGGGCTTCCATCTTGAACACAAGTCTCTGTGACTAAAAAAAGAACAAATTCTAGGTCTGCCTCAGCATTTATCCCCCGAGCTCTTCACATGGCCACAATCCCCCACTTTCCCCTTCAGCTAAAATGAGCTACTCACCACCTTTCACCCTGCCTGCTCCATTCATTTCAGTTTCTTGCCTGTGCTGCAGCGTGTAAAGGTGTGACTCCTGGTGAAAACATTCTGCTTTCTTGGAGCTGGATCCATGTCCAAGTCATCTCTGTGTCCCCTGGTACCTGGCCAGAGAGTGACAAAGATCAGGAGCTCAGGGAAGGATAAGGAGGGGAAGGAGGAGTGAATGGAGGACTGTGGGAAGTGCTGGGGTGGGTGCTTCATGCATTCAGGGTGCAGAGGAATAAGGCACCCCTGTGGTCTCGCCCACCCAGGGGAGTCTCCGGGGAAGTTGAGGTTGGAACAGAGGTGTGCTAACTTCCAGCCCAGTGCTCTGAATCCCAACACCACCCCTTTCTAGCTATGTGGCTCAAGCTCTCTGTGCTGCACTTTCCTGGTCTATAAAATTGGGATAATAATTAAAGCTTCCTTAATGAGTCTTTTTTTTTTTTTGAGACAGAGTCTCACTCTGTTGTCTGGGCTAGAGTGCCGTGGCATCAGCCTAGCTCACAGCAACCTCAAACTCCTGGGCTCAAGCAATCCTCCTGCCTCAGCCTCCCGAGTAGCTGGGACTACAGGCATGCGCCACCATGGCTGGCTAATTTTTTCTATATATTTTTAGTTGTCCAGCTAATTTCTTTCTATTTTTTTTTTTTTTTCAGTAGAGACGGGGTCTCGCTTTTGCTCAGGCTGGTCTTGAACTCCTGAGCTCAAACAATCCGCCCGCCTTGGCCTCCCAGAGTGCTAGGATTACAGGCCTGAGCCACCGCGCTCGCCCTTAATGAGTCTTAAATGACATGGAAAGCACACGACAGTGGCAATTTATAAGGACTCAAACAGTAGCCATTATTATTATTTGGCATTTATCAAGGGCCTACTGTGTGCCGGGAGCCAGAAAGCACCCAGGCCATTGTGCAGAGAAAGACCTTCCCAGGAAGAAGCCACACTCAAGTTTCTCAACTTCCTGCGCCATGACTTGGTTTTTTGGTAGGACCTGGACCACTTTCAGCTCTTGAGCAAGGCTGAGGGAAAAGGAGACTTGAGGGGAGTTTTGGGCTCTCAGGACCACCCCCTGCTTCCCTAGTGTGCAGTGGCCTCCTAGGTGGGGCCCAGGGCTGGCATAGGGCCTTTGGTGCATTCTCCATCCTCCAGCCTGGGCTTCTGGGCTGGGAAGTCCTTGGAGTACCCGCTGTCAGAGGCCTGGTGCCTTGGTTCCCTGGGAGACAGCCCCACCTGCTGGGAGTTATGTGCCTTCAGGCTTGACCTGGGCTGAGTCTGCATGGGGACCTGAGGTGCAGGCTGACCCAGCTGGGTGGACATGCAAGGGATAGCATGTGGCGGTGGCGGTGGAGGTGTATGGGATGGGAGTGGGCGGCGGTCGAGATGCTGTTCGGGATGGACCTGTGAGCTACCAGTTACATGAACATCGTGGTGTGTGAGAGGCATGTGGCATTGGGTGTGTGTTGTGGGGGCATCCTGTGTGAAGTGTGGCGTGGGATGGATGTGTGAGTGTCAGAGGGTTATGCAGTTGGGGGCAAAATGGAAGGTGTGAAGTATTGAAGGGGTGTTTGGGTTGTGTTGGGATGTATGTCATGCAGGAGTTGCAAATACCATGGATACGTGGAAGGTAGGAAGTCTCTGAGATGCATGATACTATTTGTGGGAAGTGTTGGTGAGTGTGTTGGGGAACTACAATTAAAAAATAAAATCTCTGGCCAAGCTATGGTGGTTCACGATGGTAATCCCAGCACTTTTAGAGGCCGAGGTTGGAGGACCACTTGAGCCCAGGAGTTCGAGGCTGCAGTGAGCTATGGATTGTGCCACTGCACTCCAGGCAGGGTGACGGAGCAAGACCCTGTCTCAACAAAAGCAAAAAAAAAAAAAAATCTTGCCACCCACAAAGATAGTAGAGACAGAAAACGTTTTTTGTTTTGTTTTGTTTTTTAAATTCAAGCAAAAGGATCTTGCTCTGTCACCCAGGCTGGACTTCAGTGGTGCAATCATAATTCATTGCAGCCTCTAACTCCTGGGCTTAAGTGATCCTCCTGCCTCAGCCTCTTGAGTTAGCTGAGAACACAGGCATGCGCCACCACACCCAGCTCAATTTTCTATTTTTTTTTTTTTGAGACGGAGTCTCACTCTGTTGCCCGGGCTAGAGTGCCATGGCGTCAGCCTAGCTCATAGCAACCTCAAACTCCTGGGCTCAAGCGATCCTTCTGCCTCAGCCTCCTGAGTAGCTGGGACTACAGGCATGCGCCACCATGCCCGGCTAATTTTTCTGTATATATTTTTAGTTGGCCAGATAATTTCTTTCTATTTTTAGTAGATACAGGATCTCGCTCTTGCTCAGGCTGGTCTCGAACTCCTGAGCTCAAACAATCCGCCCGCCTCGGCCTCCCAGAGTGCTAGGATTACAGGCGTGACCCACCGCGCCCAGCCTCAATTTTCTATTTTTTGTAGGGATGAAGTCTGGCTGTGTCGCTCAGGCTGGTCTCCAGCTCCTTGCCTCAAGCCAGGCCTCGGCCTCCCAAAGTGGTAGGATCATATAGCCATGAGACACTGTGCCTGACCCCGGCAAATTTTTTAAAAAAATTTTGTAGATGGGTCTGAATATACATTAAAAAAAAATACATATATTTTTGGTAGAGACGGAGTCTGGCTATATTACCCAGGCTGGTCTTGAACTCGTGGGCTTGAGGGATCCTCCTGCTTCAGCCTCCTGAGTAGCCGGAACTGTAGGCGCGCAGCCCCGCGCCCCGCTAATTTTTCAATTTTTTGTGGAGACCGGGTCTTGCTCTTGCTCAGGCTGGTCTCAAACTCCAGGGCTCAAACGTTCCTCGTGCCTCGGCCTCCCTAAATGCTTGGATTACAGGCGGGAACCACCGCGTCACAGCATCTTTAAGGGCTAAATTCAAATCTCAGGAATTTGAGGTTGCAGTGAACTATGATTGGGCCACTGCACTCCTGCCTGGGCGACAGAGGGAGACCCTATCTCAAAAAAGAAAAAAAAAAAAAAAAGCTTTTGAAGTGCGTTGTGCTGAGATGTACGTTGTGGGAAATATATTCGTAGGGGATGTCTGAGGTGAGGGAGGATTTACATGTGCGAGAGTGTGTGTGGCGTTTGAGTGGAATTACTCACCCATCATGCGGCGGGGCGGACAATACTGGGGATACCCGCGAAGCCTCAGCCTCATTCTGGGGTTTGTAAAATAATTCCCATCCCGCTTTCCTGATTTCCAGAGCCTTAGGGATTGAGGACTACAATTCCCAGGATGCTCCGCTCTTCCACCAATCGGGAAGACGGGTCTCTTTAATGGGCGGGTCCATGAGAGGTTCGTCTGAGAGAGAGGAAGCCCAGCCAATGGGTGAGCCGGCCCGCATCGGAAGCTACGCTGATTGCGCCGAGGTGATTGGAATCTTTGGCGCCTTGGTTTCAGTGGTGGATGCGTGATGAGCGAGAACACTGACCAATGAAAAGGCGGAGGGGCGGATCCAGCGTGTGTAGGCGGGAAGAGGTGCTGACTAGCAGGCTGTTCACCCAATGAAAGGCGGAAGTCGCTGGAGGGGGTCGACCAAGGGGAGTAGAAGAGGTCGTGCGCGGCGGCAGAGCTTGTGTTATGGCGGAGACGGTGAGGAAGCGGGGCCCGCGGTCCCGAGGTGGCGGCGTCGGCCGAGGAGCTCGGAGGGCCCGGGGCGGCCGGGGCCGGCGTCCTCGCGGAGGCCAGCGATCTCCAGCCCGGCGCACTCTGGACTCTGTGCTTGTGGACTTGGTCAGCGACAGCGATGAGGATATCCTGGAGGTCGTAACTGCGCGCGATGCCGAGGACCGGGTTGAGATTCCGCCCCCGGAGCTCCCAGTGCGGGCCGCTCCCCCGGACGACAGCGACAGCGACAGTGACAGTGAAGCAGGACCCCCGCGGGAACTGGTCAGGCGGCGGCGGCGGCTGCTGCTGGATCCGGGGGAGGCACCGGTGGTTCCAGTGTACTCCGGGAAGGTGCAGCCAGATCCCCGGGGAGGGCTGACGTAGAAGGGCTGAAGGGCTTGGGCGACCAGAGAGGGGCCAGGGGTTCGGGGGAGGGGCTGGATTTAGGGAATGTGGAGGCCGGGGTTCTGGGGCTGGTATTGTGGGGCTACACGGAAACTAGGGGCAGGGGTGTTGGAGGCAGAGATGCAGGGCTCCTGGAGTTTCTGCAGACTGGGGAGGTGAAGGATTTTGGGGCGTGTTGCAGGTCTGGGTTGTGTTGCAAATTTGGAATTCCTGGGAGCTGTAGTCTTGGGGGCATAGGGCGGCTTGAGGGGTGGGGGTCTCTGAGGGTTCAGAGAGGACCTGGGACTGGGATTTGGGGCAGGTTGGATTTTGAGGTTGGGACCCATTGCTAAGGAAGCCCAGGAGCCGGGGTATTGGGGGCTGGGGCCTATGGGAGTTCAGAGAGGACTAGGGGTCTCCAGGAGGCTGCGGGTACCAAGATGGTAGGGTGAGCTAGAGGCCTGAGACGCCCTGAGAGTCTAGGGTAGGGGAATGGCTAGCAACCTAGTTAAAAAGGAGAACTAAACCTGCCTTTTCAGAATGCCTTAGGGCAAGGGGGTACTGGAAGGTACTACAATTTTGGATTGTGGGGAAGCTGGACTCCCAGGGCCCCAGGAGAGGGCTGTGGAGTCCATGTCCTTAGGGAGGACTTGGGAGCTGGGTGTCAGGGAAGAATCATCCCGTTTTCCCCTTCCGTAGAGCGAGGACTTGGGACTGACCCTCCCACTTTTTGCCTTTGCAGGTGAAAAGCAGCCTCCACCTCATCCCAGATCACCTATCCCTCCTGAAACTCTACCCGCCAGGGGCTGAAGAAGGTAAGGGAGGGCTTCCAGGGAGAGGTGTCCTGTGCTGGCTTCTTTGAGGAGACTTCCTAGAATTTATATCCCTGCAGTCAGTTGTCATCTGAGGCTCAGGGGAAGGGCATGGGAGAGGGGACTCCTGCATCCTCACCAGGAAAAGGTTCCAGACCGAAAAGGAGCTGAATTGTTAACCAGAAAGCACAAGAGCCAACTTAGGAAGTTATGTCAAACCACCCTCCTCCTTACTCTTACAGGCATAAGAATGTTAAAATACACAGATTTCTGGTGCCACCACCAGAGATCCTGATTCTGTAATCTTGGGAGGCAGGGAACAGGGAGGTGTTGGGAATCTATGATATCTTGTTACTTCTGCAACAAGTTCTTTGGGAATATCTGGAACCAGCAGGGTGTTCTTTGAATCTTATCAGGGCTGCCCAGTCTTTGTCCTCCCGCACTGATGTCATTTTTGCAAACCATGCAAGGTCAGGGAATAGGAATCAAGTCTAATAAGGAAGTGATCCAGTGGGCAAAGGCAGAGGTTGGACTAAGAGTTCCGTACCATGAAAGGAGTATGGTCAAATGATTAAGAGCAGACTTAGGAGCCCTCTGGCCTGGGTTTGAATCCCAACTATGTCTTCTCAATAGCTGTGTGACCTTGGGCAAATTACTTAATCTCTCAATACTCCAATTTCCTCATCAGGAAAGTACGGTTAATAGCAGGTGTATGTCAAAGGATTTTGGTGAGAATTAAAGGGAATATATAGAGAGCCATCTCTTGCTATGTATATGGTTTAGGACAGCATCTGGAATGTAGAAGTGCTATGTGAACGTTATCTCTAACCTTGCTACTCAAAATGTGGGCCCAGCAGTATTGGCTGTCCCCAGGGAGCTTGTTAGAAATGCAGACTCTCAGGACTCTGGCAGCTGCCATATTTAAAAAGGACATGATTTCTCAAACTCAGCATTACTGATGTTTTGGACTAGAAAATTCTTTGGTGTTGGGTGCTGTCCTTTGCATTGTAGAAAGTTTAGCAGCATCCTGACCTCTATCCACTGGATGCCAATAGCACACCCAAAGCTCCTCCCTTTTTGTGTTGTGACAACCAAAATTGTCTCTGGACATTGCCACATGTCCCCCTGGAGGCAAAATTGCCCCTGGTTGGCCGGGCGCGGTGGCTCACGCCTGTAATCCTAGCACTCTGGGAGGCCGAGGCGGGTGGATCGCTCGAGGTCAGGAGTTCGAGACCTGCCTGAGCAAGAATGAGACCCCATCTCTACTAAAAATAGAAAGAAATTATCTGGCCAACTAAAATATGTATATATATACAAAAAATCAGCTGGGCATGGTGGCGCATGCCTGTAGTCCCAGCTACTTGGGAGGCTGAGGCAGTAGGATCGCTTGAGCCCAGGAGTTTGAGGTTGCTGTGAGCTAGGCTGACGCCACGGCACTCTAACCTGGGCAACAAAGCGAGACTCTGTCTCAAAAAAAAAAAAAAAAAAAAATTGCCCCTGGTTGAGAACCACTGATCTAGGGTTTATCATCATTGTTTATTTTCACAGTATTTATATTTATGGTTTATAATGATCTTTTATTAATGGCAAGCAAATGAAAATATATTCTAGATAATACCTGACTTCCTTTTATAAGAAATTTAAGTTAAAATGAATGATTTAAAGAAAGATATTAAGCAAATAACAGTCATGCCCCTTGAGTCCTTTCCCATTATTATTCTGGGGTGGGGGGGGGGCTCCACAGTCCCTTCCTTTCTGGGACCTTCTTGACGCCTCCAGCTTGTTTCTCCTTGGCCTCCCCCTGCCCTCTCTTGGCTAACCCTCTTCCACTTTCTCCTCCTCTGCCCCCAGAGGTGGACATGGCAGATTCTAGCAGCCCCCACCCTGAGGATCCCCCATTTCCAGACTCTCCCTGGAAGAAGAAACTGAGGAGTAAGGATGAAGAAGAAGAGAAGAAAAAGAAGGTGTTTCTGTGAGTGAGGCCAGGGCACTTGTGCCTTGGGAGCAGGAAGGAAGTTGGAGGGGTAAGCCGAGGAAGGCAGGACCCTTGGGTGGCTCCTGAAAGTGTAAAAAGGGATGAAGGGAGTTTTGAGGCCAAGGTGGGGAATGAAGCTCTTGGGAGAAGAGGTAGCCCACACTGGGGATGACAGAGGACCCTTCAGGACCACCCATGGGAGTGGCATCTGAGATGGTAGTACTGCAGGTTAAGGGTGTGGTTCCAACCCAGACAGCTGTCTCTTCCCTGTCGTCTCTGGGCTTCTCTTTCCTCTTCTGTAAAATGGGGGTAATAGTGGCATCTATTGCTGAGAGTCTAAGAATTGCTGAGTAGATCAAAAATTAACACTTGACATATTAATACAATAAGTGTTCACTGGCCGGGCATGGTGGCTTACACCTATAATCCTAGCATTCTGGGAGGCTGAGGCAGGAGGATTGCTTGAGGCCAGGAGTTTGAGACCAGCCTAAGCAAGAGTGAGACCCGTCTCTACAAAAAATAAAAAAATTAGCTGGGCATGGTGGCACATGCCTGTAGTCCCACCTACTTGGGAAGCTGAGGTAGGAGGATTGCTTGAGCCTAGGAGTTTGAGCCTGCAGCGAGCTATCATGACACCATTGCACTCTAGCCTGGGTGACAGAGTGAGATCCTGTCTCAAAAAAAAACCAAAACAACAATAAGTGCTTACTGTCTGTTGGATGTTATTAGACACTCACCTAAGAAATGACTTATCTTGGCCGGGCACGGTGGCTCACGCCTGTAATCCTAGCACTCTGGGAGGCCGAGGCGGGTGGATCACTCAAGGTCAGGAGTTCGAGACCAGCCTGAGCAAGAGCCGAGACCCCGTCTCTACTAAAAATATAAAGAAATTATCTGGCCAACTAAAATATATATAGAAAAAATTAGCCGGGCATAGTGGTGCATGCCTGTAGTCCCAGCTACCCGGGAGGCTGAGGCAGTAGGATCGCTTAAGCCCAGGAGTTTGAGGTTGCTGTGAGCTAGGCTGACGCCACGGCACTCATCTAGCCTGGGCAACAAAGCGAGACTCTGTCTCAAAAAAAAAAAAAAAGAAATGACTTATCTTAAAAGTGAGGCATTTTCTTCCCTGATATTTGGGTCATGGAAAAATAAAAATGATGTCTCAGGCTTCCCCTGTCCCTCACTACCCGTCTTCCAGTAAGATGGATGTTACCCGAAGGTGCCTCCTCTTGATTCTGTCTGACCCTCTGGTTCCTAGGGGTCCAGAGCCTATGAAGAGAGGTATGGGGCTGGGGCCTCTCCTTTGCCTCCATCTTTCCCCTGTCCTCTCTCTACAGGGATCAAGACACCTCTCCGTTGCCCCCACCTCCGCCAAGGACCAAAAGCAGGAAGCATACTCGAGCACTCCAGAAGTTAAGGTGTCGGGGGCAGGGGCTCTGGCTGGGGTGGGGAGGGGGAAATTGGGGAGGATGGCTGGCTGACTCCAGCTGACCCAAAATCCTGTCTGCACCCCAGGGAGGTGAACAAGCGCCTCCAGGATCTCCGTTCCTCCCTGAGCCCCAAGCAGCAGCAGGGCCAAGACCACCAGAGCCCAGAGGATGAGGTGGTCCTAGTGGAGGGGCCCCTCCTCCCAGAAACTCCCCGACTCTTCCCGCTCAAAATCCGGTGCCGGGCTGACTTGGTCAGAATGCCTGTCAGAATGGTGAGTGCCTGAGGCCCATGCGAGGACCCCGGAGCTGCCTTTGGAGGGACTGGTGTCCAGCAGAGGTGTCCTTCTTCTCCCAGCCTGCTCTCTGAGCTCCCCACCACTCTTTAGCCCCCCATTGCCTCTGTGCCTGCCGTTCCCCCTGCCTGCATTTTTCCTCACTCTCCCCTCTTTCTGGCAAACTTCCTGTCCATTCTTCAAGGCTCTACTTAAGCACCCTGTCTTCTAAGAAGCTGGTTTTGGTCGTCCCTCCCTAGGGAGAGTCCCCTCCATTCCTCCCTAGGACCCTTCTCCTGTGCTTACCTTACTCTTACTGCATTGGACAAAGCAGATGTCACTCAGTCATTCTGAGCTCCCCCAGCTTCCTGGCGAAGGCCGATAGTTTTGTAGGGATGGCCCCGGTTCAACACCAAGAATAACAGAAATGACCATTTAGTGAGCACTAATCACGTTGCAACTAAGCCCAAGGTTGCAGACAGGCAGCCTGTGGCCTTGTCAACAGCGTATCTTTCCTTTGCCCTGTAGACTGCTTTCGAAATAAGCGTTTGCTGCGAGCTTTTGCAATGGGTGACTTCATACAAAGGTCCAGACTTCTGGCTTCGCTTAAAAATAGGAAGATACAGTCTCACCGGCTCCCACGTGGCACCAATCAGCCGGAGCTGCCGAATAGCTCCCCTGTTTAGATGGGGCATGTGGGTTCCAATTTGCTGCAGGTCCCACCACTCCTTTGCTTCTCCTAACCCGTGGCTGTTGCATTTCTTAGTGTTACTCTCCTGAGCCCCCTACTGACACGATTTTATTCTGTCTTGCCAGGTAAATATGATGACGTTAACAGCTGAGGAGCTCAGCAAGTACTTAAGGCCAGAAACTTGTGTTTGGGGTGGTGGTATGAGGGTGGGAGGGGTGGGGAATGTCAAGGCAGGAAGGTCTCCTTTGCTTCTTGTCCCCATCCCCAGTCGGAGCCCCTGCAGAGTGTGGTGGACTACATGGCCGCCCATCTCGGGGTGTCCCCAAGCAGGATCCTCTTACTCTTTGGAGAGACAGAGCTGTCCCCCACGGCCACCCCCAGGACCCTAAAGCTCGGTGTGGCTGACATCATTGGTGAGAGGAAAGCAGGGAAGCGGGTCCTTGAGGAGGCTTTTGCCAGGGGAAGAGGCTCTGGGGAAAGCTCCAGAGGGGGCCCAGCTTCGAACCCCCCACTTAGGCCTGGCTTCTCAACCCTGCCTCCCACAGACTGTGTGGTGCTAGCAAGTTCTCCGGAGGCCACAGAGACATCCCAACAGCTCCAGCTCCGGGTTCAGGGGAAGGAGAAACACCAGATGCTGGAGGTCTCGCTGTCTCGAGTGAGTGGGAGAAATGGCTCCCCACGCCCCTCACCCTTTCTTTCCTTTGTCGTCTCGTCTATCTTATCAGTTAATGGAGGATCAATTCTTCCTAATCCTGACTCGCTGGAGACACTGTCCTCCGTACTCTTGCGTTCCCGTCCATCGTAGTTAGTGGAAAAGCCCATTGTTCAACTTCCCTCCCCACTGCTGGGAACCTCTGCTCTGGTCTGTGGCCGCTCAGTCTCCTGACTCCTAATGGTTAAAACGGAAAGGACCTTTGGACAGTAATCAATAAAACCCATCAAAATAACAATGACAGCCACACATCTAAGTGCCAGTCCCTGTGCTAGGGATAACTACTTCACATTCAGGATATTATTTAACTTCACAGCAATCTATATGGGAAAGCACTGTCGTTACCCTCATTTAGTGAATGAATACTAAGGAAATTGAGGTCTAGAGAGGTGAAGTAACTTGCTGCGTTATCTTATAGCAGCTGTAACAAAATAGCACAATCTTTGTGGCTTAAAACAACAGAAATCTATTCTTTTACAGTTCTGGAGCCTAGAAGTCTCAAAGCGAGGTGTCAGCAGGGCCTTGCTCCCTCTGAGACCCTGGGGAGAATCTTTCTTGCCTCTTTGTAGCTTCTGGTGATGGCCAGAGTTTCTTGGCTCATAGCCATATCACTTCAGTCTCTGCCTCTGTCATCACATGGTGTTCTCCCTGTGTCTCTATTTTTTTCTTAAAGAGATGGGGTCTTGCTCTGTCACCCAGGCTGGAGTGCAGTGGCACGATCATAGCTCGCTGTAGCCTTGAAGTTCTGGCCTCAAGTGATCGTCGTGCCTCAGCCTCCTGAGTAGCTGGGACTACAGGCACACGCCATTGTTTTTCTTCTAACAATGACATAAGTCATATTGGATTAGTGCCCACCCTGATCAAGTATGGCCTCATCTTAGCTTGATTACATCTGCAAAGGCCCTACTTCCAAATAAGGTCACATTCACATTTACCAGGGGTTAGGGTCACCAGGTGTCTTTTTTGGGGGAAGTTGGGGGCTCAACCCGTAATAGTCTGCCTGCCCTATAGCCTCCCAAAATACATAGCCTTCCCACATGCAAAATATATTCACCCCATTCCAAAAATCTCCAAAAGTCTTAAGCCATTCCAGCATCAACTCTAAGTCCAAAATCTCATGTAAATATTATTAACTCAAAAAGTCCCAATCTTGGCCGGGCGTGGTGGCTCACGCCTGTAATCCTAGCACTCTGGGAGGCCGAGGCTGGTGGATCACTCAAGGTCAGGAGTTCGAGACCAGCCTGAGCAAGAGCAAGACCCCGTCTCTACTAAAAATAGAAACAAATGATCTGGCCAACTAAATATATATAGAAAAAATTAGCTGGGCATGGTGGTGCATGCCTGTAGTCCCAGCTACTCGGGAGGCTGAGGCAGGAGGATCGCTTAAGCCCAGGAGTTTGAGGTTGCTGTGAGCTAGGCTGACGCCACGGCACTCACTCTAGCCCGGGCAACAA
>CM052448.1:16645127-16682980 GCA_028533085.1 Varecia variegata | reverse complement strand
CCTCTTGGCCCAGTGTGATGGTGGCCCTACCCTCTTGACCCAAGGAAGTCTTATCAGCCCAGTCTCTGGGCCTGTGGCTCTACCCTCTAAGTCATTTTTCCTTCATTTTGTCCTGTCCCTGTCTCTTTCACTCCAGGTGGACAGTGTTTATGCTGGCATACAATTCTCAAAAACCTTACAGGTCTTCTGTGCATATCAAAGGGATCCACACCATTAGACAAAGATGAATTCCTGACTTTTGCTGATGTGGTTGATTGGATCCATAAATCGGCCATCTAATCTCTTTAGCAAAAAGCTACACTCTTGGCCCTCTTTCCACAGCATGCTCTCTGGCTAGGCTGAGAATGTTCCAAATCACCACGCACTGCTTCCTTTTTGCTTAACATCCTTCCTCTGTTTATTTCTTCCTCTTGCATTTTGCGAATAAGCAACAAGGAGAAATCAATCAAGCCACACCTTCCACACTTTGCTTGGAAATCTCAGGTAGACATCCGGGTTCATCACTTAATGAGTTCTGCTTTCTTGCCACTGAACGGTAGAACATAATTCAGCCAAGTTCCCTGCCACTTTATAACCAGGATCAGTTTATTTCATTTTACTCCAGCTTCCAATAACATATGCCTTATTTCCACTAGAGACCTCATTGGAAACACCTTTAACGTTCATATTTCTAACAACCTGTTCATGACAATATATGTATTCTCTGAGGACCATAGAACCTTTCTCTGCAGCTCTTCTCTTTGTGAGCCCTCATCCAGATTGCCTTTAATGTCCATATTTCTACCAACAGTCTCTTCAAGTTACTCTAGGCTTTTTCTAACGTGCACCTCAAAACTCTTCCAGCCTCTCTCCAATTCTAAAGCCACTACCCATTTAGCTAGTTATTACAGAAGCACCCTACTTCTGTGTTTTGGCTGCTGGAACAGAGTGCCACAAACTGGGTGGGTTAAAACCACAGAAGTTTATTGTCTCATTGTCTCTAGAAGTCTAAAATTAGGTGTCAACAAGGTCATGGTTTCTTACGACACAGGAAGAAAAAACTCAGTTTTTTCTATACTCTCAAAACACGCTTCTGACACCAGATGTGTGGGGATTTTCCCCCATACATCAAGCAAGCAAGCAATTCTGCAGGGGATACCAGATGTCCTTTTAATTCAATTCTGACACTGTCTACCTGGAGATAGCATGAGGCCACACAGGGTGAGGACTTAGTTCCACAAGACTGCCGTGCCACCACTTCCCAGGCAAATCGCAAGCCCCAGGTGGTTTGCCCTGTGCATCTGACTGACTGGCTTTAAATCAGGGTTCCTACAGCTCTGTCCTTGGGTTCGATTAATGTGCTAGAGCTTCTCACAGAACTCAGGGAAACACACTTACTGGTTTGTTATAAAGGCTATTACAAAGGATACAGATAAGAGATGTGTAGGGTGAGGTGTGGGGGAAGGGGCAGAGCTTCCAGGTCCTCTCCAGGCGCACCACCCTCCAGGAACATCCACGTGTTCAGCCAGGGGGAAGCTGTCCAAACCTAGTCCTTTTGGTTTTTGGAATGGAAGCTCCATTATGCAGGCATGATTGATTAAATCATTGGCCATTAGTGGTCAGCTCAGCCTTTAGCCCCTCTTCCCTGTCTGGAGGTTGGGGGTGGGGCTGAAAGTCCCACCCCTCAAATCCTGCCTTGGTCTTTCCATTGGCCAGCCCCCATCCTGAAGCTACCTAGGGGCCGCCAGCCACCAGTCAACCCATTAGCATCCAGAAAGACACTTCACACTTTGAAAATTCCAAAAGTTTAAGGATTTTATACCATGAAATATATGGAGATGAGATATACATTTCATAATATCACTTGGTCCCTCTGAGACTCTGGGTAGAATCCTTCCTTGTCCCTTTCTAGCTTCTGGTGGTGGCTAGCAGCCCTTGGCACTGCATGGCTTGCAGCTGCATCACTCCAGTCTGCGTCTGTCATCACATGGCTCTCCCTGTGTGTCTGCGTCTGTTTTACAAGTACACCAGCCATTGCATTAGTCCCCGACCTAATCGGGTATGACCTCGTCTTAACTCAGTTACATCGGCAAAGGCCCTATTTCCAAATAAGGTCATTTTCACGTTTACCAGGGATTAAGACCACAAGGTATCTTTTGGGGGGTGGGGGGGGACAATTCAACCAGTATCATTTGTCTGAGGTCACACATCTAGTAAGCAGTAGGGCCTGTTCTCCAGCTCGGCTGTCTCACTCTAGAATCTGGACTGTCTTATGGTGATATGTGCTTCCATTTTATAGGTGAGGAGATTGAAGCTTGAAGACTTGCCTAACTCAGATCCTACACCCCTGAACCCTGGGCTTGAGGCCCCCACTCTATCTGAGGAACAGGCAGCCCAGAGGGGTGAAGGGGCTCCTGGTTCCCAGAGAAGGCTGTGCTGTGCTGGCTTCTTAGTTCACTCACCTTTCCCTTTGTGGGGCTCTGACTGCACTGATTTGGCCCCTTGTCCTTCCTGTCCCAAGTTCTCTGTCCCTGCAGGATCTTCCTGGCCTCTCTATTCATATTCTCACATCCACTTTTCTCTCCTTCCAGGACTCTCCTCTCAAGATCCTCATGTCCCACTATGAGAAGGCCATGGGACTGTCAGGACACAAGCTCTCCTTCTTCTTCGATGGGACAAAGCTTTCAGGCAGGGAGCTGCCAGCTGATCTGGGCATGGAATCTGGGGACCTCATTGAGGTCTGGGGCTAAAACCCCACACCCCATTTGGAGGCCCAGCCTGGACTTGGGGAGAACATCTCATGGGACTGGCAGAAGCTCAGGTTGGACGTAGCTTTCAGCTGAAGCAAAATCAAGGAGTGACCTTTGACCCCCTCTCCTGCCGTTAATTACTCGGTTAGTTGTGTGGTTGTTGTTGCTGCCCCGGGTGGCCTGGTTAGTGTCATTCGGGAGTTAGGAGTGATGTGTTTTTGTTTGAGGCACAAACACTGGGTGGTTCCTTGGCTCCCAGGAAAAGAAATGATCACACACCCACTGGCTTAAGCATAAGCAGCTACTGGGATGCTCTTTTGAATGACAAAGGTACTGCATTCTTAGCCCTGGGTGTCTTCCTTGCCCCAAGGATCCCAAGAGCCATTCTTTTAGTGTACTCTTCCTGGTGCACGCATTTAAAGCATAGCTGAGCACATTTAGTCGTTTTGTTTTGGATCTTGGGAATATGGTCCCATGCAAGGATTCTCTGGTTTTATGGTTTTCCCTTTCTTTACAACATTCTGTCTTTAAGCACTCAACCTAACACATTTATTACTTATCTTCGAATATGAATGTAAAATACAATATTTTATGTGTGAATATGTGCTTTTAATGCACATAGTGGTGTTGTGCAATATAACTTGTATTGTTTTCCCTCAATATGTATTAAGATCTAGCCCTGTTGCCTATTCTAGACATGGGTGATTGCTTTAATCTGCCTCGTGGTACTCCACTGTGGCATCGATTGCATTTTACACACATTGCCTTAAGTGGTGGACACCTGGGTGCCTCAACTCCTTGGCACCATATACAAGGCCACGATAAACATTCTTTTATCTATCTGTGATTGTGTGAAAAATTCCCTGGCATACATTCCCAGGATGGGCTTACAGGCCATGTAGGTTAATTTCTCTATGGTTTTCCAAATTTTTCTTTAGAATAGTGATTGACCCACTTAGGGCTTCCCACTTCTCCTAACTTTCTCACTGGCACTTGGCATCACCCAACTTTCTAATTTTTGCCAGTCTGATGGGTATAAAGGGGCACTGTGCTTTAATGTACATTCATCTGATCACCATTAATTTGTGGAATTTTTTTCACCTGTCAGCCTTTCTGGTATCTCTTTCTGTGACCTGCTCATTTTCTCCTGGGGGCTTCCTGTCATTTTGGTTTATTCTCAAGAGTTGCTTGTATATTCCTGGGTAGTTGCAGATAACTCTTAGAGTGGAATTTGTTTGTGTATCTGGGGTTGTCCTTCACCGAAAAGAAATTCTTAACTTTAATGTAGATGATTTAACTATTTTGTCTTAAAGTTTGTTGCTCTTTGATTTCTTATTTAAAAGTTGTTAAGGTACTTTGCATCTTCTTCTTCGTTTTTCCTTCCTTTAGTGGAGGCCACTAAATAGAGCTGAAGTCCAGCTAGTGCCCCCTGGGGTGGTGGGTTGGCTGCGTCTGCTCTGAGTGGTCAAACACTTGTTCTGTTTGTTTGATGCCAGGCTATACTAGTTGCTAAACATTGAACATCACTTTTAAACTATTTGGAATGCACCTTTGTGAGACCTATGTTATATTCTTTACCATATAATGAGCCAGTTTTCTCAGTACTGTCTACTAAAAAAGCCATTAATCTTCCACAGGTATGTGGTATAATTTTAGCAATAGTATGTCAACTTGTTAAAAAATGTTTTTTATTGGAATGTGGCATTCCTTTGAATTTTATAACATTTCAATAATCTATGATATGGTATAGCTGGTCCATTGTTTCAGTTCTTTTGTGTCCATTAGTAAATTTGAACACATTAACATTATGTATTCAATCTCAACAGAATAAATGCAAATACATTCAACTTGTGTGTACTTGAGGATTTCTGTGTTTGTGGCCTTCATATGACACCCCTCTAATATTCTTGTGGCAGAGACCATGAGTTATTCCTTCATATCTATTCTTCCTCCTTCTAAGGTAATAGAACCCGTAGTTTTTGGTGGGTTTTTTTTTATGAGACAAAGTCTCACTCTGTCGCCCAGACTAGAAGTGCAGTGGTGTGATCACAGCTCACTGTAGCCTCAAACGCCCAGGCTCAGGCGATCCTCTGGCCTCAGCCTCCTGAGTAGCTGGGACTACCGCCATGTGCCACCATGCCTGGCTAATTTTTAAATTTTTCTGTGGAGATGGGGTCTCACTATGTTGCCAAGGCTGGTCTTGAACTGGTCTCAAATGATTCTCCCACTTCAGCCTACCAAAGCACTGGAATTACAGGTGTGAGCTAATGCACCTGGCCCTAGAACCCATGGTTTTTAGTGAAGCACAGAGACACTCAGAATAAGGACAGTATTTCCTACCCTCTGTATGAGCGAGATGCGGCAAGTGCCAAATCGGGCTCCTGAGCTGTAAGTGGAAGAAGGGTAGCACTTCCTAGAAGTGTCTGTAGCAGGCAGCATGTGTCCCTCTCTTTCGCTTGCCTCCTGCTGCCTGACTGGAAGTAGGGGAGCCCTACTGATGTGAGGTGACCTCCAAAATGGAAGCCATGCAGGGCAGGACGACAAGAGAGGAGCCTGGGCCTCAGCCTCTATGCAGCACCTCACCAGCCACGCAGTGCTGCCCTCTGGGCTTTTACATGAAAGAGGGACTTCTGTCGTCTGTCGTGTTTAAATCACTGTTACTTTAGGGTTTCTGTCACTTGTAACCGACCCAGTTCTAACCCAGGATGTCACTATTGCAAGCACTGTCGTAGTGATCCTCTTTGGGTACCTGTGTTAGATTTTTCTCAGAGGTTTCTATCCAGGAGAGAAACCACCAGTCACTAGTTGAATGTGCACCTACCCAGCTTCTCTTGCGTACTGTCAGGCTGCTAAGCAAAGGGGCTGGGCCCCTTTGTAAGTCCATTAGCAAGTGCAAGAAGGTTCCAGTTTCCTCATACGTTCTCCAGACTTAGGAGGATATGGGAAAGACTACTCATGGTGAAAGAATTTGCATTTCTTCTATGATGAGAGTTCATTTTTTCACATATCTAAAAGACTTTCATTGGGTGATCTTTCTAAAACTCACCTAGGGACCTTTGAAACTTTAATGAGCCTTTCCTTGGTGCCATATACCAAGCTTGGCACTTTTCACAATCTCATCCATCCTCAGAGCAAACCTACGAGGTAGGTGTTATTGTTCCTATTTTACAGAAGAGGAACAGCAGCTCAGATGAATTAACCTGCCCCGACCACACGGCCATGCACTGCAGAGCCAGGTGTAGACACAGGTGGGCCTGACAAATGGCTGAAGATTCTTGAGGAAGGATCTTCAGCAGTTCCCACACTTTCAAGTGCACACAGTCGTCTGGGGATCTTGCCCAAGTGCACATGCTGCATCAGCAGCTCTGGGGTGGGGCCTGAGATGCCGCATTTCTAACAAGCTCCCAGGTGGTGTGACGAAGCTGACCCCACCTGGAGCAGCAAGATGGCATTTTCCCTCTTTTCTACATACCTTTATGATCTCCCATCTCCACCCCTGCCATGCCCTCCAACTCAGGGGTCAGTTCCTCCCTGAGGCCTGCCAGACGACTGGCCAAATCCTCTTGTGTGTCCCATGTCACGGGGAACGGGGCTAGCGCAGCACACTCACCCGCTTGTTCAGGTCTTGCTCCCCTGCTAGACACAAGCTCCTTGAAAACAAACACTCTTGTTCTTCTCAAAGATCCCTTGCTCAGTGTCTGACACAGTAGTTACCTAAAAAATGTTTGCTGAATGAGTAAGTTCCCTGTTCACGGACATGCAGGTTTTTTCATTTTTTGGCTACTCTGAATAATGCTTCTTAAAGTATCCCGCAGCCATCCATCTCACTGCACGAGCCAGAAGAGCTTCCCTCGCAATGCCTCTCTCATCCCCCACACCCACCGCTTCACCCGGTCAGCTGCCCAGCTCGCTCCCACATCAGCTCTCTTCGTCCCGTGGGGACAAAAGTGACTTTATTTATTTATTTATTTATTTTTTTGAGACAGAATCTCACTCTGTTGCCCGAGCTAGAGTGCCGTGGCGTCAGTCTAGCTCACAGCAACCTCCTGGGCTCAAGCAGTCCTTCTGCCTCAGCCACCCGAGTATCTGGGACTACAGGCATGCGCCACCATGCCCGGCTAATTTTTTCTCTATATATAGTTGTCCAGCTAATTTCTTTCTATTTTTTTTAGTAGAGACAGGGGTCTCGCTCTTGCTCAGGCTGGTCTCAAACTCCTGGCCTCAAGTGATCATCCTCCCACTTCCCAGAGTGCTAGGATTACAGGTGTGAGCCACCGAGCCTGGCCAAAAGTGACTTTATTTTTACATGTTATTCCACCTGACTAACCCCGAGTCTGGGAATGCCTCCAAATGTCTAGCTGATGTATTACTCTTTATGTAGGAAAACCCTATTCAGGAAAGGAAAGTTTCGCCATTCCTCCAAAATAACCCTTGATGTTGTTACATGCATCATAGGCTGTGACGTCCATAGCCACCTACACATTCCTTCCAGAGCACAAATACTTTTCCCCCAAGATACAAGCCCCGAGTCTGGGGGGTTGTGGTGCAGAGATCTACTTGTCTTGTGGCCACCCAAGACCATGCTTCTGTCTTAATAAATCATCCTGTATTGACACATCAGATTGTCCGCCTCCTTCTTTGGTTTCTCATCTCCTTTCAACATTTGGGGGTCACTTTGCATATATGGCCTTTTTATGGAACACTCCATCCCACCCCAGGCCAGGCCACCACTGCCTGCAGCCTCAGCTAGTGCCACAGCCTTCTCACAGATCACTCTACTTCCCCTCTGGCCCCTCCAGTCCAACCTCCCTGCTGCAGCCAGAGTGATCTTCTCAAATGCAAATCTGACTTTCAAATGAAGGAAATCTTTACCATGGCTTAGCCCAGCCTAGCAGTCATCTCCCTCCCTCTCTCACCACTCTCCATGTGACCTTTCAGATCCTGTGTTCATCATGCTTCCTTCTGCCAACGGGGCCTTTAGACACACTCTTCTCCACCAGGAATGTTCTTCCTCCTTGGTGTTGTTATTGCTCCTGCCCTAGTCTGAGCTCAAGAACCACATCCTCAGAAACACTCCTAGCCTCCCTGACCAGGTCTTTATAACACCTGTGTGCTGGACTTCTTTTTTGTGACACTTGTCACAGGTGAACTTTTTTTTTTGGAGAAATTTCGCATGTACTTAGATTTCATGAATCACAACTTACAAAGCAAATAGAGCAAAAGCTGGGCTCCAGTTTAAACCAATTAGACCTATACAGACATATTTAACTGACCTTAAGGGAATTTTAATCAAGAGATCCATCAAATTAAAAAAACACTTGCACTCAGAGAAGAGCCAAATATTTTGCCCTTTTGGCAAAACCAATTAGCATTATAATATTTGCTTTTATACCGAGAAAGGTTTATTTTTATTAATGTCCAGTGGTATCATGTTTGGACTACGGGCTTTTTCTTTTTTACTTATTGTAGTTTAATTAGCATGTCCAAACATTCACTTAAACTGTATTTAAGCATACAGTTCAATGAATTTTAGTATAATAGATATAAACTGATGTGCAGAAGTTTCCTCCTCCCACTGCCCCTGGGCAACCACTAATCTTTCTGTCACTTTAGTTTCACATTTTCTAGATTTTCATAAACATGGAATAATACAACATGATGTCTTTTGTGTCTGGCTTCTTTCACTTAGCACAGTGTTTTTGAGTTCATATCAGTAATTCATTCCTTATTGCTAAATAAGAATAGTATTCCATTGTATGGATGTACTATTCACCTGCTGATGGACATGCAGTTTTTTTTCCATTTTTTGGCTATTCTGAGTAATGCTTCTATGAACATTCATACACAGGTTTTTGTTTGGACATATGTTTTTTATTTCTTTGAGACGGAGTCTCGCTCTGTTGCCCAGGCTACAGTGCCATGGCATCAGCCTAGCTCACAGCAACCTCAAACTCCTGGGCTTAAGCAATCCTTTTGCCTCAGCCTCCCAAGTAGCTGGGACTACAGGCATGTGCCACCATGTCCGGCTAATTTTTTTCTATATATATTTTTAGCTGTCCAGATAATTTCTTTCTATTTTTAGTAGAGACGGGGTCTTGCTCTTGCTCAGGCTGGTCTCTAACTCCTGACCTCAAGTGATCCTCCTGCCTCGGCCTCCCAGAGCACTAGGATTACAGGCGTGAGCCATTGCACCCGGCTTTTCTTTCTTTTCTTTTCTTTTTTTTTTTTTTTTTTTTGAGATAGTCTCGCTCTGTTACCTTGGGTAGAGTGGCGTCATCATAGCTCACTGCAACCTCTCAAACTCCTGGGCTCAAGCGATCCTCTTGCCTCAGCCTCCCAAGTAGCTGGGACTACAGGCACACACCGCCACACCCACCTAATTTTTCTATTTTTTGTAGAGACAGAGTCTCGCTCTTGCTCAGGCTGGTCTTGAACTCCTGAGCTCCAGCAATCCTTCTGCCTCAGTCTCCCAGAGTGCTAGGATTACAGGTGTGAGCCACCACGCTTGGCCTGGACATATGTTTTCATTTCTCATTGGTGGATACTGAAAGAACCATCTTGCTAATGGGCTAACAAGAAAATAAATTTCCAACTGGTAGCCACTTAGAATAGCATAAACCCTTCCTCTGAGGTTAGTAACATAAATATCTCCCCTACAGAAATGTTTACCTAGCAATTAAAAGAAGCTGAGCAGACAAAAGAAGGTATAAATCCTCATTAACATTCGTCAGAGCTGGTCAATTCACATTCCAAAAGCAAAGAAAGTTTCGGGGAAAGAGGAGGAAAGGGTAGACTATCTGATGGACCATCACCAAAAATTCACTGCCTGTAAAAAGTTTTTTTGAGTATTGTTTAAACAGCCTTGAAAAAGTTCCTGAGCGGACAGTAGGAGTGTGAACGCCCCCTGCTTCCTCAAGAAGAGACAGTACCAGATGCCTTCTGCTATCAAGAAGAGAGAAGAAACGAATTTCTACTATCAATCTGCTACGTGAGAAACAGAAAAAGCCAACACAGCAGCTTCGCAGCTTCTTTTGTTATCGGTCCCTTGGAGCAGAGAGAAAAAAAAATTTCTGCCCTTTAAAAGCACCAAGCAACTTTCCTCACCACTGGACATTTCTTCCTCCCTCTGTGTGTTGTGCCTGTTTGTCTGTCTGTCTGTCTGTCTCCCCCCCCCCCCCCCGCCTTTATTTCTTTCTTAGGAAAATAAATAAACTCTTACTTCTGTATATCCTAATCATTGAAAATTCTTTCTCCCCTGAATACAGACTTCACACCCTAACAGATACCCAGGGGTAGAATTGCTGGGTCATATGGGATGTATATATTTAATTTTTAAAGAAACTTGCAAACTGTTTTGCAAAGTGGGTGCACCATTTGCATCCCCACTAACATTGTATGAGGCTTCCAGTTGCTCCACATCTTTTCCAGTACTTGGTATTGTCAAGTTTTTCTTTTTTTTTTTTTTTTTTGAGACAGAGTCTCGCTTTGTTGCCTGGGCTAGAGTGAGTGCCGTGGCATCAGCCTAGCTCACAGCAACCTCAAACTCCTGGGCTTAAGCGATCCTACTGCCTCAGCCTCCCGTGTAGCTGGGACTACAGGCATGCGCCACCATGCCCGGCTAATTTTTTCTATATATATTTTTAGTTGGCCAGATAATTTCTTTCTATTTTTAGTAGAGACGAGGTCTCGCTCTTGCTCAGGCTGGTCTCGAACTCCTGAGCTCGCACAATCCACCCGCCTTGGCCTCCCAGAGAGCTAGGATTACAGGTGTGAGCCACCGCGCCCGGCCTGTATTGTCAAGTTTTTTTAAAAAAGCTATTCTACTATAGTGATACCTAATTGTGGGTTTAATCTGTATTTTCCGTAATGACCAATGGTATCATATACTTGCTGGCCATTCGTGTATCTTCTTTTGTGAAATGTCTGTTTAAATCTTCTTTTTCCTCACAGCCCCCACTAGGGGGGAGAGTTCAAATCTTTTGCTCATTTTAAAAATTGTGTTTTTTGTCTTATTATTTAGTTTGGAAATTTTTTTTTTTTTTGAGACAGAGTATGGCTCTGTTGCCCTGTATAGAGGGCACCAGTGTCAGCCTGGCTCACTGCAACCTCAAACTCCTGGGCTCAAGGGGTCCTCCTGCCTCAGCCTGTAGAATAGCTGGGACTACAGGCACTCACCACCACACCTGGCTAATTTTTTCTATTTTTGGTAGAGAGGTGGTCTCACTCTTGTTCAGGCTGGTCTCCAACTCCTGACCTCAAGGGATCTTCCTGCCTTGGCCTCCCAGAGTGCTAGGATTACAGGCAGGAGCCACCATGCACAGCCTTATGAAAAGTTCTTACTGGCTAATTTTTTTTTTTTTTTTAGTAGAGATGGGGTCTCGCTCTTGCTGAGGCTGGTCTCGAACTCCTGAGCCCAAGAGATCCTCCCGCCTCAGCCTCCCAGAGTGCTAGGATTACAGGCCTGGCGTGAGCCACTGCCCCTGGCCTAAAAGTTCTTTACATATCTGAATACAAATCCTTCAGCAGATACATGCTTTGCAAATATTTTCTTCCAATCTGTGGCTTGCCTTTTCATTTCACAGGTGTAATTTTACACGTGTATTGATATCTGTCTCCTCCAGATAAACTCCAAAAGGAAAGGGACTAAGTCAGCTTTTGCCTGGCACCTCGCAAAATGCCAGGCACATATTAATAGTAGCTGCTCAGTAATATTTTGCTGAGGGAATTAAATGACTATAATCTGAAGTTCTCCCTGTCCACCAGGAGAGACCAGGCTTAAAGTTCTGAAACATGAGATACCTCCTGGGGGCAACGCCAATGAGGCGTATTCAGGACTCAAAATCATTTCTAATAAGGCATTCTGAGGGCCCCATGCTGTCCCCGTGAAACTCCAGAATTTCAGTGAAGGGGCTTAGAGGTCTGGTTGGAAGGGGGGTCTTGAAGCTGCATTTGCATGTAACTACACTAATTTTTCTTAGACTGCTTCTTGTTTACTAGATGAGCTTGGAGATTATGGGGGGCCACTAAAGAACCACTCGACACCCTTTGGTGCCACGTCCCCTGAGGCTCTGAGCCCCTGCCTGCCCCGCACGGGACCACAGGAGGGCGCCAGGGCGCACAGGGTTGGAGTGAGGAAAACTTGCCGCAGCGCGGGCGGTGGGGACGCTTCAATAGGTATTTAAGCGTCCCCGTGAAGGCTCGGGGGTTCGAAAGGCGAGCGGGGTTGGGGAGTCCGAGGAGAGGGAAGGGGGCCCCGGCTCAACCTTCACTCGTTCAATATTTACTGAGTGTGTACGAAGCCGCCAAGCAGACAGGGGGAGGAAGAGACAAAGATTTCCGAGAGGGAGGACTACTTACTGGCATTTCTAGAGATATGCACTATTTCCAAAACCTTTTGAGATCTCGTTGGATCCAGGAGTCCGCCAAGTGGGCGTTCCAGATAAGGAAACTGAGATCCAGGAGCGATAGGCGACTCCACCACGTCAGGGACGCCCCCCAGGTTTGAGGTCTCCGCTAGAAGCGCGGCCGGGTTACCATGGCGCCCAGTCAGCTGAGGCTTCCGGGCTGCCAGGTCTGGGAACAGGTCACTGGTTACCCCGGCGACCAGTCGGCTGTCACGTGACGCGAGAGCTGGGCGAGATACCCAAGAGGCTTCTGTAGTCAGGCGGCCGGTCACGTGTGGAGGGCTCGCAGGCTGGGACGCGTTCCCGCCGGTTCCGGTATCACATGACCGGCTCTAAGCCAACATGGCGGCTGCCGCGGTGCAGCGCCAGGACTGAGCGACAGCGAGTGCAGTGGGCTCCTACCTGGGGTGAGGGGTGGCCTTAACGTGGGATGGGGGATCGGGCCCTCCGCAGCCCTCCCCTGTGCCCGACGCCACGTGAATTCCACAGGCCCCCTCCACGCGGTGTGTCAGCTGAGATGGGGAGGCGTGACAGGGCCCGGGTCTCTTCCCAGCCATGCTCTGTGTTTCGGAGCAAGCTCCTACCGGTCTCCGGGTGCACTTCCCTCGCCTGGGTTCCCTCCATCTTCCTTTGTCCAGCTTCCTCTCTTTGCAGGTGAGATCGTCGGTGGGACCGGAGCGCGGGCGGGCGCGGCCCCCCGGGACCATGGCCGGGTCCGACACCGCGCCCTTCCTCAGCCAGGCGGATGACCCGGACGACCGGCCGGTGCCCGGCACCCCGGGGTTGCCAGGGTCCATGGGGAACCCGAAGTCCGGGGAGCCTGAGGTCCCGGATCAGGAGGGGCTGCGGCGCATCACAGGCTTGTCTCGAGGCCACTCGGCTCTCATAGTGGCGGTGCTGTGCTACATCAACCTACTGAACTACATGGACCGCTTCACCGTGGCTGGTAGGTGAAACTTCTGGGAGGAAGATAACTGGGAGAAAGGAAGGGGGTCCCGTGGGTGGAGCTGCTTCGCCGGCCTATTCCTGAGTCTCCTTCCCAGGTGTCCTTCCGGACATCGAGCAGTTCTTCAGCATCGGAGACAGCAGTTCTGGCCTCATCCAGACCGGTGAGTAAGGGCAGCTCTGCTTCCTTTCGTACCCCAACTGGGGCCATGTGCTGGCCTGCCTGGGACCTCATTAATGGGGTTTAGTGGACAGACCTGGGGGAGGTGATAGCCCTGATTTTGCCCTGGGCCCGTCCTGTTCAGCCAGGACACCACATTTAAAGAGGGAGTCAGTTTAGCGTAGTGGTGAAGACAGACCTGGGTTTAAATCTCAGCTCTTCCTTACCGTGTGAGGGTAGGCAAGGCACTCAACCTCTCTAAGCCTCATTTTCCTTGTCTATAAGATGGAACTAGTAATAACACAGGTCATCTCTTAGGGCTGATGTGAGGATTAAATGAAATGCCTTTGAAGTGCCTAGTGCAGTGTTTGGCACATGGTAAGCACCCAACAAATAATGGCAGGAGAGGGTGTGTGGAACAGAGGTGAATTTTACTTGTTCAGAGCTCTGGGGTTTTGCAGGAGAGGCAAAGCCAGAGCCACGGCCTCTCTTCCTTCCTTCCCTCCTTCGTTCATTTCTCAAACATTTCCGAGAACCCACTATGTGCCAGGCCCTGGAGGAAGTGACGAGAACGACTACAGGACTTTGCCAATACCTTTCATGCCCATCGTCTTGTAATCCTTACATCAGCCGAGGAATAGGTGTTATTATTCCTGTTTTATAGAGGAAGTGGGTAGTGTTATCTACAGTTTGTAAAGAAACTGAGGCTTGGAGAAGAGTTAAGACTTGCCCAGAGTCACACAACAAGATAGAGGCAGAACAGGAATTTGAAACCAGGTCTTGCAGTGTTCTTTTCTCCTCACGGTTCCGGGCCATCATATGAGGAACTGGAGGTATTTAGGGGGAAGTCTGGAGCAATGAGAATGGGATCAGAAGGCAAGGTCTGCAAACCTCTGAAGAGCTGCTGACTTAGGGAAAAAGCAGACCTTTCTAGGCAGCCCCGTTTATTCACTTTTTCATTCAGCATGTTTATTGAGCACCTGTTTTGTGCTAGGCTATATGCTAAGTGATAGAAGCACAGTCATAGCCAATACAAGCAAAGTCCTTGCCTTGGGAGCCGACTTCTGCTGTGCACGAGGGGGCAACAGTCAGTAAAACCCTCAATTAAAATCAAACAGTTTCCATAGTCGTAAGTGCTATGTAAAAGGAAACAGAGTAAAGATGTGATAGAGGGGGAGCAGATGTGTGGAGGCCTAGGAAGGTATCTGAGCTGGAACCTGAAGGAGCTAAGTTCTGCAAAGCTCAGGGGAGAGGAGAGAATGTCCCAGAGGGTACAGCAGCTGCCCGAACCCCAAAGATGGTATTGACCTTGGCAGTTGGGCCATTGGGATGCAGACAGAGGAAGGGAAAGTGGGTGGCCGTGAGGTTGGAGAGGTAGTCAGGGGCTAGATTGGATGGGGCGTTGAGGGCCAAAGTTACGGTGTTTGGAGTTTGTTCTTGGTTAGGTGGGAGGAAGTGACAAGTTAGCAGGACCATCCATTCTACAATGGAAGGTGTGGAAAGACATTGAAGATGGGGCTGGACTGTCCCCCTAGCAGGAAGCTCTGATGGGTTTCAGGGTTGGGATATGCAGGTGGTGTGCAGTCACGGAGAAGAAGGTGGGCGTCTCTTTGCTTTAGTCATTCTAGCTGGGGGTGGGGTAGGGGCACGGGCACGGGCACTGGGGCTGGGCTGTGACTCTCTCCTTCCCCCCAGTGTTCATCTCCAGTTACATGGTGTTGGCACCTGTGTTTGGCTACCTGGGTGACAGGTACAATCGGAAGTATCTCATGTGCGGGGGCATTGCCTTCTGGTCCCTGGTGACACTGGGGTCATCCTTCATCCCCAGAGAGGTGAGGCCCCAAGCCGGCTCCTGCTTCTGCCCACCCCCAAGCCCCCAGTCTCTGCCGCTGCTCCTGGGAGTCATTTCAGACTGGGCCTGGAGACCTCTGCAGTTTCCTTGGCCCATGCCATCTTATACCCCCTCCTAGCCTGAGTTAATCTGCCCACCCCATCCCTATCCTTTTCTTTTAGAACCTTCTGTCCATCATCCCCTCTTCCCTGACCACTGACTCCTTCCATTCCATACCTAGACACTCACGCTTCTCTGCCATGGCAAAAGCCTTTCCTGGACTGCCCCTCTCTCCCTCTTCGCCTTCCTGAAAGGCCCTCTGGATCCCTCCCTCACCTCCCACTCACTCCTTGCACCCACTGCTCTGTGACCCTGCTCTTTCCAGAGTCTGCAGTGTCCTCCTGGTGCAAGATCTCTGGAGCCTCTGGCGCTATTGACCCACTTCCTCCTTCCTGAAACTCTTTTCTAATTTCTGTGACGCCACACTCGTCCAGTTTTCCTCTTGCCTCCCTGGCAGGTGCTTCTTTGCTCTTTTGAAGTCTCCTCTGTCAGTTCTCACTGTGCCCAGAACTCTGTCCTCAGCCCCAGGACCGACATGGGTGATGTACCCGTCCTTAGCTTCAGGTGTCTTTGGTAGACAAATCATCTCCCACCTAAAATTATCATTCACCACCAGGGTATCTTATTTAGACCTCTTATTATCCAGTCCTCACAATAGCTATGTGAATAAGTTGTTATCCTCCTTTTGCAGATGAGGAAACTGAGGCTCAGAGAGGTTAAGTTACTTTCCCAGAGTCACAGCTAGTCAGTGGTGGAGCCGGCATTCAAGCTCAGGTCTGTCTGATTGTAAAATCCAGGCCTCTCCTGCCGTCCCTGCTGCCTCTCCGGAGCGGGCTGGCGAGGTGGCCCAGGAGGCCGCTGCAGGGCAGGGCGCCACCTCTCCCTGTCTCGTTCCCCAGCGTTTCTGGCTGCTGCTCCTGACCCGGGGCCTGGTGGGGGTCGGGGAGGCCAGTTACTCCACCATCGCCCCGACGCTCATCGCTGACCTCTTTGTGGCCGACCAGAGGAGTCGAATGCTCAGCGTGTTCTATTTTGCCATTCCAGTGGGCAGGTGAGGGGGATCCTGGGCCTGGTGGGGAGGCAGATGGGCATGGCACGGGGGACTTGACTGACTGGCTGTCCGCCTCTTTTCCCCCTCTCCCCACAGTGGTCTGGGTTACATTGCAGGCTCCAAAGTGAAGGATGTGGCCGGGGACTGGCACTGGGCTCTGAGGGTGAGTCTAGTCATGGCCTGGGGCAAGTCAGTGCCATTCTCACTGATCCCCCTTTCCTATCTGTAGACACCCCCTTTTTGAGGCAGTGCTCACTCTGTAGGAAGCTGGCTGCCCTCACCATGGAGCCATGTGCTAGACAGAACTCTTGCTTGCAGGTGACAGAAACCCATTGTAAGCCCCCAAAAGGGACTGTATTGGCTTTCTTCATGGAAAGTCCCAGGGTGAGCTTCAGGTAAAGCTGGATCCAGGCTCCCACACCATCACGGGAATTCAGTTGTCCTCTTCTCAGCTTTACTTTCCTCTGTGTTAACTTCATTGTCAAGCAAGTAAAAGCTCCAAATAGTTATCTTCCCATTTAGAAATGTCAGCACCTCGGATCCTTGAGCTGTAGTCCTGGGACGGTGTCTGATTAGATGAGTGTGGCTCACGTGCCTATTGTGGAATCAGTCATCGAGGCTGGGCTGGGTAGCAAAACTCTCACTGGCCAAGCCTAGAATCCTCCTTGAACCATGTGGCTGGAGAGAAGTTGGGGGAGTGGTTTCCCAAACGAAAATTAGGATGCAGTTACCAAAAAGGAAGCAAAGTTAGGCTTACAAAAATAGGGTGGACCCCAGTAGCAACACCCCCCATTACAGGTCAGCTTGTTTGAGCAGGCACGTGGGTGTTTGAGGTCTTGGGGCTCGAGTTGTCCGTACACACTCACTCTCCCCAGCCCCAGGGGTTGTTTCTGCCTGTCCTGAAGCCCACTCTCTCCCCAGGTGACACCAGGTCTAGGAGTGGTGGCTGTTCTGCTCCTCTTCCTGGTAGTACGGGAGCCACCGAGGGGAGCTGTGGAGCGCCACTCAGATTCGCCACCCCTGAGCCCCACCTCCTGGTGGGCAGATCTGAGGGCTCTGGCGAGAAAGTGAGTTTAGTCCCTTTCTAGACCGACATCTGAGGCCCCCGGGGAGGCCCTGCCATCTGAGATTTCAGTGGGCATGTTCATTGTTTTCTTTTCTGCCAACTGGCCCACCCCAAGGCCAGGAATTCAGTCACAACTGTCCCCTTGTGTCAGCTTCTTGAATTACAGGCCCAGGTCTTGGGAGCCAGGACAGCCTTCATGTGGTCCCAGTGTTCTGACCTTCCTGAAATAAGCTAGACTGTCCTTTTCTTGGCGGGGACTGGGCATGTGGTCCCACTCCCCGTTATGTACAGAGGCAGAGGGGAAGGGCTCCAGCCCCCTCACGGTCATGTCATTGCTCGTGGCTTCCCGTCTGCCAGTTCTATCCTCACGTGCTGAGACCCTGGGCAAGAAAAAGAAAAATAAGCCAGAAAGGAGGAGAGAGGCCCCTCCTGCCTCAACACCTTAGTGGAGTCTGACTTCCGCCCTCCCAACTTTCTGCAGTCCTAGTTTCGTCCTGTCTTCCCTTGGCTTCACTGCTGTGGCCTTTGTCACGGGCTCCCTGGCTCTGTGGGCTCCCGCATTCCTGCTGCGTTCCCGTGTGGTCCTGGGGGAGACCCCACCCTGCCTTCCTGGAGACTCCTGCTCTTCCTCTGACAGGTACCCAGAGGGGGCTGGGCCAGGTGGCCTGCAGGTGGCAGGGGTGGAACGAAGAGGGTCCATGATTTACACCCAGGCATGGAGTTCCAATCCCAATTTCACAAGCTACGTCTTCTCCCAGAGTCTGTTTCCTGGTCTGGGAAACACGCAATGGGATAATGCCTGCGTCTCAGGGCTGTGTGACCTTGGGGTACTGTGCCGGGATGGACCCGATTGTGGGGGCAGCTGGGATGGGCCGTCTTCCCCTGCAGGCCATGGGGGCCAGCCTGGGGGCTGTGCAGGCAGGACTGGCCCCCATACCCCTTCCCCACCCCCTAGTCTCATCTTTGGGCTCATCACCTGCCTGACCGGGGTCCTGGGCGTAGGCCTGGGCGTGGAGATCAGCCGCCGCCTGCGCCGCTCCAACCCCCGGGCAGACCCGCTGGTCTGTGCCGCTGGCCTCTTGGGTTCTGCGCCCTTCCTCTTCCTGTCCCTCGCCTGCGCCCGTGGTAGCATCGTGGCCACCTATGTGAGTAGCTGGCAGGTGACAAAAGGGGTACTCTGGGTCCCCAGGGGAGGAACAGTGCATCAGGGCAGGCCTGGGTTAGCCAGCGTGGTGGTTCCAGGCCTGCTCTCGGTGGAATGTCTGGTTTTGAATCACAGCTCTGACCCTTCCCAGCTGTGTGACACTGAGCAAGCAGCTTAACATCTCTGTGCTTAGTTTTGTCATCTGTAAAATGGGAGTAACAGTAGTGCCTGTGTCACAGGGGTGTGGTGATGATTAAGGAGTTAGTAGAGGAGCCTGGGATGGGTGCACACCTGTGTGTGGCCTTGGTGTGATAAGACCCTACCCGCTCCCGTCCCCCAGATTTTCATCTTTATTGGAGAGACACTGCTGTCCATGAACTGGGCCATCGTGGCTGACATCCTGCTGGTGAGTAGCTGGGCAGCTCCGTGGTTAGCCCAGAGGCTAGTTCAGGAGGCCTCACTCACCGGCTCTAGACTGTGGCCTCCACCCTCCTCAAAACCCAGTCCCAGGCTGACTGCAGGCTCCGGCCCACAGCCCTGGCCTGCCCTGTGACCTCGTCCCCGGTCACACCTCTTGACCCCAGCCTTGGCCCTGACCTGGCCCCCTGCCCCAGCTCCTGAGAGCCCCACTGAGCTCCTGCTCCCCCTAGTACGTGGTGATCCCCACGCGACGGTCCACCGCCGAGGCCTTCCAGATTGTGCTGTCCCACCTGCTGGGTGACGCTGGGAGCCCCTACCTCATTGGCCTGGTGAGCACTGCCCCTTGGCCGGGATGGGGTGGGGAGTAGGGGACCTGGCACGGGCTCTCCTGCCACCGCCCGGTGGCCTGAGCCTGGCCAGATTGGAAGCTCTGGCCCCTTTTAGGTGTCTGTGTCCCCTGTGCTCACCTTCCGTCCCCAGCTGGAGGGGAAGGATTTTGTCTTGGGAGATTCTACCAGTGAGGCCAGGGAGGACCTCACCTTGGTGGTCCAAACTGTCCTCCCTTTTCCAGGCTCCATTTTCCTTTCTTCATGGAGTTTGGGGGCTCCTCCCTGGGTCTCTCCCTGACTCCCCTGCCCCCCTCATCCTGCAGATCTCTGACCGCCTGCGCCGGGACTGGCCCCCTTCCTTCTTGTCCGAGTTCCGGGCCCTGCAGTTCTCTCTCATGCTCTGCGCCTTCGTTGGGGCACTTGGCGGTGCGGCCTTCCTGGGCACCGCCATCTTCATCGAGGGCGACCGCCGGCGGGCCCAGCTGCACGCGCAGGGTCAGTTGGAGGCTGCACCCTGCCCAGCTGCTTGGTGCTGCCTGTCTGTCCGTCTGTGTCCCTCAGTCCACAGTTCTCCCTTTATTCAGCTTTGGGCCTGTCTGGGTCCTCGGCTCTGGTGCTCTCTGCTGCTGCCCCGTCTGTGTTCCAACGTCTGTCCCTGCTCTGGCTTTGTGTCTGTCCATTCAGCCCTGGCTCTGACCCTTCCCCCGCAGGTCTGCTGCCCGAGGCAGGGCCCGCGGATGACCGGATCGTGGTGCCCCAGCGAGGCCGCTCCACCCGGGTCCCCGTGTCCAGTGTGCTCATCTGAGAGGCCGTTGGATACCTGTGTGCACATCTGTCAGCAGTGGCCCAGGGCTTGCCCCACGGGGTACATGGACCTAAATGTTTGGCCTGGCCCAGCTTCCTGGAGGGACCGTGGGCCGTGTCCCAGCTCCCAGACACTACATGGGCATCCCAGGGGAGGAGGTGGGGGTCCAGGAGCAGAATCCCCTCCACAGGGGCAGCCCCAGGGGCTCGGTGCTATTTGTAATGGAATAAAATTTGTAGCCAGACCCCAAGAGCCTGCTCGAGTCTTTCTCTGGGTGCTGGTGACCTCTGACCTCTGGACTGTAGGGGATGCCCTGTCTCTACCCCCAGGGCTTCCGGGGACTGTTGGGTCTCATCTGTGGGGCCTTGGGTGAGTCTCTGCCCTTCTGGTCTGGGTGATCGAGAGGGAGGACTGCTGTCCTCTGAGCTGTCTCGGTGTGACCGTGAGTCATGCCCGTGCTTCCCCGGAGCCTGCCCCTGCTGGCACGCAGGCCTCGGGGAGGTGGGGGTGGGCACGGCCCTCCGCACCTCACAATTCCCACTGCCGGAGCCTCTCGGCTTGCTGCCTCCCCAGCCCGTGGACGTGGAGGCCACCGCTGCTGGCTGGCCTGTGAGGGTCTCTCCTCCTCCCACTGTGCTGTGAATTGTCCCTTGTCCTGGCGGCCAGCAGACCCTCTTGAGAGCCTGGGGGTGGCTCCTTGGGTCTCCCCCTACCCCCTCCCCACTGGCTGGGTGGGTGTGGGAAGGGGCGGGCGCAGCCAGCTGAGGAGCCCGATGATTTCCTGCCCTCACCCGGCGCTCACCACAGCTTCCTGCCGCGGGCAGAGGGGAGGCAGGCGCCAGTGAGGGGCAGGTACGGCTGGGGTGCGGGGACCGAGCAGCGGGTGGCTGGAGCCCCGGACTCCAGCCCAGGGCCTGGCCTGACTGTCCTGGGACCAAGGGCTCCCACAGCCAGCGCTGACCCCCACTGAGCTCATCTAGGGAGGGGGTCCAGGGACCCCCAAGGTGGGGCAGCTGCCTCCCCATAGCACCCCAGCCTGCTGCCTCCCTGGCCCCTGTGCCCCCCTGGGCCCAGTCCTCTCCCTGCTGTGGCTCTGCCCTTGAGGGGCCTGTGGGGTACAGCCAGCCTGGTCCGAACTCTTCCCTGCAGATGGAGGGGGCCATCCTGGTCCCCTACATGCTGGGCCTGCTGCTGCTGCCGCTCCTGGCTGTGCTGCTGCTGGCCCTATGTGTGCGCTGCCGCAAGTTGCCAGGTGAGAGGGGAGCTGGCGGTGCGCTGGATGCTGGGACCTACCGACGGGGCCCTCACCCGCTCCCCTTTGTCCACCCAATGCTGTCCCTGCCCATCCTGCTCCCAGGGACCCAGAGCCCCCTGAGCTCTAGCAGGCTCTCCCCACAGCACCCCTTCCTGCCTCACCGGCCATCTCTTTCCCAGGCTCGTACGACAGCGCCTCCTCAGATAGGTGAGTCTGCCCTGTCCCCCTGGGGTTCTCCCTCAACACCCCCCGGTGGGGCGGGGTTGGGCCTCTCTCGGCCCCACACCCAAGCGGTGTCTCTCCCACCAGTTTGAACCCAAGGAGCATCCTGATCAAACAGCCATGTGAGTACATGGAGGGTCCCCCACCTGGGGTGTAGGGGAGAGGGTGCCCTGGCATGTGAGCGAGAGTGTGCCTTTGTTCGCCCTCCCCGCGCTCCCCCCGCCCCCTCTCCGGGACTGTCCACGTGGCCCTGACCTGAGCTGGGCTGGGGGCAGATGGGAGCCCTCCGGGTGTGTCCAGGGCACGGGGCTTTCAGGGGGTTAGTCTGCCCTTTTGAGGCCTTGACCTTTGAGGAGCAGGATGCCTGGAGTCCGTCCTTCAAGCTTGGTTCTGTGTCCTCAGACACGCCCGCTCCCTGGCCACCTGCCACCCCCTACCCACCTGTCAGCTCTTACCTACCCCCGAGCCAGCCGGATCTGGTCCCCATCCCGTGAGTAGCCCCTGAACCCCTTCCCCTCCAGCTCCTACTCTATCCCCTTACTTCCGATTGGGGGCCTCCTTCCCTGTTGCAACTCCTCTTGCCCCCCCACCAGCCCCACCCAATGCATGACCCCTGACCTTTGACTCCCAGAAGATCCCCACAGCCCCCCGGAGGCTGCCACCGGATGCCGTCTTCCCGGCAGGATTCAGATGGTGGTAAGTGTCCCATGTGGAGAGGGTCTCTGAGGGCTGGGGCTGGGTGGAAGATGGGTCCCCCCACCCCCCTCCTGAGCTGACTCAGTTTCCCTCTCGCTCTCTCCGGAAGCCAACAGCGTGGCGAGCTACGAGAACGAGGGTGCGTCCGGGCCCCTGGGTGCCCAGGCGGGGTGGGGAGGCTGGGGCCTGTCCCAGATTAGGTGACCCCTATATTGTTACCCCCAGAGCCACCCTGTGAGGACGAGAACGAGGATGAGGACGACTACCACAACAGCGAGGGCTACCTGTGAGTGGCCAGGTGGGAGGTGAGTCTGAGGCCAGCCAGGGCCCTTGCTCACCTGCCTGTTACTTCCTTTCAGGGTGGTGCTTCCTGACAGCACCTCAGCTGCCAGCACGGCTGCCGCATCAGCTCCCACGCCCAGCAAGCCTGGCCTGCGAGACAGCGCCTTCTCCAGTGAGTCCGGCGGTCCTGGCCCCCGCCACCTTGTGTGACATGGGCTCCTTACTCTTCTCTCTCCAGTGATTTCTTTCATGACTGCTACCCTCCTGTCCTCTTGGATCTCCCTTTCTGGAACTACTATCCTTCAGATATGGGCTGCCTGCTTTGCTCCTCTGATTTTTTCACTTTTTCTCTTCTCTTTCCTCTCTCTTTGTCTTTTCCGTTTTCTCTCTAAGAGATTTCCTTGACTCGATTCTTCAACCCTCCTACTAAAATTTCATTTCTCCTGTCCAAAAGCTCTTTCTTGGTCTCCACATGTTCCTTTTTCATAGCCTCCTGTTCTTGTTTCATGGAGGCCATATCATCTTATACATTTCTAAGGAATTTAATTAGAAGCTGTGTGTGTAAGTTTTCTTCTGCTTCCTGCATTGTCTCAGTTTCCTTTGAGCTGCTTTTCTGCCTTCATCATGGTGTCATTCGCCTGGTCGCATCCTCGGGGCTTGCCTCGATGTCTGGGGATCCTGTTTTCTGTTGCTGTCTCCTCTCTCTGTATACTTGTCCCGGGCTATCACTTCCACACTCTGGCTTCATTTGTCATCCAGATACCCAATTTGCCACCTCTCTCCTGAGCTCCAGAGTGTCTGTCCATGTGCCTTTTTCATGCTTGCATTCATTCATTCACTTACCGGGTGCCTCTGCTGGGCTGATACCAGGGACGTAACAGTTAACGAGGCCAGCTGTAGTGACAGCATTCATTGAGGGTCTCCGTCCTGCCCTGCTAAGAGTTTTGTGTGTGTTAATTTATTAAACTTCACAGTTCCCAGTGCTCTTGAACCTGCTTCTGCCCTCGCAGTGGTCAGTTGTCCCCTCTGTGTGATGGCAGCAGGTTATTTGTTTAACAGACACTTGGCAGCACCTACCAGGTGACAGGCCCCATTTTACTATTCTCTGCTGTAATCCTCACAACAATCCCATGAATCGGGGACTGTAGCTAGCCCCATTTTACGGATGAGAAAGCTGAGGCACAGAGAGCTTAGGTCACTTGCCTGAGGTGACGTGGTTGGTTGGTGCTGGAACTGGGGCGGCCTGTCTCCAAAGCCCGCCATGTCCACGTGCTCATGGAGAGACAAGGTGACACAGAAAAGAACCACATAACGTGGACAGTGATGGGTGCCACAGGGGCTATGACAGTGGCTGGCGGGTAGGGAGCGGGGGCCAGGGCAGGCGGCGCCTGCTGGGCCGAGTGTGTCCTCTCCCTCCACACATGCCACCAAACTCTTGTGGCCCTGAGCTGCCCTCCGTCCCTGCTCCCCAGTCTGGGGGCCGTGCCAGAGTCTGCCATCTTGTGACCCTCCTGCTCCCCCATGATTCCGTTCGCTGTAGCCAGCCCTCTCTGTCTGCACACCCGCGTTCCCGTCCAGCCACCGTCACTGCCATGCTAGCGTGCTCTCGCTGCGTCCTGGGGGGCTGATGTGGAGTGTCTGCCTTGGGGAGCCCTGGACACCAGAGGTTGGGGGTCTCTGGGAATCTGCAGCTGAGGGTCTCTGGTAACAGTGCTGGGGTTGGGTGGGCCCCACGGCTTTCCTGCAGTGGAGTCCAGCGAGGATTACGTGAACGTCCCCGAGAGCGAGGAGAGTGCGGAAGCATCTCTGGGTGAGTGGCCGGCGCTCCCCATGCCTGCCCTGAACCCCTCTGCCCCGCTCCACTCTCGGTGTGGCCTGACCCCACCCTGGGACGGCCACACCCCTCCCCCTCTGTCTGGGGGGGTCCTCCTGCCCTCTCCCCCTCAGTGTGGCCTGCCCCTTTGTGTGGCCACCTCTTCGTCTGACCTGTCCCCACAGATGGCAGCCGGGAGTACGTGAATGTGTCCCAGGAGCTGCCGCCAGCGGCCAGGACCGATGGTGTGTGGGGTGACGGGGGTGGAAGCTGGGGGAGCTGCCTTGGGCTTGGGGGGATGGCCTGCAAGCTAGAGACCAGCCTCCCCGACTCTCCCCTCGTAGCAACCCTGAAATCCCAGGAAGTGGAGGATGAGGAGGAAGAGGGAGCTCCAGATTATGAGAATCTGCAAGAGCTTAACTGAGGCCTGGTGAGAGGCCCTCCCCGCCCCAGCCCTGCCTTCGGCCTGCAGGCTCTTCTCTCCCCCTAGAGAAGCCCCCTCCTGACCCCTGCCCACCACCTCAGGCCCATCCTCTGCGACGCTGGGTGCCCTGCTGGCGCCACTGACCTGACCCCAGGACCCCTCCCTTTCTCCCCTGCCCTGTTGTGTTTCAGTGTGAAGCCGTGTCTGTCCTGGAACCAGCCTTGCCTGGGAGGGCTGAGCTGGGCAGCTGGAAGTGGCTCTGGGGGGTCCCACTTGGTGCCCTGCCCTGGCTCCAGCCTGACAACGGTTTGAAAATTTCCCCCGTAACTTATTGTCACTTTGGGGTGCAGTCTGTGTTCCCCCAGCAACTCTGCACCTTCTGACGCAGCCTGAGAATGAACTACCCTGGCCCTAGCCCTGTTGTAATACAATAAAGGCTGGCGTGGTCTATACTGCTCTTGGCTTTGGGGAGCCCGTGGGTCAGACTGGGCCTGCGGGCCTGCGTGTGTCTGTGTCGAGTGTCTGTGTTGAGCATGTCTGTGCTAGTCTGACCCAGGGAGCATCGGATCTGTGTGTGTGTGTGTGTGTGTGTGTGTGCGCGTGTGTGTCCATTCTCCACGGGGGCCCCGTGCTCCTGACGGCCCTGGCATGTGAGTGGCAGCAGACAGTGGCTGGGACACTCACTGAGGGTGGCACTTTTGACTCAGGGTGGCACTGCTGGGGCTCAGAATGCATCTCCCCATGAGCTAGCCCACGGGAGTGGCAGCCACTGGCTGTGACTATGGCAGTGCAGAGTGCGGGGGAGCCCTGGGTGGGGAGCGGGTGTTACCAGCAACACCCTTCCCTGCTGGCCCTTGGTTTCTCCATCCTTAGATCAAGGGACTGGACCTGGTGACCTCAAAGGACTTTCTTTGTTCTTACCTTTTTTTACATTTTTATTTATTTATTTTTTTTGAGACAGAGTCTTGCTCTGTTGCCCCGGCTAGAGTGCCATGGCATCAGCCTAGCTCACAGCAACCTCCAACTCCTGGGCTCAAGCAATCCTTCTGCCTCAGCCTCCCGAGTAGCTGGGACTACAGGCATGTGCCACCATGCCCGGATAATTTTTTTCTATATATATTTTTAGTTGTCCAGTTAATTTCTTTCTATTTTTAGTAGAGACGGGGTCTCGCTCTTGCTCAGGCTGGTCTCAAACTCCTGACCCCGAGCGATCCTCCCACCTCAGCTTCCCAGTGTTCTTACCTTTTGTGGTTCTCAATAAAATAGAACTTAAAAATTGCCGGAGTAACTAAAAAAGTTAATGTGCAGCACAGCACTTTCAAACTTTGATGTGCAGGCGTGCAGGTGACTCACCTGCGGGTCTTGCTGTGCTGCAGGGTCTGACTCAGTAGGGCTGGGATGGCGCCTGGGAGGTGGCGTCTGTAAGGTGCTCCCAGGTGATTCTGATGCTGCTGCTGCATGAAGCCCACC
Source organism: Varecia variegata (assembly GCA_028533085.1). Classification (NCBI taxonomy): domain Eukaryota; kingdom Metazoa; phylum Chordata; class Mammalia; order Primates; family Lemuridae; genus Varecia; species Varecia variegata. The sequence continues at coordinate 16,656,874 of CM052448.1, read as the reverse complement.
GTGAGCAGCAAGGGTGGTGGATCCCTGTTGTTTTCACTGGATCCACTCCTTTCCCACTCTCCTTCCGTGTGGCAATGGAGATTGGCAGTGATCATGTGACCCAGATCTGTCCCCTGGCCATCATAACTGGCCCAGGTGTGGGCAGGTGGCCCCACCTGAGCTGGAGAGGGGCAGCCCAGGGATCTGGGCGGGGAGAAGCCCTTTTTGTTCCTGGCAGTTGTTAAGCTGGGAGGAGGCAGGCCCGAGAGTGACGCCGGCGTGGAGGAGAGAATGGCGCAGAGATGGATGGGGCCAGATTCCTGACGGTGTCATTAGGACTCCTGGGGCTGGTCACACCTGAAGCAAGACACCTGCTCCCTGAGACTTCCCAGTTACTTGGGCCAATAAATTACAGTGTTTTTCAACTGGGTTGACTTGGGGTTTCTGTCACTACAGCCAAAGTAGTTCTGGTTGATGTGTGAAGTTGTTGGCAATCGTCTGTGGACGCCAAAGGTAATAATAACAGCTTCTCCCTGTGGAGCACCTGGTGCCTATCTGTGATTATCTTATTGAATCGCTGGGCCCCCTGTTGTCATTGTTAGTGTCCCCATTTCGCAGGTGCAGATTAAAGGGACGGGGAGGGCCCAGGTCACTCTGGTCCTGGCCTTGGATGGGGCTGGTGACCTTCCCTGAGGCTCTCATTTGTGTGTCTTGGACTTAGGGGATGTGGCTTTGCTTCCATCAGTCAATGAACCACAGACAGAGCCATCAATGCGGTGGGACCTCTAGGACCAGAACTGGGGGGATCTTACCACATTGGGGTGGTCAGTGGCAGAATCCCTACAGATGGAAGCTGGGGAGCAGACAGGTGAGGAAACAGGCTCAGAGAGGCAAAGCAACTTGCCCAAAGGCAAACAGTTTAAGAGGTAAATCAGGGATTAGATCTGTGGCTGTCAGCCCCCAGGGCCACTGTCACTGTGACCAGTGGCCTCCTTGTCCTGGTTATTGTACAAAGTACCAGCTGCCTTGAATAGGGAATCTCAGAAGAGGTCCAGTTGCAGAAGACGGTGCAGGAGGGTCTGGGAAAGGGACCAACAGGTGGACTTAAATCCTTTTCTTTGGGGGCAACAGAAATGAGCAGAAGCCCCTTTGTGCTGGACTGAAGGACAAAGAATAGTTTCCCAACAGGGTATGTGGCACAACCAATCTAGCAACATCTAGTAAAGCTAAAGACGGGTGCATGTCCCTGTAGCTAGCAAATTCCTGGGTATAAACCCTGACCCACTCTAGCACATGGGCTAAAGAGGCAGGTACACGCAGGCTCAGCAGCACCGTAATGGCTACAGCTGGAAACAACTGAGACATCTGTGGCTGTAGAGTGGACAGACAGGCAGAGGACAGCCACATGGTGGGTGCTCCCTGTAGACAGAACAAGTGAAGGGGCAAGGCCCAGCAACACAGGTGGATGTCACCAATAGAAGGTGGAGTGACACAGCAAAGCGAGTCACGTATATAAAGTTAAAATCATGTACAAATGATATCAGTTGTTCAGGGATATGCATTTACCTAAAAGCATCAAGACAGGTGTAGGAGTGAGGAGTACCAAACTCAAGACAGTGCTCACCTGGGGAGGAGTTCAAGGAGGGCTCCATGAGATGTGCAATGTCTTATTCTTGAGTGAGGGAGGGAGACACAAGTGTTTGACACATTATTCTTTTAGCATTTGCAGATCTGAACGGTTTCATAACAACTAAGAGAGATCAAAGCCTGAGGAGAGAATGGATGGGGGTGGTAGGGTGTGGCATAGACGGCTTTAGGAGACAGTGAACAATAGGCCGAGAGTCACTGGCTGGTTTGTGCCCAGTGGATGGAGTTGCACGTGGTGCTCCAGCCCTTGGTAACAGCATATGCAAAGGCCCTGGGGTGTGTTTGAGGAACTGAAAGAAATTCCGTGTTGTGGGATTGGAGACGGCACAGAGAGGTGAGAGTGGGTGGAGATGGGGGCTGAGCAGGTATATCCCGAAACCCACGAGCCACCCTTGGAGGCTTTGGAGCAGAGAATCATGTGATCAGATTTGTGTTTTAGCAAATATCTCTGGCTTGTCTAATGTGGAAGGTGGATGCTGTGGGCTGTTAGACCAGAAGCAGGGAGGCTCTGAGGGGGCAACTGGGACAAGCCACTTGGGAAACGGTGGTGGGACAGCCAAAGAAGTGGCAGGGCCTTGGAGTTGGGTGGGAGAATTAGGGAGAGTCAAGGGACCATCGTGTGCTATGAGGCACGGGAGGGCCCAGGGTGACTCTGGTCCTTGCCTTGGTGGATGGGGGTGGGGAACTTCCCTGAGGCACTAAGCAGCTTCTAATTTGTGTGTCTCAGACCTGGAGAGGGCTGTGGCTTTGCTTCCTTCAGTCAACAAACCATGGACAGAGCCATCGTGGGATGGACTCTGGGGCTGGAGCTGGGGGTTCTTAGCACATTGGGGTGGTCAGTGGGGAGAATCCCTACAGATGGAAGCTGGGGAGCAGAAATAGATTTTTTCTTGAATTCTGGTGTTCTAGAAAAGGTAGATTTAGTGACAAGTGTGAGAGAGATCATTTTTCTGGAATCGCTTGGGGAGACATCTGGATGCTTGTAAAAGCTACGAGGAGGTAACAGCTCTCTTGATTTGGGTTCTCCCAGAAGCAGACCCTGAGATGACGGTTGCAAGTAGTCTATTTGGGAAGTGGTCCCAGAAAACACTGGCCGGGGAGCAGGGAAGTGAGACAGGGAATTCTCTGGTACCACTGTGGGCACCTGCAGCTCAAGCCTGCGAGGGAACACAGGGAACCAATGTGAGGTTGTCGTTTCTGGGGGAGGGAGCTGGGGTATTTATACACCCCCTCCCAGAAGTCACTGGCTGAAGGCTGCTCCTGAGGGGTGTTCATTCTCCAGAACTTCCGGCCTGCTCCTCAGACGGGCACAGTGGGCCCTGGTGGCCAGGGCAAGCCCTTGGGCAAAGGAAGGCAGAGGCTGGCGGCAGAGGCAAGGCCAGTGGGAACCGAACTGGTGAGAGGGCAGGCCTGTGGGTGAGGCGGCCACAGCGAATGCTGCAGTAGCTTGCGTTCTTTGTGGTGGTGAGCGCCATTTTCCCCAAAATGTGTGGCCCCGAGTCCTGTGAGAAGCTTCTCAAGAAAGGCTTCTGCAGTCGGAAGAGTCTGGGAGAAGTGACAGTCTATAATACCCCCTTGCAGAGTCAAAATGCACAGTAATAAGGTAACGGCTCTGAGCAATCTGTGATGAATATCTTTATTTCTCTTTGCCTAACCTAGTACCTCCCAAATTTATTTGACCCGAGAACCTTTTAAAAATGTTATTATTAGCGTTTTGCAGACCCCCTTTGACATCTAGAGAGGACATCTTTTGTTTTTGCCTTCCCAGCATCCATTTCTCCTTCCAGTGATGCCATCTGAGTTTCCTCCTGGAAATGTTTACCTCACTGAGGTGGAACTGACGGCTTAGATGTGCATGTGACCTGGGATGGGCCAATCATCATAGCCCACTCCCTGGCCACAATCATTGGTTGATACAGGGGCACATGACCCCATCCAGGCCAATCAGACATGTTCCTGAGGCTTTTGGCGGAACTAATGGGAAAGAAAAGCTTTTCATCCTCTGGTGTTGCCAAGCTGGGGGGACAGAGGGGAGGAGCTCTTGCAGGCCTCCACGTGGAGAGAGCCTGCCTGAGAATAAAGGCACCGCAGAGGACAGCAGAGTCAGAAATGGACAATTGAGTCCTGATGGCAGGTCTAGCCCTGGATCCAGTGTGCCTGAGGCCACTACTCCTAGATGAGACCATCAAATGCCACCTCCCCTCCTTAGGCCAATTTGAGCCAGATTTTCTGTCATTTGCAGAAAAATATTCCTAAATGACAACCACGGCTACTATCGTTTCCACCAAATCACAATCACAATCCCTGGTGGCCAATCTAAGAAACTTCAGACTGACTTTTTTCCTCCTTCTGCACCTCTTCTTACTGCCCCTGAGAGACACCCAGACAGACATTTCCCTCCAGCTTTCACCATCCCACCTGCTCCCTCTTACGCCAGGGAACTTTCTCTGTGTCCCACGCTCCTCCTCGATCCCCTCCGGAAGATCTCCACGCTTCCCTTCCTCTTGTTTTACGTATTTGGTTTTATTAGTCTCAGAGATGGCAAGAAATGATTCCAAAAAGAGGACCACATCTGGCAGAACAGGGGCGCGGAAATACAAGTCAGGAGACTTAAAGTGTTAATTCCAACTCTGCCACTGGGACTCGGGGTGGGGCGGGGGGGACTTTGTGGACCCTTGAGGATGTTGGACTTAAGTTCTAAAACCTTCTCATTCCGGGGTGCCCAGCCCCAGAGGGGGTCCCTGAAGGTAAAAGAATAGGTTCCCTGCTTTGAGTTAATGAGCACCCTTCTTTGGCTTGGCTTAGCTTCAGCTGGGTTTCTGTCGTTTGCAAATGAAAGCGCCCTGACTCATCTAGACAGGATGCTGTGGGAGCGCCAGCCTTCAGCAACAAGGCCCCGTCTTCAGGCGCCTGCCATCTGCCACGCACAGTGCCACTCCCTGTACACACACTTGGTCCCCACTGCCACCCTTGAGTAGGTTCCCGTTATCACCCTTTCACAAGTGAGAGAACTGAGGCTCGGAGAATGCAGGTGGCCGGTGCAAGCAGGGTGGTGGCTGTCCGTCCCCGAGCAGTCCAGGGCAAGCCCTCCTCAAGGTCCCTCCTTTCCGGACCAGCGTGTCCCTCCTTGGGTTCCTCTGTTCACATCTGTCCCTAAGCATGGTGGGCAGGTGAGGCTGCTCAGAGCGTACCTCCCCTCTGGACTTCTCACTGGGGCCCTGGGGCTTTGAGGGGCTCCAGAGCTAGGCCTAAGACGAGTCCCTGTCCTGGAGGACACATGAGCCCAGTGGGGTGGACACGTAGAGCACCTGTGCCTTTGAGGGGGCTGGAGAGTTCCCCAGAGCCCCAGGAAAGAGGGGTCCTGGAGTCTCTGGCTTCCTCCCCCTGGGAGCCCTCCTGCCTGCATGCTGGGGGCCTCTGTCCCTGTCTGCCTCCCTCCCTGTGCACCTGGTGGGCCTCTGAGCATTTGTCACCTTCTCCCACCTGGCTCTCAGGCTCACCACATTTCTTTCTGTTTCTGGGTCCCCCCCAACCCCTCATGCCCCAAGCCCCTCTCCCTGTCCCACTTGCTGCTTTCGTTTTTGCCTGGTTCTCAGTCTCCCCTGCCTCTGTGTGTCTCCGGGTCACCCCTCCCCTTTCGGACTCTGTCTCTCTCCGTCTCTGGTCTGTTTTTGTCTCTGTTTCTGTCTTGTCCTTTGTCTGTCTGTCTGTCTGCCTCTCTCTGTTTCTCCCTCTGTCTTGGGAGTGCTACCTCCCCCATCTGTCTCTGAGTCTCTGCCCCGTCTGTCTCTGTCTCTCTTGTGATCTGTCTCCCTCCTCCTCTCCCTGCCCCTCCCTCCCCACATCCTGAGTTGTCTTTGGGGAACCGGAAATTTGGGGGATCAGAGAGATACTGGGAGGCTGAGCTGCTGCCACCTAGAGATAATGCTGGGTGGGGTGGGGGTGTGGGGGCGGGAGCCCAGAATCCGCCGCATCCTCCTCCTGGCCCTGGTCCCACTCGGAGGCAGGAAGAGGGATTCTGTCACCTCTGCAGGCCTCAGCGCTAGCCTCTGTGAACTGGGCCTTGTGAACCTGCCTCCCTCAGGGGCTGGGGGGCTTGGGGTGAGGGTGGAATCAAGCAGCCCGACAGAACAGGGATGTGGGCAAGTGAGGGCAAAAGGGAGGGCGCCCTCCAGGGGTGTCTGAGGTCCCAGCAGGGGCTGAGAGGAGGGGAGGCTCTGACCTGGCAATGGGAAATTTCCAGGCACTCTGAGCCCGTCCCCTCCCCTCCCTGTGCCTCTGTTGTCCCATCTGTACCGTGGTGGGCTTATTGGGCTTATTCGTTTACCAGACACTTAGCAGCACTCACTCTGTGACAGGCCCCGTTCTAATGTTCACTGCTTTAATCTTCACAACAACCCTATGAGGTGGGTGCTATTATTAACTCTATTTTACAGATACGGAAACCGAGGCACAGAGAGGTTGAGTGACCTGCCCAAGGTCACACAGCTAGGATCCCTTGACATAACAGGACTCTGAATTAGGTTGGTCATTGCCAAAGTCCGGGCTGGCCATATGCTTGTCCATTTCAAACAGAGGCAGCGTTAATTCACCTTAAATCCTGGGGAGAGAGAGTTGTTTCCTTCTCAATTTGGATTATTGTTGCAGAGAAAGTCTCCTTTGGGTGCTGCTGTTTAACACCCTTAGACACGTGCTAATCTCCCTTCCACACAGAGGGAGGAAGCCTCGAGCCCAGTGCCCTGAGCAGGCAGCTGTATAGAATTTAATAATTTGTTTTGATTTTGTGGGATTTGCTTTTTAGGGTCTCCTTTTATTTAGGGCAAGCAACACCAGTTTTCCATTTAGGGTGTGACATGTAGTTGCCGTTGAAGTGAATTTAAGTTTAAAAAGGAAGTCATTTTAAAAGGAGGTCATTTAAAAAGGAAGAAAACTAATAAGAAAATCGGGTACTGGCAGTTGTAGATATGGTAAAAGTTGTGAATGTGGATTCAGAAGAATTGCATTTTTAAGGCTGGGTGCGGTGGCTCACGTCTGTAATCCTAGCACTCTGGGAGGCTGAGGTGGGAGGATCACTTGGGGTCAGGAGTTCGAGACCAGCCTGAGCAAGAGCGAGACTCCCATCTCTACAAAAAATATAGAAAAATTAGCCAGGTGTTGTGGAGTGAACCTGTAGTCTCAGCCCCTGCACTTTACCTGGGGCGACAGAGCAAGACTCTGTCTCAAAAACAAAAAAAAGAAAAAAATTTGCATCTTAGGAAACCCAGAAGCCAGTTGGGGACCAAGAACCCATTTCTGGCTGTGCCACGTCCTAATTCCAGCCCGGCAGAGTGTGGGACCACCTGCCCGAGACCGCATGGCTTGTCAGTGGTAGAGCTGGGACCCTAGCAGCCATCACAGGTGCTGTAGGGATGATTGCGGAGGTGCTGGAGCCTAGGAGACCCTCCAGGTCCTTCAGAATCCCTGGGGGCAAGCAACAGAAATCCCCTGGAGCTGTTTGATGCCAAAGAGATTGCCCAGAGGGCTGGCTGGGCACAGAGGATCATGGGAGAGGCTAGGAAAGCCAGCAGGAAGCAGGGGATGGTCCTGCCCAGACACCCCCATCCCTGCAGTCAGCCCACTGGCTTGTCCCCTAGCTGTCCCTCCCTCTTTGGTCACCAGCACCATGCCGTTGGCCGAGCCCAGCCGCATACCCACTCCCAGGCTGCTTTGGGGGTCGGGGAGGGGAAGTATCCCTATAAGGGACGTGGGACCCAGGTCCCTCCAACACCCCACAGTTAGGGCGTCTCCCACGTAAGTAAGGGCCGCTGGCTCTAGAGCCCTCCTTCTCCCAGGCCTCCCCACCCCCGCTCCAGGCCTACCTCCTGCTCTGCGCCCGCCTTGCCTGGAGCCTCCTCCCCATTCTGGGCCTCCGTGGGAGCCGCAGGAGTCAATCAGGTCAGTGGTTTGTAGCTAACCCGCCAAGGAGCTAATGCAGGCGTTCAGCAGACACTGGATGTATTGAGGCAGATGTGTGGCTTTAAGGGGTTTCCGTTGATCTAGCCTTTCTCTAGGACAAAACAGGTTGTTGTTATAATTTATTTATTTTGTCATAAAAGGTAATAATAATACATTTGAACTCACAAAACAAGCTTATGCTGATTAAGATGTTTTTTTTCTTTTCTGTTTCGTGTATCTGGGGCTGCTGGGCCCCCCACCATCTGCTGCCAACTTGCTCCCTGAGTCAGTCACCTGGGCCTTTCAGCCTCCCACCCCCACCCCAAGCACACCAAGCTCGTTTCTGTCCCTGGACCTTTCCACTTGCTGTTCCCTCTGGCTGGAGCTCTGCTCCCGTGTCCTCACGTGGCCGCCCATGCAGATCCCAGCTAATTTCCCCTCCTTGGAGGGCCCTTGCTGTCCACTCCATGTGATTTTTGTCTCTGTTGCCCAGCCCTCCCCCTATATGGCTTCATGATGCTGATCTTTTTATGCCTTTGGTGTTTCTTTTCTGTCTCCCTCTAGACTGTGAGCTCCTTGTTCGTATCTGTCCCTCCAGGGCCCAGCATAGAGCTTGGCACGGAGTAGGTGCTCAGGAAATATTGATGAGTGAATGAATGAAAGAGCTTAAGACAGGCACATGAGCCCTTAAATGCCAAGTTCTCTGAGGTCCTCCCAGTCCAAACATGTGCTACATGCCCAGCCTTGGGGAAAGTGCTGTTTAAAGGTGAGATTGCAAACTAGTGGCCCACCGAAGTGTTTAATTCTTTTAAACATTGTGGTAAAAAAAAAACAACACACACACACAACATAAAATTTGCCATCTTAACCATTCTAAGCGTAAATTCAGTAGTGTTAAATATATTCACATGGTTGTGCAGCGGATCTCCAAAACTTTTTAATCTTGTGCAACTAAAACTCCGTATGCATTAAACAACAACTCCCCAACCCCTGGCAACCACCATTCTACTTTCTGTTTCTTATTTTTATGTGACTGGCTTATTTCATTTAGTATAGTGTCCTCAAGGTTCATCCACGTTGTAGCATTTAACAGGACTTCTTTCCTTTTTAAGGCTACGTATGGTGCAATGGTTTGTTTGAATGTCTCCTCCAAAACTCATGTTGAAATTCACTCAGGCGCAGTGGCTCTTGCCTGTAACCCTAGCACTTTGGGAGGCTGAGGTGGGAGGATCGCTTGAGGTCGGGAGTTTGAAGTTGCAGTGAGCTATGGTGACACCACTGCACTCCAGCCCAGACAACAGAGCAAGAGCTTGTCTGAAAAAAAAAAAAAGAAAAAGAAAAGGAAATTTAATTGCCATTGTGAGGGTATTAAGAAGTGGGACCGCTAAGTGATTAGGCCACGAATGGATTAATGTCATTGTTCTGGGAGTGGGTTCCTCATTGTGAGCCTGGGCTGTTACAAAAGTGAATTCAGGCCGGGCGCGGTGGCTCACACCTGTAATCCGAGCACTCTGGGAGGCCGAGGCGGGCGGATCGTTTGAGCTCAGGAGTTCGAGACCAGCCTGAGCAAGAGCGAGACCCCGTCTCTACTAAAAAAAAAAATAGAAAGAAATGATCTGGACAGCTAAAATATATATAGAAAAATTAGCCAGGCATGGTGACGCATGCCTGTAGTCCCAGCTACTCAGGAGGCTGAGGCAGGAGGATCGCTTAAGCCCAGGAGTTTGAGGTTGCTGTGAGCTAGGCTGACGCCACGGCACTTTAGCCGGGGCAACAGAGTGAGACTCTGTCTCAAAAAAAAAAAAAAAAAGTGAATTCAGCCCTCTCTTGCTATGCTGCGAGCTCTCTCTTGCCCTTCTGTCTCCTGCTATGGGATGACATAGCGAGAGGGCTCTAGCCAGATGCAGGCCCCTAGACCTTGGACTTCCCGGGCTTCAGAAGTATAAGAAAGAAATTTATTTTCCTTATTAATTACCCAGTCTGTGGTATTCTGTTATAGCAGCACAAAACAAACTAAGGCATATGGATACACCATATTTTGTTTATGTCCATTCATCCATCAGTGGACAGCTGGGTTGCTTCCATCTCTTGGCTATGGTGAGTAATACTGCTATGAACATGGGAGTATAGATACCTCTTTGAGATCCAGCTTTTAATTCTTTAGGATATATGCACAGAAGTGGGATTGCTTGATCACATGGTAGATCTATTTTTCATTTTTGAGGAACTGCCATATTGTTTTCCATAGCAGCCACACCATTTTACATTCCCACCAACAGAGCACAAGGGTTCCAGTTTCTCTGTGTCCTTTCCCAACACTTGTTATTTTCTGGTTTTTGAGAGTAGCCATCCTAAGGGGTATGAAGTAGCATCTCATGGTGGCATTGATTTGTATTTCCCTAATGAGTCATGGTGTTGAACATATTTTCATATGTTTCATATGTTGGTTGGCCATTTGTGTATCATCTTTGGAGAAATGTGTATTCAAGTTTGTTGCCCATTATTTAATCTGGATATTTGGTTTTCTTTTGTTGAGTTGTAGGAGTTTTTTTAAATTTTATATGTATATTCTGGATATTAACCCCTTATCAGATATATGATTTGAAAATATTTTCTGCCATTCCATAGGTTGCTTTTCACTGTTGATTGTGTCCTTTGATGCACAGAAGTTTTTAAATTTGATGTAGTCCCATGTATCTATTTTTCTTCTGTTGTCTATACCTGTCTTGATGTCATATTCAAGAAATCATTGTCAAATTCAATGGAGAAGCTTTTCTCCTATGTTTTTTTCTAGGAGTTTTATAGTTTTAGGTCTTTAACCCATTTTGAATTATTTTTTGCCTATGGTATAAGGTAAGGGTCCCTAGTTTTCCCAATACTATTTGTTAAAGAAACTGTTCTTTCCACATGGAATGGTCTTTTTAAAAAATTTTTATCTTTTTTTAAATTTGTTTTTTTTTACCGCCCCACCCCACTCAGCTGAATGGTCTTGACACCCTTATCAAAGATCACCATGTTTGTAACAGTTTATTTCTGGGTTCTCTATTCTATTCCATCGGTCTATATGTTGGTCTTTATGTCAGTACGATACTGTTTCGATCACTATTAATACATTTTGAAATCAGAAAGTGTGAGTCTTCTAACTTTTTTCTTCTTTTTCAAGATTGTTTTGGTCATTCAGCATCCCTGGAGATTCCATGTAAATTTTAGGGTGGATTTTTCTACTTAATATTTAAAAATTAGTCTTATCAGTTAGAATTAAACATTTAAAAATTAATATTATTTTTAATAGACAAATCATTAACTGTATACCTTTAAGGGTTATGGGATTCAATGTGATGTTTTGCTATAGAACTAAATTTGGAAGCAACAGAGATCTGACTACAGTAGCTCAAGCAAAATAATAATCTAATTCTTTTGGGCATTAAAAAAAAAGGTCTGGAAGCAGGCAGCTAGGTCTTTGTGCAAATTAGAAAAGTGCCCTGTTCTCCAGAGACTTTATTTCCACCTGTTCCTACATGGTAATTACTGGGCAGTGCTGAGTATTGCCTACTCCATTTTATTTTATTTTCAATTTTTTTTTTTTTTTCTTGAGACAGAGTCTCGCTCTGTTGCCCCGGCTACAGTGCCATGGCATCAGGCTAGCTCACAGCAACCTCAAACTCCTGGGCTCAAGCAATCCTACTGCTTCAGCCTCCCGAGTAGCTGGGACTACAGGCATGTGCCACCATGCCCGGCTAATCTTTTCTAAATATATTTTTAGTTGTCCAGCTAATTTCTTTCTATTTTTAGTAGAGATGGGGTCTCGATCTTGCTCAGGCTGGTCTCGAACTCCTGAGCTCAAACAATCTGCCCGCCTCGGCCTCCTAGAGTGCTAGGATTACAGGCGTGAGCCACCACGCCTGGACTCAAAGTTTTAAAGTTAAAATTTAATATTTTTTTTTTTTTAAAAATAGGCAGTCCATTCCTGTGGTTCAAAATTCCAAAGGTGAGCCAGGCATGGTGGTTCGTGCCTGTAATTCCTGCAACTTGAGATGCTGAGGAAGGAGGATCGCTTGAGCCCAGGAGTTCAAGACCAGCCTGGCAACATAGTGAGACTCTGTCTTTACAAAAAAAAATTTTTTTTTCAATTAGCCAGACATGGTGGCATGTGCCTATAGTCCTAACTACTCAGGAGGCTGAGGAGG
>CM052448.1:16595398-16644627 GCA_028533085.1 Varecia variegata | reverse complement strand
AGGGTCTGAGAGAGAGAATTATGTTTGGTTGGGAAACAAGGTTGTATTGCTTTCTAACACGCCCGTGGCCCGTCCTGCTTGCTCCCGGGTAAGCACTCGGCATGGCCAAGACAGCTGGTCCCTGATGCTCGGGCAGGAGCGGGGCCTTGAACTGGACTTGAACAACCAGGACAGGGCCTGGAGAGCTGTGACCCAGTCCCCGTGACCCAGTCCCCGAAGTCACCAGGGGTGGGAGGTGAGAGCTGACACACACAGGGCCACGGCCACTTGTTCTTGCTGAACTAACACTCCCACAGCCCTGACACTGGGCCAGCCCTGTCTTAAGAGCTTTATAACTATCAATTCAGTTAATCCACATAACAGCCCTTGGAGGCAGGACTATTTATTGATTTCCCCATTCGGCCAACAAGGGCGCTGACTGCCAAGAAGTCCAGCGTCACACCCTGAAGGCTCAGCCCCGCCTGACTGCCCAGCGAGGGAGGGGGGTTGTTGCCATGGCGACGATCAGGCGTGCTGGGGTGAGCCACAGCATTTTCCTGACATCCTGTTGGTCCCAACTCTTTCCCTGCCTAGCTGTCAACTAGGGCTGGAGCCCAGCCCTCAGCCAAGGTTCAAGGGCAAGGCGCCGGATCCCGGGTCTTTCAGTCAATAAGTAGGACGTGTGTTGAGACATCCTCCGGGGCAGGCCACGTGCTGGGCTCTGGGACAAGCATGGGAGGAGGATGTCACTTCTGCTCTTGCAGAGCACCTGGTCCAGAGGAAGAGACAGACACAAACAGTTGCACCCCCGTGTGACCAGTGCTATAAAGAGCCGAGTTTATTGAGTGTTCATTGTGGGCCAGTCCCTTATAAGCACATTGCCTGGCTGTCTCTTCCTCCTCACAACAGCCCCTTGAGACATCATTGCCCCATTTTGTAGACAAGTAAACGGAGGCTCCGACAGGTTCAGTCATTTGTCTGCAGTCACAGCAAGCAAATGGCAAATATGGGACTCACATCCAGCAGGGCTCTATGGGAGCACATCCCAGAGGACTTCCTGGAGGAGGTGAAACCGCCCCCCCCCAAGGTTGTACAGAAGGGATTGGTTCACAGAAGGGGGGGTGTTTCAAGCAAAGGGAAGTGCCTATAGAGTCTGGGAGGTGACCAGCATGGCACTTTGGGGGAGCTCAAGGGGTAGGACAAGGCCCAGGGTAGGACGACACCTGGCCTGGCCCTGGGGACAGTGTTGGTGCAGGAACAGCAACCATGGAGGGAGGGGCAGGTTCTTGTGGTGAGTCTGTGCACAGACTTCCTGAGTTCCACTCCCTGCCCTGTCTTCTGCTGGCTCTGTGACCTTGGACAAGTCACTTTCCCTTTCTGAGTCTCAGTTGCCCCATCTGTAAAGGACAGTAGTACCTCATGATACTATTATGAGGATTAAATGTCTTCATAGATGCAAAGGGCTTAGGGCAGGGCTGGAAGTGAGCACCTAGTGTCAGCTGTCATTAGTCCTGAGCCAGCACTTGCGCAAGTGCTCTGCTTTCCTCAGGGGGAGGGGAGCCTAAGAGTGCATCTGCAGGGCTAGTGTCACCGCAGACACCCTGCTGACACCTCAGGATCAGGCCTCAGGCTCTTCTCCATCAGCTCGAATGCCAGCCCCGACAACTTCACACTTCAGGCCTGAGTCCACTGGGGGTGTCACAGGCGCCTCCCAGCAGCCGGGGGAGGGGTGGGAACCAAGAGCAGTGGTGACTAAGACGGGAACCCGAAATGCACTCACATGGACGCCTCCCCCAGGGAGGTGGGTTCTTTCGCTGTGGCTCGGTGGGTGACTCTGACTCATGCGGGGGCAGGTATGGAAGGTGTCAGGACACGGGGGTGGCACACCTCAATCCCAAGAAGCAGGTGGTGCGGTGAATACGGAGGGCTGGTGGTGTCTCTCGGGTTCTGGGGGTTGGGGCATAGGCCCTGAGACTGGGAGACCTGGAGTCAGAAAGACTTGGGTTCAAATTCCAGCACTGTTAGCTGTGTGACCTTGGGCAAGTAACTTCTCCTCTCTGTGCCTAGTTTCCCCATCTGTAACATCTGGTTAATCCCACATCCACATCCTGGCTAAATCCACTTCCCAGCACTAAACCTATGGTGCTCTTGGGGACTCCCCACCTCAAAGACCCACAGTGGCTCCCTCTTGCCCAACAAAGTGCAGCCCGCTTCTGTTGGGGCAGCGGGGGGGAGGGACAAGGAGGAAACATGTCTGTGGAATGTCTGCTATGGAGCCTGTGGCTTATTTAAACCTCACACAAACCTGTTTTACAGCTGAGAAAACCAGCTTCCACAGGTGCCAGGTTGCCCAGGGCCACGCTGGGACAGAGCTGGGCTTCAAGCCCTCATCTGTCCCACCCTCCGGAGTCCATCTCAGCTGCCCACACAGTTTCACTCAGTCAGTAAATGGCAGGAGTTGAAACATGAGCACGTTTTTATTACAAAGACGAACAGAAGAGGAAAGCAGAGAAAACCACAAATTGCATTGCAGGGTCTCACCTCCTTGCAAGTAACACGCGGCAACAAAACCTGCGTGCTCCTGCACCGCAGCACTAGAGTTAGGACAGTGTGTGTCTCCCTCTCCCTTGCCCTTTCAGCCAAGACGAACCTTGGTGACACGGTAAGTTATAAATGTACTTTAACTTGGCTCTTGGGTCTTCATTCTGTGTGTCCTAAATTATGTGTATGTTGCATGCCATTTTTATATGTACAAAATTGTTTGAAAAAGCACCAGCCCCTGATGGTTTCAAAGATGAATTGACAGCCTGAGCATGAGCAAGACCCCAACTCTACAAAAAAAAAAAAAAAAGAAAAGAAAAAAAAATTAGCAGGTCATGGTGGCCTCTGCCTATAGTCCCAGCTGCTCCAGAGGCTGAGACAGGAGGATCACTTGAGCCCAAGAGTTTGAGGCTGCAGTGATCTGTGATGACGCCACTGCACTCTACCCAGGGTGACAGAGCAAGACCCTGTCTAAAAAAAAAAAAAAAAAAAAAGAATTGCCCTAATCACCAGATAGTTTAAAGTGATAAAAAACAAAGGTAATTCCAATGTTACCTAAACTATTCTAGATCATAAAAAAAGATGAAAGTCAGATTTATTTTATAAAGGCAAGCATGACCCTAATATAAAAATCTGATAAACACAGTAAACCAACAAACAAATTGCAACAAGAACAAAAAACAAAGGAAAAGCCAAGAAGACGAAATCGCAGATCAATCTCCCCATGATTTGGATGTAAACATTCTAAATAAATTGTTAGTCAATAAAATATAATTGTATACGAAACGAATAACATACCTTGAGCAAATAGAGTTTATTTCAGGAATGATCAAGTAATTGAATCACATAATTGTATACAGAACACTAAAGGAGAATGACGGTGTGATTATATCAATGGATGTTGAGAAGTCAGTTAGAAAATTCAACAGCTTTTTCTAAAAAAAAAAAAAAAACACCAAAAAAGGGACTAGGGCAGGTGGCATGTAGTACTAGCTACTCCTTGGGAGGCTGAGGTGGGAGGATAGCTTGAGCCCAGGAGTTCGAGACCAGCCTGGGAAACATAGCAAGACCACCCACCCCCATCCATCTCTTAAAAAAGAAACTGAAAAAAGGGAATAAAAATAAACTACTTAAATATGATAAAGGTTCTTTGCCAAAACCTAACAGCAAACATCATACTAAAACCATTTCCTTCAAAATCAAAACAAAACAGTATCTTGGAGCTTCTACCAAACACTCCAGAATAAAAAAACGAAATACTACTGAAAAAGAAGAGATAAGACAATTTGATATTTAAGAAATCATTGGCTAGAAGTGGAAAAAGGAAAATATTTCATTCATCTTCATATTATTGGGGGACACATTGAGCAGGGAAGGTACAGGGTCTCTGTGAATAAAAACATGTGTCGAGGACAAAGAGTTAGAGGCTAGCATCAGAAAATGGGAGACTTAGAACATCAAAAAAATATGAATGTCCTCAAGTACAATTCCAATTAAAATACCAGCGGGACCTTTTTAATATTAGATAACACTATATTAAATTTCATATGGAAAATGTCAAAAATCTGCACCCAGAGGAATCAAATAGCTCCTAGCGTCTATGGGAATTTAAACGATGACAAAAGTGGAACTTCAGGCAGAAGAGGACAGTTTACTTAGTAATAGATGCTAGCACAGTTAGCTATCCATTTGGAAGAAATAGAGAAAGAAAGTTGGATCTATCTTCACACCATATGCAAAAGTAAATCACAGATGGATTAAAGGCTTAATTCTTAGAGGGTTAAGTCTTAGAGGAAGACTTAGGGAACTTACTTATAACTTGGGGATGGGGGAAAAATTTTAAATTAGGAAAAGCAGGCTGGGTGCGGTGGCTCACGCCTGTAATCCTAGCACTCTGGGAGGCCGAGGCAGAAGGATCACTTGAGGTCAGGAGTTGAAGACCAGCCTGCGCAAGAGCCAGACCCCGTCTCTACTAAAAATAAAAAGAAATTAGCCAGACAACTAAAAATAGAGAAAATTAGCTGGGCATGGTGGCACTTGCCTGTAGTCCCAGTACTTGGGAGGCTGATGCAGGAGGATCGCTTGAGCCCAAGAGTTTGAGGTGGCTGTGAGCTAGGTTGATGCCATGGCACTCTAGCCCAGGGGACAGAGTGAGACTCTTTCTCGAAAAAAAAAAAAAAAAATAGATAAAGAAATAAAAATAAAAGAGAGAAAAAGAGAAGAAGCCCAGAAATCACCAAAAATCTTTTAGATGAATCTATGTTAAAATTGAAGGGGAAAATGGGAAGATACTCTACATAAAGTTAAAGATGACTTGTATTTGCAAATATGGCAGATGAATAGTCCATACCTGTGCCAGATAACAGGCCTTCCAGGTTGACAGCAAAAAGACAGACAGCCTAAAAGAAAAACAGCATAGGGTATGAAAAGGCAATTCCCAAAGGAGCAGATCCAAACAGCAAACAAATAAACAAAAGATGTTCTACCCACTAGCAATCAGGGAAACACAAGTTAAGATGCCAATGAGATAGCACTTTATACTCATCAGGGAAGCAAAAATCAAAGAGCTTGTGGGCTTCTGGGAAAAGCGTACTCTCGTGTATTTCTGGTGGAAATGCAAATTCCAACAGGTATTTTAGAAATCAGTCTGACAATACTCAACAACAAAATTTTTTGCAAGGTCTCAAAAAAGTGACTTCCTATGTCCGCCTTTATCGGGCACAGGAGAATGCCCTCCACCAAAACAAGAGCTTAAACCACGTAAGAGGAGCACAATGCCATACAGGAACAGGAGATTCCACATAGGAAAGAGGGGAGGGGACTCGGTGGGGATGAGAACGACCCCGAGATGACACTGTGCAACTGGCCTGGGGGGCAGTCGGCTCATATTGGAGCAGGGCAGGAGGCTCCTGAGGATGAAATTCATAAGCCACTTAACCCAACTGAACATCTTGAGAAATGACGTAAACAGCTGGTGGAGAGTTTGGGGTTGAATTAATTAATAATAAGGACTTAGAATATTCTAAGCAAAAAACCAAAATTACTAACCCTATGAAAACAAAAGTTGTGCAGAAAGGAAGAGAATCATAATTTACCACATGGCTTAGCAAAGTTTACATGTCGTAATAATGTTCGCTGAGGTTCTTAGATGAGTAGATTAATGTTTGTCATCAAATTTAGGAAGTTCTCAGTCATCATTTCTTCCCCAATACATTTTTAAAGGCTGAGTGTTGTAGCAGGGTTTGCTGTAGCAACAACTGCATCCAAAGGGAATGTCCACCGATGAGGAGATGGTTGGCCCATCTGTGAAGCATCGTTGGAATATTATGCAGCAACGAGACAGAATGAATTTGATAAATCTATCACAGTTGCGTTGGTGGGATTCCATCATGTGTTTTTTTTTTTTTTTTTTTTTTGAGACAGAGTCTCAGTCTATCACCTGGGCTAGAGTGCAGTGGCATCATCATAGCTCATTGCAACCTCAGACTTCTGGGCTCAAGCGATCCTCCTGCCTCAGCCTCCTGAGTAGCAGGGACTACAGGCATGTGCCACTAATTTTTCTAGTTTCAGCAGAGACAGGATCTTGCTTTTGCTCAGGCTGGTCTCAAACTCCTGAGCTCAAGGGATCCTCCCACCTCGGTCTCCCAGAGTGCTAGGATTACAGACGTGAGCCTCCGTGCCCAGCCCCCAGCAAGTGTTCTTATGTGAAGAAAGTAAGATGGAGAGAGATATAAATGAGATTCCAGTTTTTAAAAATTTTATATTTTTAATTATTCTAGGTGCATAATATTTGTATATCTTTATAGGGTACATGTGATGTTTGATACAGGCATGCAATGTGAATTAACCAAATCAGGGTAATTAGGGTGTCCATCACCTCAGGCATTTAAAATTTCTTTGTGTTGGGGACAGTCTAATTCCACTCTTTCAGTTAAAGTATATCCTAACTTATTGTTGATTATAGTCACTTTGTTGTGCTATCAAACGTTGTTCATTCTATGTATATAACTGCATTTTTGCACCCATTAACCATCCCCACTTTATACCCCCTGCTATCCATCCCAGCTTCCGGGGCCCATCATTCTACCCTCTGTCTCCATGAGATCAATTGTTTTCAATATTTAGCTCCCCCACATGAGTGAGAACATTCGAGATTTGCCTTTCTGTGCTTGGTTTATTTCACTTAACATAACATTCTCCAGTTCCATCCATCTCGTTTCAAATGGCAGGATTTCATTCTTTTTGTGGCTGTATAATATTCCACTGTGCATGGGTACCATGATTTCTTTTCATCCGTTGATGGACACTTAGATTGAATCCAAATCTTGGTTATTGTGAATAGTGCTGCAATAAACACGGGAGTGCAGAGGATTCTGGTTCTTTAAAACAAAGAATAACCTGCTTTATATGCATATATGTGCTTGGTTATGATCAGTGAGAATGGAACAGGGATGAGAGGAGACACATTGAGTTGTTGGCTTTGGCCACTGGGGAAGGATGGAACGGGGGAAGAGTCGGAGTGGGGGAAGTAACCCAAGAGAAGAAAGAAGACGGCCCACGATGGACAGTGCCCATGTGTTATGATCCACTAATATGTCTCCATGTGCTTGTATGGGTGTCTGTCCTCATAAGGAAATGCTGAAACAGTGGTCACTCAACGAAACAGCACCTATTTTAGGGTAAAGGGAGTCTTGCTTTCTTATACTTTTATATTATTTTCATTCTTTATAGTGCAAATGGATCGTTGATATAGTCGAACAATTCAATTACTCAAAAGAAAAGAAAGTTAGAGATCCTGCAATCCTGATAGGGCAGGTTTCTTTGACCAGAGCCAGAGTCTGTCTGTACATGGGAGAGGCCCGGAGTACAACAGCATGGCCCTGCAGCCTTGTGCTCAGGGACTCAGGGAGCCCGTCCCTCACTGGTCTGCTGGAACTTGTCACCCTGGGACGGCAGGCTCTGCCCAGCCCCAAGTAAAGGGACCTCTGACAGATCCTGGTGCCGAGGAGTCTGATTTAATTGGTCTAGGTGGTGCCTTCACCTCTGTAGTATGATTATTATTTGTAAATGATCATGAGTTTTTATTTTCACACCGCTTTTGGGAACCAAAGAATTTAGGCGTATTGAGAGCAGTCAGCCATGGATACAAGAGGCCACTTCTGGTTTATAATTTGCTAACTGTCCTTTCCTGGTGCAGACATTATCAGGTCTCCAGTGCATGGCCATACACCATTTTCTACGTCATCCATTTTTCCGAGCTTCAAAAGGATAATGTTTTTATGAGACTGACATGCTGCCTACTTTGCTAAGGAGGCTACTAGGGGCAATGTTTTTAAATAAAGCTATAAATTAAAAAGAAATCATATCATGTCACACCGCTTAAAACCTTCAATGGCTTCCACATGTGCCCAGGACAGACTCCAAAGACCTTGACACGACCCAGAGGGGCTGACGCAGTGGGGCCAGCCTCGTCCCATGGTAGCCTCCTGCCCGCTCAATGAGGCTGTGCCACACGGGCCCCTCCCCTCCCCCTCCCCAGCTTTATATTTTTAAAATAGTCACATACAGAAGAGTTGAAAGAATGGTGTAATGGTCACACATATGGCCATCCCAAGATTCAATAATTACCATTATTTCATATTTGTTTTCGCTACGTGCATGTGTGTATTTTGCTGAAATATTTAAAAGTTCGTTGGAGATATCATGACACTTAACCCCTAAATATTTCAGCGTTAATTTCCTGAAAATAAAGACATCTTTCCCCATAGCCACATGCCATCACACTACCCAAGAAAATGAACAGTCATTCTCTAACCTTGAGACTACATTCAAATGAACCCAGTTATTTCCAAAATGCATTTCATAGATGTTTAGTTTCCCAATTAAGATGCAATAAGGTTTGTACATTGTGGTTGGTTATTGTGTCTTTTTAGACTCGGTGTGGTTTGGGACCAGCAGCATGACTGTCACCTGGGAAAGTGCCAGAAATGCGACTTCATGGGCCCCACTTCACACCTCCTGAATCAAACTCTGGGGGTGGGGTCCGGGAATCGGTGTTTTAACAAGCAATATATTCATGCTCAAGTTTCAGAAGCACTGAGAGAACCGTCCCCCATCTTTTCTCGCCTCCATGACGATTACTTTTGGAAGAGAGGAGGTCAGTAGTCTAGGAGAAGACCCCACAATCTAGATTTGCCAGATTGTTCCCTCATGGTGTTGCTCCATCTAGCAGTGTTCTGAAAACTCTCCAAGTGGGTGGTGTAATGAGCAGCTGGGTTATGGACAGCTGTGACAAATTCCTGGCCGCAGCCAGCATTACCTTAAGTAACACATTGACTTTCCTGCTTCTCTAGGTCCTCAGCTAAACATAGGTGCCCCACGACTTCTGAGTTCTCATATTTTTTTAAAATACGAATCCCATGACAGATTACAAGTTCTCATAGGTTTAATTTAAGCAGATACTGATTGGCTTCTCAGTCTCAATCCTAACCCTCTAGCGGAGAGGCTTTAATTGGTCCAGCTCGGGGCCACGCCCAAAGCTATCAGCTGTGGCTTGTGAGGAGGGTCCAATGTCCGAACACGACAGCAGGTCCCTCTCCCTGCCAGGGGAAGGAAGGGTAGGGCCATTCTTTTCTTTTCTTTCTTTCTTATTTTTTTTTTTTTTTTTTTTGGAGACAGAGTCTTGCTCTGTTGCCTGGGCTAGAGTGCTGTGGCGTCAGCCTCACTCACAGCAACCTCAAACTGCTGGGCTCAAGCAATCCTCCTGCCTCAGCCTCCCATGTAGCTGGGACTACAGGCATATGCCATGACACCTGGCTAACTTTTCTATTTTTAGTAGAGATGGGGTCTTGCTCTTTCGAGAGCTGGTCTCGAATTCCTGAGCTCAAGCGATCCTCCTGCCTCGGCCTCCCAAAGTGCTAGGATTACAGGTGTGAGCCACTGCACCTGGCCGGTAGGGCCATCCTTAAAGAAGATGTCTACTGCAATACTTTTTGATTCCTAAAATACATACGCGTGTAGGTAGACATGAAGGAAAATAAGGAAAAATACAAAGGCAGTTCTGCCCTGTCTGCAAAGAAGCAACCCAGTTATTTTATAGAACTGAACCTTCTTGTACCCTGTAAAGATACACAACTATTAGGTACCCATAATAATTTAAAGTAAAGCATTAAAAAAAAAAAAAAGAAGTGAACCTTCCCAGCTACACCTCTGCCCTTAGCCCGAAAAGATATTTTTCATGAAAATTTCATATGGAAGCCGTGAAAAATGTTAGGGCTGAGATCCTCCCTGACTTCCTTGAAGCTAAGGCAGTAAGAGATTGCTAAGATGTGTCTTGCAGCCCCCATAGCTGAAAGTCAAGTGACATCAGGATGCACTTTAGTGATGGCAATTCGGGTAGGTGGTGGGTGTCAAAGTGGCATCTGATAATCAAACAGACAAGAAACTGAGTGGAAAATAAGCACAAAGCTCAGGACAACTTTGCAAGGTCCAGAACATCTCTCACCTGTGACTCTTCGTATAGGTTAGCTGTTGCTCTGTAACAAACAAGCACAAACCCACAGTGGTGCACAACAGTAAGTGCGTATAGCTCAGGTGTCTGGAGTGGGCTGGAAGTGGTTAGGATGCTCTACTGATTGTGGCTGGGTTCATTTGCATGCCTGAAGGTCATCTGGCCGCTCGGCTGATGTAGACTGGTTTCAGCTGGGATAACTAACTGGGTTAACACAGCTGTGATCCATACAGCTGCCACACTGCTGTGCACTAGCCCAGGCTTGGTCTCATGAGAATGCAGAGTGGGAGCTGAAACCACCACCAGTGCACAAGCCCCGTGTTCGACTCCAGGTTCAAGAGATGGGGCAGGTCATCCTGCCCAGGGTGGGAGGGCTCTGCAAAGTGACATGGCACAGGGAATGCATACAGGGAAGTTGAAGTGTTGGGGCCAAATGATGCACCTGCCACACCTGATCTGATTTCCCACTGGAGATTACCCTCTTAGTCAATTACTTTGGGTGGGGCTCCAGCTCAGAGGTGGTGCATGTGACAAAGGCCTCAGCCTCAGCCAATCTGAGAACTACGTTTCCCAGCCCATGGCGACTGGGTCAGTGATGGATGTTCAGGACCCAGTCAGAGCCAACCAAGCACAATGCCCAGGAGGGCTGGGAAAGGGACTCTCACTGGCGCCGCTGGCAGCAATCCCAGATCACTAGGAGAGAGGAAGACGTCTGAGAAAGAAGTCAGCCCAGAGGAAGGAGAGCACATAGACAGACCTGTCCTGGTGTCGGAGTTTAAAGCCCTCATTAAGCTGCACCAAAGGTTGGTCCCACCCCTGGACTTTTCCTTTTCAAACATGCCAGTTGGGTTGGGTCTTCAGTCATTTGAGACCAGATGAGTGCTGGTGAGTTCGGCAGTCATCTCGGTATCAGTCACAGAGGGCTCAGCAGCTTCCGGTGATCAAGGTTACTGGCATTGCTCAGGAGCTGTTATAGGGCTTGGTGGCTCAGGGGTCTCACAGATCAGGTGTCCCTGGGTACCAGTTGGAACTCCTTTATTTGCAAGTAATGGACACCAAACTCAAATGAACCCATGAGAATATACTGGTTCATGTACATGAAAAAGAACTTTGAATCTAATTTCAGACATGGATCCTTGTGTTCAAACAATGCCGTCAGAATCCATCTCTCCTCATCTCTTGGCCCTGCCTCATTTACTCTGTGTTGGCTTCATGCTTGGCCAAAATCTCCCCTCGTGGTGGCAAAGACAGCCACCAGCAGCAGGTCCACATGCTTAGCAACTCCAACGAAAGAACACTTTGCCCCCTACTAGGGGTAGAAAAAGGCCAGGTGCTGCCTAACTTGGGTTGTGTGTCCGTGCCTGAGCCCACAGCTGTGCTGATTGCAGCCACCCCATGGGCCATAGGAGTGGAGGGAGGTCCAGCTGAGCCACATGGCTCCAGAGCATGGGAGGGCTGGTCCCCAAACGAGCTTAGGGTGCTGTGACCCCAAAGAAGGGGAAGTGAATGCTGAACAGGGAAAAATGCAGATATCCAGTACGTCCCACATTATTCTTAGCATCTTGTGGTCCTTGTCACATTTTTAATGAACTGTGACCCCAAATTTTCCACCTTCTACCATCCATCACCCTGTTGTCCTTTAACATTGAAATCAAATGACTTGAGCCCCGTTACCGCATACTAACCAAGCCCCTTCCACGATCTCTCTGAGGATTGCCTAAGTGGGGCTTACTGTCTTCCGAGGCAGGCCATGCTCAGCCTACTTCTTGGCTATCCCTGTACGCCCTTGGCCGCTGGAGCCACAGTTCTTTTTCTGCGCTTCTTTGGCTCCAAATGGAAACCTCTGAATCCCCCATTGCCCCAAAGCTCTACTGACGCCAGGCTGAGTGATGAACACTCTCTTCCCCTTGGCTGCCGGTAAAGACCTCTCAGTTAGGTTTCTTACACCCACGTTTCCACCCCAAACCGACACTAGATGGGTGTATGGGTTTTGACATTTTTGAGAGAGAGAGACATGCCATGTGGGGACTCTCCCTTAGCGATGCACATGGAAGTCACGAAGTCATCTACTTCGCCGTGCAAGAGTATGATGCCATCTTTGAGGCTGCTCACCTTGGCATGCTTACCTGTCACTGGTGAGGAGTGGGAAAATCTGCAGAGGGCTCAAGGAGCACCGTGGGGGAAAGGACTCAAGACTACAGTCCCCTTTCCTTCTGAAGTTCGGTGCTATTGGAATCTTTTCGATGGACTGAATTAGTCCAGATGGAAGACTATGGACTGGAAAGGACACCAAGCGCCCTCGAGAAGTAACTTGCTGTGACCAAGGGGAGGTGACCCAGGCTAAACTGAACGACCTAAGGGGAAATAGGGGTAGGTCTGATCCAGCATGGGGGTGAGGCTGGAAACCCTTCTGGTCTAAGCCATTGGTGTGGTAGGACAAAGGCTTTGTCCCCTAGAGGATGTCTGAGGCTGCCTAATGAAGTTCAGCCCGGACACCAGAGGCAGAAGAGGCGACCGTAGGAAGCCACCGCCCCCTAGTGGCAAGTCCTGGCATTCTGTGATACGTTGGGGGTGCTAGAGAGGTGACGTTTGTACACCAAGCTGGGGAACCGGTCATGCTGTTTGTGTGTGTACATTTCAATCTACCCCTTAAAAAACCACTAAATTAACTATTAACCATGGCCCCCAGGTATCTTCCCTTATCATTGCAGAGAAGTGGCAGACGCTTTGAAATGACAGAGTTTTTCTTTAACATATCCTGTACAACATTCTTGGGTAGGAGTCCTTCCACCTCTGATCTGGTTAGGATGGGGCTTTTTCCTCCTTTTCTTCTTTTTGTCCCCCCCCCCCCCGCCCCACTTCATAGTTACATAACCTATTTAATGTCTGTTTTCCTCTCCAGAAAGTAAGTTACAGGGGGTGGAATCGGGATCATTTATCTTTTTTATTGCTGTATCCTCAGCCCCTAAAATAGTACTGGGCAGTCATTCATCAATTTGAAAAATTGTCATGGAGTGCCCATCACATGCCAGGCCCTGCGCTAGGTGTGGGGGGTGGCGGAGAGTAGCAGTTTGCCGAACACTGTGTCTGCTCTTACGGGACTGCCATTCTAGTTGGGAGCGATGATGACAAGCATATTTGTGGTACTGCAAATGGTGGCGAATGCTCAGTGTGTAATGAAGCAGGCCAAGGCCCACCGAGGCGGGTCAGGACGTTTTCTCTGGCCCTCTGGCATTTGAGCAGGCACCTGAA
The DNA here is from genome assembly GCA_028533085.1 of Varecia variegata. NCBI lineage: Eukaryota > Metazoa > Chordata > Mammalia > Primates > Lemuridae > Varecia > Varecia variegata. The sequence goes on along the minus strand of CM052448.1, from coordinate 16,631,345 downwards.
GGGAGGGAGGAAGGGAGGGAGGAAGGGAGGGACCCCGGGGGAGAGTTGGGAGAGTCCAAGGCAAAGGTAAAGGCCCTGAGGTGAGCGCCTGCCTGCTGTCCTCAGAACAAGGGGACACAGGTCAGCTTTAGGTAGGAATTAGGGGTGAGCAAGAGGCCAGTGTGGCAGCAGGCAGTGCAGGGAACATTAGGGGTGAGGCTGGAAAATGCTGGAGCCAGACCCTGTGGGACCTTGGACACCACTCTAAGGACTTCAGCTTTGATTGTAGGTGGAATAGGAAGCGATTGTAGGGTTCGGAACAGAGTGATACATCTTATCAATTTTTTCCCCAATACCTTCACTCGCCTTTTGTTTTGTTTTGTTTTGTTTTTTGAAATTCTGTGTTCTTTATTTAAAGAGAGGCAGAGGAAGAGTTCAGAAAAGAAACCACTGTCACAAATGAAGACATTTGAAAGAGAAGTTGGGCCTCTCTTTCCATTTTCTTATACTATTAATTTCTTTCACCAGAAAATATAGTTGAATCAAATTGCAATAGGGTTCACCTAATGGACTCCATCATGCAGTTCACCTGTGCTTCTTACTAGGTTCTCATTTGCCTATCTGATAACAAAGGCTCCTGAACTCCCATTCTTTTCCTTGCTAACAGGCCTAAATAATCTATAAATACAGCTTAAGGTCTCCAATTCAGGGTTGTGGAAGCAACTATTCCACCATAATTCACTCGCCTTTTGTTAGGGTGGAAACTTACTAGGTGTGCACGACAGGTTGGAGAAAGAATTCTCACACAGAGTTTAGGATAGAAATAAGTACAAAGTTTATTTTCCCAAGGCAGGAAAGAGAGAGAGAAACAAAGAGAAAAGAAAGAAAGGAAGGAAGGAAGGAAGGAAGGAAGGAAGGAAGGAAGGAAGGAAGGAAAGGAAGGAAGGAAGGAAGGAAGGAAGAAGGAAGCGGTAGAGGGTAGTGCTGGAGAGCGGAGGAAAGTTGTTTGGTGCTTTTAAAGGGTAAAAATGAATTGTTTGTTTCTGCTTCAGCAGACTGGTAACAGAAGTGGCTGTAAGATGTCAGGGAGTTCTTTATTTCTTTTTCTCTCTCTGTGAGGCTGGATTATCTGAGTCCTTGGAATATGGGTTTTTGGGGGCAGGAACTGAGATACAGAGCTGGAGGGGGTAGTTAGCACCGCTCCTGTCTGCTTAGGGCTCTTCAGGGCTGAGAAAACCTGAGTCTTAGAGATAACCAGTTAGACCACAGGTGTTTTGATTAAACAAAACAAAGGGAATGGTTGTGAGTTTATTTCCCTTGCTTTCTGTTTGAAAGTTTACTTTTCCTCTGTTAGATGGGTTATCAGTAAGACTTCCTTTCACCTTTAAAGTCTTGTTAGCTAAAATAGTCTGGCCAAGAAGAGCCTACCGAGGCTCGAGGCTCGGGAGAGGAGCTGGGAGGCCGGAGGGCAGGCTCCCACACTAGGCCAGGGAGAGACGCAGCAATGCTGGCGTGGGCAGTGCTGATCCTGGATGCACCTGTATTGGAAGGCAGAGTCAACAGACACAAGTAGGGAATTAGTAAATTAGTAAAGATTTGTTTGATGGGCCAGGTGCAGTGGCTCATGCCCATAATCCTAGCACTCTGGGAGGCCGAGGCAGGAGGATCGTTTGAGCTCAGGAGTTCCAGACCAGCCTGAGTAAGAGCAAGACACTGTCTCTACTAAAAATAGAAAAAATTAGCCAGGCGTGGTGGCGTGTGCCTGTAGTCCCAGCTACTTGGGAGGCTGCAGGAGGATCCCTTGAGTCCAGGAATTTGAGGTTGGTGTGAGCTAGGTTGATGCCACTTCACTCTAGCCTGTGCAACAGAGTGAGACTTTGTCTCCAAAAAAATTTTTTTGTTTGAATTAATGTTGAATCATGAAATTCCCTACAGCTCGTCCCAACTCCCCCTGCTTTAGAAGAACGTCCACTTTGCCTGTTGCCAGAGTCTGTACCCACCACCTGTTCAGCTTCCTCCTGCCCCCGCCATGCCAATGCCTGGAGAACTTCGAATCCTTTGGACTTGTCTTCAGGGAGCCTCCAACCACTCCTCCAAACTTGGATGGGCTTCCCAGTTCCATACCTTCACAGCACCCAGTCTGCTATCTGGGTGATGTCTGTCTCCATCAGCAGATCGCCAGCTACCCGAGGGTAGGGGCCCTATCTGTCCTGCTCCCAGCTGTGTCCCTGTCCCTAGTAGGAAGCCTGGCACACACAAGTTGCTTGGTAAATAACTGCTGAGTGGCGAACTCACCTACTCTGGTCCTTGGGCCTTTTGCCTCTACTTCCTGCCCAGTCTGAAGGGCCGTAAGCTGAAGCTGGACTCCAGGCCAGGGAGTCCCTCCCCATCCCCTCCCCTAGGCCCCATGTCCTGTTCCCCTCTCACTTGAACCCTGGCCTGGGCCTACTTGAGGCCTGCAAGGTCACAGGGAGCCTGGAGCATTTGTCAAGATCAGACCTTCAGTTTCCAGGGTGCCCAGGGTGCCCTCCCACCTCAAAACCGAGACCAGACAGCCACCCAGTGGTAATTTTTCTAAACTTTTGTTTATTTTTTAGCAATTGTCATGTTTAGAGAAGTAAATAACACATTTAAAAACCTTCTCAGGGCCAAAGGCTGCCAGAGTATTTACAAACACATGGGGTGGGGGGGTGGCAAGACATGAGGGTCTGGGGCTTTGGGACTTCTGGGATTCCACCCAGACCCCTGCCCCAGTCCCTGAGCCAGGCTCGGACGCTGATGCCAGCCACCAGGACTGTCCCATCGGCCACAGCATGGGCTCAGGGAGCATTGGGCAGCCTTGGGGCTCTGCTCAGTGGGCCTGGTGGGAGACCCTCTAGCTGACCTGTGGCCCCGCCTCCCGCCCAGGGGCTCCCCACACCCCACAGGCCAGCTCAGAGGGGCCTCTGGGAAGCACCGGAGGACAGGGGCAGTATGGGGGACACAGGAGCTGGGACAGAGGCCGGAGATGCCCTGGCCTGCCCGGGGTGGGATACACACACACGCACACACACACAAACATACACACTGTACCTTCACAGAGAAATCGCAAGGGGGGAGATTTTGTGTGTGTGTGTTTTTGTCTTCTAAGTCTTCATGTCTACGGTGTTATTTTTTGCTATTATTTTTTGTTTCTTCGACAGTGACATAAACTGAGGTAAACATCTGTGACCAACACCTCTCCTAAGGGGCAAAGGGTCCCAGCCCGACCAGCAGAGGAGGCACCAGCAGAGCCCTGACCTGTGATCCAGTTCTGCTCTGGGGTCAGGTTTGTCGCCGCCCTCCTGGCCCCTCTGCAAATGAGGGCTGAACTACATCACTACAGTCCCTTCCCGACTCTAACATACTAGGTACTACGACAAGGGAGACGACTCCCAAATGGGATCTTAACAAAGAGAGGGGGGTGTGCACGCAAGGGACGTCTACTGTGGAATCTCGCTTCCTTGTTATTGCAGGAGAGATCAGGATGTCGCGAGGCCTAAGGCAAAAGGAGAAGTCGCGGCTGGGAGAGGTGGCCCGTCTGGGCTCCAGGTGGGCTGGGGCAGTGATGGGGCCTTCTCTGAGACTTGGCCCTTGGTGGGAGGAGGGGTCTGCTACTTACCTGGCATGTGGAGGGCCCCATGCCCACGGGGGAGGTGGGGTCTTGAGAGGAGTGGGCATACCAGGGAGAGGGGGGCCAGGCCCTGGGACAACCGCACACTGTTTGTAAACTGGACCCGGGCAGGGCAGGGGGACCTATAGCCCTTGTTCGAGGTGGGAATGAGAGGTGAGTGGAGAGGTGGGGGCTCCAGGCCAGAGAGTGATGGATGTCCACTCTGGCCAGCCTGGCCCACCAAGGAGGCCCCTCAAATGCCCCAGAACCCCAGGAAGGACCCAGGCAGGGGTGGCCCAGGACAGTTGCTAGGGCACTGTCAGGCACAGAGGGCAGCTTCACCCGTGCTGAGGTTATTGTGGGGGTCCCGGGCCACTACAGAGAGGGTCGGAGGTCCCCTTGAGGGAGCGCTGGGTGAAGCTGGTTCCTCTTGTCTGTTTTGCTGCCTGGGGGCCTGGACCAACCAGCAGGTGCCCCCCTGCCGGATTCCCTGAGGGTGGGGGAAATGCAGGCCTGGTGAGAAACCTGGGCGGGGCGGAGTGGCTGAGGCATCGCGATGCGCAGTCACGGGAACACACAAGGCTGCGCCCGCACGCCCGCACTCGGCGCGCACACCTGATTTTCACGAGTCCACGGCCCCCCTCTCATGCCCACACACGCGGCTCCTGCCTCCTGCTGCTCCAGTACCAGAAACATGGGCGATGTGAGGATGGGGTCAGCCCGATGTTGGAGGGTGACGTGTTTGACCCCGATAAAATCTCAGAAGAAATTCCTGGCGTAAGTCACCTCGCTGCCTGCCGGAAGCCCAGGCTACTCTGTCCAGGCTGGGGCAGGGAGGACTGGGAGGATCTGGGAGAGGTCCCTGGGCCTGGAGAAGATGCAGCTTGTCGGGGGCGGGCTGGGCCCGGCCCTAAGGAGGCAGGGCAGCGAGACCCCTGCCCTGAGAGCCCTTCTATCCCCGGGACTTGTCAGGACAAGTGGGGAGGGGAGGGGAGAGAGCTCTGCCTCTCAGTGGCTACTGGTCCACGGCAAGCCGCCTTCCTTACTGGGCTCAGTGTCCTCACCGGTGGAATGGGGACGTGGGGGTCACTAGGTTCTTGGGGCCTGTGCCTACACACAAACACACCTATGCGACATCCAGAGATTTGCTACCTTTCCCAGGGCCTGGCCTCTCCCCTCCAGCCTGCCAGCAAAGGGGCAGGACGCACTGCCTCGCCTCATTGCCTTCGTCCCAGCCGGTGCCGGTGAGAGGGGAGGGGCCTTAAGCCCCTTCTCTGCCCAACGTTTCAGTCCTTTTCTGTGCTCAGGGGGAGAAGGGGGCAGAGGGGGTGGCCAGGAGTGCAGGACCTGGGTGGGACTGCAGGATGATCTGCCAGGGGTGTCAAGGGCCAAGGAGGAGCAACTAGTTGGGGTACCAGGGCTCAGGGAGGTGTCTGGGAGTCTGGCCCCGCCGCTCCCTTGCTCCTGTTGTGGGCGGGGCTCTGAATGCTCGGGTCCGCGGGGCGGGGCTTCTCTGGGCCGCCGCCCCGCCCACCAGGCGGCCTCGGAGGTCTTTGGTGGCTATCTCGCCAGCGCCCCGCGGACCGGGCCGGACCGCCGGGACCCGCAGCCAGCGGTCCTGCCTAGTCTACCCGCTACGCCCTCCAGCCCAGCGGGCGCCGGTCGCTTTCCTGCCGGCCGCCGACACCGGCTGGGAGCATGCCCAGGGCGGCTCCCCCCGCTGCGTGTCCGCCCCGGGAGGGCGGCGGGGGGCGGCTCAGACGCAGATCTCGATGGCCGTGGCCAGCACCACCTGCCCTTTGCTCTTGTCCGCGCGGCCGTCGGTCCTGCCGGGGGGTGCCGGGGGAGCCAGGCCGGCCTCGGGCACCGGCACGGGGACGGGCACGGGCACCGGCACCGGCACCGGCCCGACGGCCGGGGGCGCGGGCCGGGAGCCGCTGCCGCTCTCGGTGAGCACGGTCCGCTTGAGCGGCCCGGGCGCCTCGAGCCGCAGCGGCCCGGCGGCGGGCAGGCGGTCCCCGGGCGGCTTGCGCGCGCGGTGCGAGGGCCGGCGCCGCAGCTCGGACGTGAGCTCGTGCTTGAGGAAGCGGAAGACCTCCTTGGCGGGTCCGCGGCGCTCGGGTTCCAGCGCCAGGAGCCGCTGGAACATGCGCAGCGCCGGCTCGGTGAAGCGGCGCCACTGCGACGGCAGCCCCGGCAGGCGGCCCCGCTGCCAGCGCACGAACTCCTCGAAGAAGGCGTCGGCACCCGACGCCGCCTCCCACGGGAAGTTGCCCGTGAGCACGCAGAAGATGAGCACGCCGAAGGCCCACACGTCCACGCCCGTGTCCACCGCGAAGCCGTCGGCGCGGCCCGCCTGGCACACCTCGGGCGCCGTGTAGGGGATGGTGCCGCTGACGCGCTTCACGCGGCAGCCCACGCGGCGAGTCATGCCGAAGTCGGCCAGCTTCACGCGGCGGCACTCGCGGTCGAACAGCAGCACGTTCTCGGGCTTGATGTCGCGGTGCACCAGCTGCCGCCCATGCATGAAGTCCAGCGCCAGGCCCAGCTGCTGCACGCAGCGCTTCACCGTGTCCTCGGGGAGCCCAACCTGCGGCCGGGGCGTGGCGCTCAGAGGTGGCCTTCCGCTGCCGCCCCGTGCCCCAGTTCCTTCCCGTCCCAGCTGCGTCCCGCATCCCGCACCGGCACCGCTCCAGCTCCCTCTCGGTCCCGCGCATTCTGCCTCCCACCCTTTCCGCGGTAACCGCAGCGGCCCCGAATGATCGGAGCCCTCGCTGGTGCTGCGCTAGGCGACCTTTCAGCTCTGACTTCATCAAACCCTCGCCGTGGCTATTCCCCTGGGGGGACATGGAGGCTCCGGGAGGTCTCATCACTTAGCCAGCAAATGGCAGAGCAGATTCAAACCTAGCACCTGGATCTTCCCCCACTCTCCGGCCAGCTCCAGGGTCACCTGCTCAGGGGCCTCCTTCCCAGGGGGACCTGACACCTCCCCTCTTGTGCAGTTCCAGAGGAGGGCGCTGTTGGACCTTATCTTTCTGGCTGTTTCCTTTAGTGCCTATCTCAATCTGATGTCTGGAGCGGCTTGTTGTGGGTGCCTGTTTCCCCACTAGAGCAGGGACAAGGCCTTTGTCGTCTTCACTGTGCGTCCCTAGCCCCCCTAACAGTAACTGACATACAGTAGGCACTCAATAAATACTTACTGATTGACTCCCCCCCACACACACACACTCACACTCTTCCCTCGCTATGCCACCACCCTAATACCTGCGGAGGGATGATGTCAAACAGGTCCCCAGCGGGCGCGTACTCCTGGGCGAAGACGTAGCAGTCCTCCGTCTCAAAGACCACGTCAAAGACCTTGATGATGAAGGGGCTGGAGGAGAGGCTGTTGGTGATGCTCACCTCCCGCAGGAAGTTCTTCAGCTTGGTTTTGCTCTTGTTCACAAACTTCAGTGCCATTTTGGTGCCTGATGGGAGTGACAGCGACTGTGGTGAAGCCCCCTCTCCCTGCCGTCCTGCACCCGGCACGCCCATGCCTGTCCGCACAGCCTGTCCTAGTGACAAGGCACAACCTGGGCCCCAGCCTGCATGACTGTCCTCATTTTTCAGAGGGGAGACCCAGCAAGAGAAAAGGACTTGCCTAAGGCCCTGCAGCAAGGCAGGATCACCTGGGTCCCCTACACCCAGGCTGTACCCTCCACGAGGGGGTGCTGAGGAGGGCCTGCCGCATCCCCCACCTGCTCTCATTTTGTCCTGCCATACTGTGTGCTTATTTATCTTGTCTGTGCCCATGAGTGCAGGGACCTCTGTCTTGGTCCGAGCTGTATCTCCAAAGTCTGGCACATAATAGGTGCTCAGCAAATGTCTGTTAAAGGGATGAATGAATAAAGAAGAAAGGAGACCCTTCAAGGCACACATCCCCGACTCTGCTTGGGCAGGTATCTGGGCCCACCTGGTGCAGTTGTGTGACACAGCATGTGTCACAGAGCACTCACGCATCACAGGCCCTGCCTCCAGCACTTCACATTTACAACCCATGCCTCATAGGGGGGCAATAATGTTACCCTATTTTACAGAGAAGGAAGCCGAAGCACAGAGAGGTCAAGTCACTTGCACAAGGTCACACAGTAAGCAATTAGCAAAGCTCAGGTGGCCCCAGGTCCAGTGCTCCTCCTGCTGCCCTCGGTTGGCACAGAGCCCCCTGCCCCAGCTGGCTGAGTGGGTACCACAGTGAGAGCCTCCAGCATGGGGAGGGGGCACCTAGCTCAGTGGCTAAGCAAGAAGGCTCTGGAGCTGACTCCTGGGGTTTCATCCTAGTTCAAACCCTCTGTAGCTACATAACCTTGGCAAAGTGACTGAATCTGTCTAAGTCTTACTGTCCTTACCTGAGAAATGGAGATGGCTATACTGACCCCACAGGGTCATCTTCCTCCACCATTTAAGTGCAGTGCCTTGTTCCTGAGCCCCCACCCTCAGCTCTCTGTCCGCCTCCCTAGGGGCAGCAGCAGACGCTGCAGAGGTCCCTGGGCACGTCCCCCAGCTTCCTCTCTTGCCCCATCTGCCCGGTCTCCTCCTCCCTGGGCCGCGTCAGGCCTCATCCTGTCCACCAGGCCCCTGGCTCCGCTTCCTTGCTGGCCTCCTGGCCCCATGGAGAGAACTAGAGAGCCCTGGTCATGTCCCCCACCCCAACCTAAAACCCTGCCACCCTGCAGACACTAACCTGTGCCCTTGTAGGCCACCAGATCGACCTTCCCATAGGTGCCTTTGCCCAGTTCCCGGACAAGTTCATAGTGCTTGGTGACATCGCTGGCTGCCAGTGTGCGGAGGGTCAGCGCCTGCATGTCTTCAGTGAGAAGGGGCACGCCAGCACCAGGCCCAGGGGCGGTCCCCGGCCCACAGCAGGGCAGGGAGTGGGGCGGCTCAGGCTCTGGGCAGCCCACGCTCATCTTCTCCCTGTTGGGGTTGTGGCATGAAGTGTGTCATCAGGCTAGGGCCCTCCCCCGACTCCCCAGCACCCAGAAAACTTGAGGCTGGGCCCAGATGCCAGGCCCAAGATGACCACAAGGGGGCGAGAAGCATCCTCCCAAAAGGGCCAACCCTGAGCCAGCATTCCCCGAGACAGTCACTGTCCCTGCCCTCGCACTTGGGTACCACCAGCCCATCTGCCTCATGCTGTCACCCACACGGCGTCAGGCAAGGCCCCTGTGTTTATGTCACACAGACACAGCCAGATACTGAGTTCACACCAGTGCTCCCATTCACAAGCATCAATGAAGCACCCACTGTTTGCCAGGGCCGTCCAAAACCCTGGGGACACAGCGCTGAACACGTGCCTAAGAATCCCTGGCTTAGCCTCCAGAGGGAGACGGGCAGTAAACACAGTGACACGTGAACCAGAGGAAGGGGAGGTCTGAGGCAGTGGCTGCCGCATATAACACCTCGGCCACAAAGCATGGCACAGCCACACGCGAACACAGCCTGGCAGTGCCTCCCCCACCGCAGATGACACACAGGCACACACACTACAGCTGTAGTCCCAGGGCCCCACCCAGCCCCCTGCCCCAGACTCAAGGCCAGAGCACCCACCCCACCAAGACCTAGCCCAGTGGCATCACCATAGCTCACTGCAACCTCAAACTCAAGGGGGGCTCAAGGAGGGCTCAAGCGATCCTCCTGGCTCAGCCTCCCGAGTAGCTGGGAGTACAGGCACGTGCCATCATGCCCAGCTGGTTTTTCTATTTTTTGTAGAAATGGGGGTCTCACCGTGTTGCTCAGGCTGGTCTCGAACTCCTGACCTCAATGAATTCTCCCACTTTAGCCTCTCAAAGTGTTGGGATTACAGGCGTAAGCCACCGCACTCGGCCTGGGACCTGACTCTTGAAGGCTCTGAGTGGGTGACAGTGAACTAACTCTCCATCTGGGGCCTTCATTTCTTGTTTTTTCCCTTATTTTTTTTCACTTCATTTTGCTACAGTTTTATTGAGGTATATTTGATGTATAATAAGCTACACATATTTAAAGTGTACAATATGATGAGTTTTGACACACATATACATTTATGAGGCCATCACTGTGATCCAGATCACGGACATATCCGTCACCCCAAAGCTTCCTTCTGTCCCCTTATATGCCCCTGTCCCTCCCCAGCCCTGTCTTCCAGGCAGCCACTCTAGGGCCCTCCTTTCTTATCTGTAAAGTGTGGGGGTGCGGGGGGAGCTGAGCCTTTCCTGGGTGCAGGTGTGCGTGTGTGTCTGTGCATGCACTGGCCGGAGAGGCCTCCAGCCGCTGGGTGCCCGCCTCCTGATGCAGCCTCCCTCTGCCCTCGCCTCACTCCCTTCTCCTTCTAACCCCAGACGCATCAGCCCAGCACCCGCAGCCTGCCCCTCAGCACCTCGCCCCCCCCTGCTCCCCACAGGACAAACACCACAGCGCCATCTGGGAGGAGGCACAGATTGGGAGCCAGACAGCCTGGGTCTGAATCCTGACTCCGTCACTTGCTAGCTGGATGTCCTTGGGCAAGCTACTTCATCCCTCTGTGCCTCAGTTTCCCCATCTGTAAGGAGGACATAATAACAGTACCTTCTCCCCACGGGCCGTTGCCAGGATTAAATAAGTTAACAGACGCAAAGCGCCTGGTCCCCAGCACACAGTGGGTGTCTGCGGGTGCCGGTGTTGACCTGCTGCTAACATTGTTACTCCCTGCTGTCCCCGGCTGAGCCAGGGCTGCTGGCCATGGCCGGGGGGCTCTGGGGAGGGGAGCACAGAGTCCTCACCCCGGCCCAGCAGCTCTCTTCCAGGCCCCAAGCACCCCCTGCACCCCCAACCACCCCCCCCCCGCCTTCCCCTTCGCTCCGGCACGACCCAGCCTCCCACTTCACACGGAGAGGAGGAACATCAGGAGGAACTTCCTGGCCTCCCACCCAGCCCCAAACGGAGCTCCATCTGCACCGTCCTCTCAGCTGGCTGGGGAGGAGGCAGCCCTTCCCCCAGCTCCCGCCCTCTGCTTCCTCGGGATCTTCTGCCCGTCACCCCTCTGCCCACCCCTTCCCTCCACTCACGAGCCCGCCCGCCCATCTCCCCTACTCTAACAGAACCCCCCACCCCACCCCTCCACCCCATCCCCCGCCCGGCTACTTACTGCCTTTGCTTTCCTAGTCATTTTCAACCTGAACGCGTGCCAGGGACTCTGGCTGAAATGCCACATACTGTCCTCGGAGAGTCTAGTCTGTAGCCTGCACCAGCCCACTCCACAGGCCCACGGAGGCCCGGTCCCGCGTGCCCTTCCTCTCAACCCTTAGCGTGCTGACCCGAATGCGGATATGGGCCCTGTCGCCAAGTCTCCATGCAGTCCCAGCTCTGGCTGCACAGCACTGGGTCTGTCGTGGGCTGCCGGGGGGCGGCATCTCTCTGTGAGAGTCTCTCCCTGGTTTCAGGGGCTGGAAAAGATCTGCTCTTCCAACCCCAGTCAAACGTCCACCCTGGGTGAGGAGGCTCCTGAGCTAGGAAACCGAGGCGACAGCCGCAGTGCCAGCAGGGAGAGGCACGGCTGCTCCTGTGCCGCATCCTCAGGCCAACGTGTCCTTGGGCCCTTTCTGTGCGGAGTGCGGGGCTGTCCCTGGGGGGGTTCAGATGAGTGCACAGCCCTCTTTGCCTCGAGCTCCTCCCCCGCCCGCCAGGGAAAGGCGCCGGCTGCTCTGCTGACCTACTTCTCCTGAGGTGTGTGGACTCCCCAGGGCTGCTGAGGTGGGCGGGCCACGTGCGTGCAGCACATGTGTACACATGTGTGCAACTCTCCCACCTTGGGCTTTGGCCCTGCCAGGTCACTTCGGGCTGTTCTGCACCCCCTGGGTGCAGGACTGGCAGCTGCCAGTGGCTATAAGCCCTCCCTCCCCCAGGGACTGGGGGGTGCCTGGCTCCTCCCTGCACCCTTGGCCTCAGCTGCCCCGGGTAGGCTCGGGGTGGGGCAGGGCACAGCCACATAGGCCGGGTTTGGGCCCTGAGTGTGCCCCTCCCCCCAGCTGCAGACCCCGCTCTGCCCACTGCCCCACACGGCTGCTCCACAGCTCTGGTGGCCCCTAATTCCATGTCCTCAAGACTCCTGAACAACCTCTCCTGCCTGTTTCACCCTCCCGGGCCTCATTACCCTCAGGTCCTGCTCCTCCAGGAAGCCCTGGACGGGTAGTCTCAGATGTGTCCCTCTCTGTCCCAACAGGCCAAGAGCTTCCCAGGGGCAGGGAAGATTCAACCCTCTCCCTCATTCCTTTCCTTGGTTTGTAGGGTCCAGTTTTGGGGTTCTCCCCACCACCCCCATCTTCCCCCTCCAGGCCTGTTCCCCACAAGGTGCCAGCAGGAGACAAGGAATTAATCCACACGCCCGCGCGTCATCCCCCAGGTACACGCTGCCTCTGACCCAGTTCCGACGCATGTGACTTGAGAGGCGCAGTGGGGAGTGACGGGAACAGCGCGGGCCTTGAGGCTTGCAGGATTGGCCTTGATCTTAACGTGCGCCACTTTTTAGCTGGGTGACCTTGAGCAAGTCACACCACTTCTCTGAGCTTCGGCTTCCACATCCATATGATGAAGAAAGTAACAGGAACAACAGCAGTAGTAATAACGGCACCAACATTTATAGGACGTACGACATGCCAGGCCCTGTTCTAAGGACTAACTCGCTTAATCTTCACAACTCTAACAGTCAGGTATTATCATCATTCCCACTTTGGAGAGGAGGAAAACAAAGCACAGAGACTACATAACTGGCCCAGGGTCACACAGCTAGCACCGGGATTGGCTCCAAAGTTGGTGCTTTTAACCACTGTGCTTTCCCAAGGATGTTGGGAACATCCCGCCCAGATCCCTCCGTAGCCAGGCAGGGAAGAAGAGGACAGAGTCTCAGTGGGAACTTGATCCTCAAAGGATTTTATCATCACCATCGTCGCTGCACCCAGTTCCAGCAGCAGCTGTGGGCTTCATGGCTGTGATCTTGCCAACGCCAGGCAGGGGAGGCCGGTGCTGACCTCCGTTCATGCCGTGCGGTTGGCCCCGCACCCACCCACGCTCAAGCTGACGGTGCTGCTGGGGCCCCCCCCCTTGCACCTCAAGGGTGTGTCCTCACTGGCCCCAAAGGAGCCCTCCACCTGCTATTTGTGTTGCTGAGTGCGGCTGGGGTCCCCCAACTGCATGGCAGAAGTTGTGGCTCTGCCACATGCTTGGAGGGCCACCGTGGTCGCGGAAGGTTTCCCAAGGGAGGTGCAAGACTGAACCACCTACCACTTCCTCTTGACGGTCGGCTGGAGCTGGGTGCCACCCGTATGAAACTGCACTGACCTCATCACCCAACTCAGGCCTACTTTGGAACCCCTGTTCCCCACCGGACACGCACACACACATACACACACAGTGCCGCCAGCTTGGCAAAGTCTCACTCACTGAGTCCTCACAAGAACCCTAAGAAGGGGGCAAGATGGTTCCTAACTTTAAAAACCAGCTTAATTGAGGTGTAACTTACATAGCACAAAACTCACCCATTGAGCATACAATTCAGTGATTTCAGTGAATGTACAGAGCTGTGCAGCCCTCGCCACAGTCGAGCGGTGCTTTCTGTGTTACAGAGGAAGAACAGAGACCCAAGAGGTTGGTGATTTGCCCACAGTCGTAGCAAAGACAGCCACTGTCCACCAAAAATGTGTGTTTCCTCTTCCCTACTACAAAGTCACTGCTGGAAAGTGGCTGTCCAGCAGGGAACTACGTTCTCAGCCTCCTTTGCATCCAGGGCAGCCACGTGACTGCCTTTCCCCACGGGGCTGTGAACAGAAGTGGTGTGTGTCGCTGCCAGCCTGGGGCTTCCAAGAACTGGGGAAGCTTCCCTCTAGTCTCCCTTCTTCTGTGTGCTGGCTGGCTGAAGAGCACTGCAAAACCCTAAAAGATGGCGAAGCCACAAGACAGGAAGAGCCTAGGTCCCCAAATCACGGTGAGGAGGATCACCCACTCTTCACTGTTACGTGAGCCAGAAGGAAAGGTCTATTGCATTAGCTGCTGAGGTGGGGGGCTTGTTTGTTTCTGCGGCGGGCACAGCCCCGACTCAAAGGTTATGTTGTAAGCAAGCAAAAGAGCCACGATGTGAACCTCAGTGTGTTCAATTGCCTGGAACGTGGCCAGAGAAGGCTAACCAGGATAACACTGGGGACCAAGTGACAAGAACGCAGTGACAGGAGTGGGTGGAGGGTGACCAGCCTGCAAAGAGAAGGGGGCCTGCTCTCATCCTGTCTTGCAGGAGAAAACTAACCCTGGTAAATGTTCATTGAGCATTTACCACATGCCAGGCACTGTGGATTCGATCATAGAATAATCACCGCAACCCTGGGAGGTAGGTACGACTATTATTATCCTTGTTTTACAGACAGGGATACTGCTATGGTTTGAATGTCCCTCCGAAACTCATGTTGACATTTAATTGCCATTGTAACCGTATTAAGAGGCAGGACCTTTAGGAGATGATTTGGCCATGAGGGCTCTGCCATGATCTCAGGAGAGGGATTCTTATAAAAGAACAAGTTTGGCCCCTTTTGGCCAGTCCCTACCCCCCTTCCTCTCTCTCTCTCTCTCCTTTCCACCATGGGAGGATGTAGCAAGAAGGTCCTCACCAGATGCCAGCACCGTGATCTTGGACTTCCCAGCCTCTAGAACTATGAGAAATACCTTTCTGTTCATCATGATCACCCAGTCTGGGCTATTCTGTTACAGCAGCGCAGAGTGGACCAGGCCGGATGCGGGGGCACAGAGGGGCTGAGCGCTGGCCCAGGTGAGCAGTTAGCAGTGCTGGGACTGACCTCCGGCCATCAGGCCTCAGAGCCCACGCTCTCCTGCACTGTGTCCCGCCAGGCCCCTAAAGCCATACCCAGACAGGCAGCAACTCAAAACAAGACGCAGCAGAGCAGAAGTGCGTCCTCGCTGAGGGGTAGGAGCAGCGGCTGGATGCTCATCTGTTGGGGATCAGTGGGGACGAGGCTGGATCTAGTGATGCCAGCCAGGCCTTTCTGGTTCTCTCTCTGGGATACTAAGATCCTCTGCCCCTATGTCCAGTCCCCTCCCTCAGGGCGCTGGGCCTGTGCTGCCGTGCCCCTAGCGTGGGCAAACTCCAGGGGTATCCTCAGCAAAGCCCCGGCCTGGAAGGATGCCACTTACTGGTGACTGTTCCCGGGTGGGTCACCTCACTTCTGGGTTAGTGTTATTATTACAAGTCCTTGTGAAAAACGCAGCCCTGTGATGGTATTCCAGGCCCCAAGGGGGGACAGGGAGCACCTCTGACTGCTCTCACCTGCTTCACTGTGCTCCTCTATAAAGCAAGGGGGGCTGGGGCCTGTGTGACCGAGCCACCCCTCCACCCCCTCCACATGCCCTCGCCTGCTTCTAGGTTCCTCCCCCCAGTCCTTCTGATACATGTGGTCAGAGAAACTGTCTTCCAATCAGATTTGACCCAATCCTGGACTCGCTCACGCATTTTCCGTGGTTGCTTGAACGGGCATGTGGTGTTTCTCCTGCTCAGCACCAATGTCCCTTTCTTTGGGTAATGGCCCTGTCATCCCATGTGGTTCAGCAGGGGTGTCTCCACCCAGGCCTGGCCAACCAGTGGACCCATCCCATCATCTGCCAGGCCACTGTGACTGGTTCAGAGATGAACAAGTGACCAGAGGTGACCCACGGAGACCTAGCCCTAGGACTTTTGCTGCAGCCATCAGGAAAAGAGGTATCCTCTCATCTTGGGCTGCAAAACTGGAGACATAGGTCTGGAGCTGCTGGGGGTTGGCTTTGCCACCATGCAGAGGGGGCAGGGGGACCCGCTGGAGAATAAAGCAACAAAGATAAATAAAGATGAGAAAGGTGGAGAGATTTCTGATGACTTTGAGCCCAGATCCAGGCACATCTAAAGCCAATTATGCTCCTCAACATTTGTTTCATGAATGAATACACTTCCTTTTTGGCTTAATTAAGCTTGTTTGACTTGGGTTTATGTAACTTGCAACCCACTCGGGCCAGGCACTGTGCTGGGTGTTGGCATGGGGTGTAGGTTAGAGCAGTGCACCAGACAAATGAGAATGCGCCTGCAAACCAGGGTGGCAGTGAAACACGGACACAGGACAATGGTCAGTGCTCTAGCACCTCCAAGGAGGGTCCTGGCAGTGGGGATCAGGGTGGCTTCCGGCATCAGAAGGTGACACCTGAATGGGCCTTGAAGGGGATTAACCACCCAGCAAGAGACCCAAGAACTCCTTGAAAGCAAGCCCCATCCACACCTTAATCATCTTGCTATTCCCAGCACTTAGCCAGGGTGTGACAAATGCCGGGTGATTAATTCTCTACGTGTTTGGGAAATTGTAACTTTTTATATCTTGGCTTTCCTGAATGTGACCCTATAGGGACATAGCTATTTTCCCAGGGACCTGCGTAAAGTATCATTAGCACTATTTTAGAGATGCAGAGTCTGATGGCCGGGAAGGAACAGCTACTGGCTCAAAGGCACGTAGAGAGGCAGTGGCAGGGCTGGGCTAGGAGCCGGGGCACCCACGGGGCAAGGTGCTGTCTCCCTCTAACAGCGCAACCCCAAGCACAGCAGAGATGGGAGTGGCTGTGAGTAACCCTGGTCACTGTGAACAGAGAGGCTGGAGTGCTGTCACGAGGCTGATGATGATGACAGGGAGCAAAGTGATGATAAATCGCTAACACTTAGGGAACCCCTGTCATATGCCAAGTGCCTCATTGAATCCTCACAATATCTTATGACATGGGGACTATCATTAACCCCAAGTTACAGATGAGGAAACTGAGGCACAGAGCAGTCATGTCACTTGATCAAGATCATCCATCCAGTAAGTGTCAGAACTAAGATTCAAATCCAGGCATCATCACTCTGGTGTCCAAAAGCTTGACCACATGCTTTGCTGTCTCTAAACTGATACAGTAAAAATTACCATTTATTTTATCAATGTGCCAAGGCTTCACATTGCTGCTGCCATTCAGTCTTCACAGCAACCCCATTTTATACATAGGGACACTGAGGATCAGAGGGGTTAAGCAACTTGCCCAAAGTCATTAGCTCCTGAGTAGCAGCGCCAGGCATGGAACCCTGAACGTCCCCCTGCTCTATCTCCCCTTCTCTACTCTTGGTCTCGGGTTCATAGCACCAGGCCTCCCTCCAGCCCCACAGTCTTCAGCACCACAGGCATGGACAGCACCCAGGCCAGCCCAGCGCCAAGAGCAAGGCCCAGGGTGGCTGCAGGAGCACAGGGAGCCAGGCAGGAGGAACCGCTGCAGAACTGGAACTCAGGCCCCTAGGGCTGGAAAGGTACATACGGACATGCTGCCATCCATTTAACCAAACTCCTGCTGTAGAGACTTGGGTGGCGACTACTCTCTCGCTACTATCATAAACAACGTACAGAAGCCTCGTACAGAGCTGTTTTGCAGTGCACAGGTGTATCTGTGTGATAAATTCTATAATAGGCTTGCTGGGTTAAAGTGTGGGTGCATTTGGAATTTCTGGAGCGTGTCCAATGACCCCCAGGGAGCTGTGCCACTGGCCCTCCCCCAGCCACGTAGGAGAGGGAACACAGCAGCTGCCCCTAGCTCCCTTGCCATCTCTGGGCCTCTGTGTCGCTCTGGGATGAGGCCAGACAGTCCCAGGTGTTTAGTAAGCTACCTTGAAATGAAGGGAAGTAAAGTTTCTCATTTGCTTGCATTTGCATAAAATAACTTTAGAACCAACACGAGACATTAAGAAAGGTGTTTGCCACCCTCAGTGGCCACTCACCACTCGCTTCCACTGGTCACCTCATCACCTCTCAGCCCCCGCAGTGCCTTCCTAGCTGGTCCCCTGCCCCCCACAGTCCATTCCTGACACAGCAGCCAGGGGGTGTCACGTTACTCCCAGACTCAGCACCCTCCATGGGCTCCCATCTTGTTCCAAAGCCCTCCACTGACCCTCTGACCTCCCTGCCCATCCCCCACTCAGCACACTGGTCTCCCTGCTGTCCCCTGAACATGCCAGCTCCCTGCCTGAGGGCTGTTCCCTTTGCCTGGACACCTCTACCCTCAGATAGCCACACGGTTTCCTCCAAGTTCTGCTCAAATGACACCTTCTCAACTCGGGCTGCCCTACTGCACTCCCGACCCCCATACCCGGCTCTATGTTTTTCCCCCCAGTAGAACATATCACTTTCTAATGCATTATGTAACTTACCGAGTTCTGACATCTATTGTGACTGTCTCTTTCCCCCAGTCGAACTGAAGTAGCTGGAGGGTAGGGACTTTGCTGTCTGGCCTTGTTCACTGCTGCATATCCCTGTGACTAACATGGTGCCTGGCACCTAGCAGGCACTTAATAAATATCTGTCAAATGAATGAATGAATGAACAAATGACCCTCTGGGGAGAAGGGTGGGAACCGAGTGGACAGAGGAAGGGTAGGAATGAAACTTTTCACATGGTACAATCCTATTGCGTCCAGGGAGCAAGAGGAACCAGGTGTGGTCGGGGATCGGACAATGCCAGACACAAGTGCCAGAGGAGGTAGCATCTCCCGGCCCACCTGGCATGAGGGCTGGTGTCTCCCGAGTGGGGCCAGAGGAGGGTGACTGGTCCATCTTGGCTGCCCTGAATGCCCGCAGTGGGCTGCTGTGCTCAGGAAGGTGGGGGCATCTGGGAGCCCCGTAACACCCTGCCTGAAGTGGAGCCTTCCCTCTATGTCCCCAAAGTGGATGTCCCAGCCTGGCTCTCTGCCTCTTAACACCTCCCCTGAAGGATGTCCCCAGCCTCCCGTTGCCCCTGGGCTCAGTACTTCAGTACAGAAATCTGCCTGCACATGGACTCCCCTGTTTGCTGCCAGGGAGGAGGGGACCCCAAGGTGCTTGGAAAGACTCTGGCCTGTGCCCTGGCCATCGGGGAGCCCTGGCCAGCCCCTCTCCTCAGTCTTCCAGTCTATGCAGTGAGCTAAGCTAGTGGTTCTTATTCCTTCATGGGCCCAGGACCTTCTCCCCTGAAAAATGTCCCCATGTAGCACATGCATTATTCTGCACACAACATCGGGGGGCTGGGGTTCTAGATAAGGCCTCTTCCTCTCCTTGGTCCTTCGACACAAATATAGACTGCACCAAACATTCTATTCTGGTTCAAGAGGAGGAGGAGGAAGAGAACATTCTCAAATCTCCTCCTCATAGGGTACAGATTCAGGTTCCACCCCTTAGCTGTGTGACCTTGGGCAAGTGGGTGCCACCTGCCAAGCCTCAGTGTGCCCATCAGTAAGATGGGGCTGAGAATGCCCGTTTAACATGATGGGCACAAAGCAGATGCTCAGCAAGTTTGCTGGACGGAGGGGCCCAGGACCTTGCTTCTGTCATTGACCCTGCAGGTGAGCTCGGGTGAGGCCACACTCTCACTGTTCCTTGGTTCTTTATTCTGTAAGTGAAGACCATTCGGCTCTGCTAAATCTTACCCCTAGGACCGACTCGAGCCAGCAGGGGTTGTGGGGATCGTCTGACCCAGGCCCCCATTTCCCAGGATCAAGCCTCAGAAACCAGAACCAAACATCCTCTGCACTGCCCTCCCCACTGGGGCAGCCTGGGTTCCCTGTGCTGTGAGGTCCCATGTTCGGCTCCAGGCCCTGCCTCAGCCTCCCCTCCCAGCTGGTGTACAGTGTGCCCCTTTCTCGGGGCACATCCTTGGTGGCTATTAATAGCCTGTGACGCTGCTTGCCTACAGCTGGTACCCAGAGCTAGAACAGGCCTCCAGCCTCTTCTGGCCCACCCCAGCAGGGCGCTGGAGGAGGTGGAAGCCCTGGGCCTGGCCCTCCTGACTACTTGAGAGCCCAGGGCCCAAGGTGGCCCCTGGGGGAATGTGGGGGCAGTGAGCTGGAGAGGTCTGCCCCGCCTAGCTGCATGGGAGAGGCCGGCAGCTAGCGCTCAGGGGTGTCAACAGGAGTGGAGGGCAGAGAGCACATGGTCACCCACCACTGGCTGACATGCCAGGAGCCTTGGCTGGGTGTCCACCAGGGGCAAGTGGTGGCCTCTGGAGAGATGGCTGAGCGAGCAGAAGAGATGGGCCCTTCCTCAGCTGCAGCCCTCACCTCCCTGCCCTCCCCAAGCTCCCACAGAGGGAGCTGCAGCCCAGGTTCGGGCCGGGCAGCCACTTACAGCCAGGAGGCTTTGGGCAGGCAACTTACTGCCTGCGTGCCCCCCCCCACCTCCTCAGCAATGAAATGGGGTAATAATGGTGCAGGTTAAAGTATTATTGGCCAGAGCCAACACTTACAAACAACTTAAAGTATAAGCACTTAATATATATCAACTCATTTAAACCTCACAACAATCTTAGGACGAGCTGCTATTATTATTCCCATAACATCTCTTACAGCTGCGGTCCCTAACCCCCAGGCCTGTTAGGAACCGGGCCATGCATCACCGCCTGAGCTCCGCACCCCCAGCCCCATCCGTGGAAAAATTGTCTTCCATGAAACTTAGGAACCCGGGGCCGCACAGCAGGTGAGCGAGCAGTGGGCAAGCAAGCTGAGCTTCATCTGTATGTACAACCGCTCCCCACCACCTGAGCCTCCCCTCTTCCCTGGGCCGTGGAAAAATTGTTCTCCCTGAAATGGTCCCTGGTGCCAAACAGGTTGGGGATTGCTGTCTTACAGCTCAGGAAACTGAGACTCAGAGGAGGGACGATTAAGTTGTATGTCCAGTGTCACACAGCTAGGAAGTGGCTTAGAGGTTTATCTGTCTGGCTCCAGAATGGTCAAGGAATATTTGCTGGGCACCTACTATGTGCCTGGCACTGTTCTTGGATCTGGAATACATTCGTATTCGTGAACCAAACAAACAGCCTTGCCCTCGAGGAGCTTTTATTCCAGTTTGGAGGCAGACAATGACGGAGATGATGAGAGACGTGTGTCTGATAGTGAGAGGTCCTGAAGGGAAAGCTCAGTGGGGGCGGGGGGGGGGGACAAGGGTGAGGACACTGTCAGGGGTGGTCAGGACGAGCCCCGGTGAGAAGGCTGCAAGTGCGTGGGTGCTGCAGGGGACAATCTGGAGGCCCAGGGGTGGGGTGGCTGCCAAGTGGTGGGTGAGGGGGTGGGGGCACGAGACAAGGGTAGAGGTGAGGAGGGGTGGCCATCATAGACGGGTGGGAGGAGGCCACAGTGGGGGGCCTGGCTTTCTCTCCCAGTGAGAGGCACTCCAAACCCCAGGACTGGGCAAACCCTTCCTAAAGCCAACCTGTGCACCGGGCCCTGAGAGGCGGAGAGACAGCACGAACCTGGCCCGGGCCTCGCACTCAGGGACTCTGAGGCCAGGCACAGCGGCACTGCACCACTGTCTGTGGAGCAGGGCTGAGGAGGGGGTGCGGGAAGACTGAGAGGCTTCTGGGGGAGCCCTGGGGCCAGAGCCACAGCTCCCTCTCTGCTGTGAGCAGAGGCCTGGGGCAGAAAGGCTGGGAAGACATTCGGCTCCTTTAGGCTGGCCTTGCCCTGTGGACTGCGTGAATGGTAGAAAGGTGGGCAGAGTCTTCCCTGAACCCCAGATACGGAAATGTCACCCCTGAGCCTCCATTTTTTTTTAATCTGCTAAAGTGGGGCTAACATTTCCTTTCTGCTCAGGGCTTTTGAGGACATATATTAACAGCAAACCCTCAGTGGGTAATAGATGCCATTCATAGCACCGTATAAACATCCATTCATGTACTCCTCAAAATAACCCTACAAGGCAGGCACTAATATCATCCCCCTTTGTTACAGATGAGGAATCTGAGGCACAGAGAGGTTAAGCACCTTGCCCAAGGTCACACAGCTAGAGATTGGGTCTAGAACATGTGCTTTTTACCACTAAGGTGTGTTAACTGTGGGTCCCACTGTGCCTCCTGGAGACACTTGGGGTCAGGGCTGGCAGGCACCTGAGCTCCAAAGGTGGGAGGGTCTCCTCCCTGCAAGGCCTTGAGCCCTGGTTCAGAGTCAGAAGCCCCTTCCTGCTATGGCAGGGGCCCTAACAGACTCAGGAAAGCTGCCTTGGAGGCAGTGGGGGCCAGGAGGATGAGGCAGCTCTGTCCCATCCAGCGTCCAGCACCACCCCTGCCCTGTCTCCCAACCTCTCCGGGCCATCCCAATGCCCAGAGGCAGTTGGAACATTCTGGGCCCCTCTGGTGCCTGCCTAAAGCCACAGGGAAGGAGTGTTAATGCAGTGGGAAGTCACAGCAGGTCCCCTGGCCTTGCATCAGCTCATCTGCATACCCCAGCAGGGTGTGACAGAAATACTAAGAGCAAACACTTAAGCAGCAGGCACAGCTAAAAGCACTTTACCTGTAGCAGATTCATTTAATCCTCACAACAACTCTAGGAGGTAGGAGCTATTATTGTCTCCATTCTGTATCTGAAGAAACTGAGGCACAGAGGATAGCTGACTTGCCCAAGGTCACGCAGCGAGTGAACGGTAGAGGCGGGATTCGAACCCTGGCTGTCTGCTGCAGGTTTCACACAAACCTTGGTTCTCGGAGCTGGGCTCAAATCTCTGCTCTGAGGCTAAGGTCATGCTGTTCTCAGGGCTAAATGACAAAACGATGTCCAGTGCCTGGCACAGAACAGTTGACATTGAAAAATGTTCCACTGCTTCCTTTCCAGTTCTGACATTACAGAGTTTCCCGAGCAGGGGCTGAGCGGCAAGTCTGGACCTGCTCCTTCCGCAGGTGTGGCCAAGCTGTGGCAGGGAGAGGGGAGGGTGGGTGAGCAGGAAGGAGGAGAGGGGACTTTAACCAGGCCCAGCTGCCACTGCTTCCTGAACCTGGAAGGAGGAGCAGGGGAGTTGGGGGTGGGGGGAGGGAGGGGGTGGTTTGGGGAGAACTCTGGCCTGGGGCAGAAAGCCTCTGGGAGCCACCCCAGGAAAGAGCCCAGAAGGCACCACACCTGGAAAGCAGAGGCTGTGAATGCCAATGGCCTTGACTACAGAACCAGGCCACCCAGAGTCCCATCTCTGGCAGAGCTCCATGACAGGTTCAGGAAGGGCCCTCTGACTCTCAGCCTTGAACCTTCCTCCCCCCTCCCCCAACCCCGAGCCCGGGCAAGCTCCATGTTCTTGACTACATGCTACTGCCTCTCAAAGACCCCTGCCCCTCCCTGGGGATAGTCCCAAAAGGATAACCACCAAGGCTTAGTCATCCACGTGCTGAGGCCCCTTTTAATAAGGGCCAGCAGTTATGGAGCCCTTTTGATGGGGCAGCCCCTGTCCCAGGCCCCTCTCATACTTTACCCTTCTCAATACCCCGACTACCCTCTGCGGCAGGTATTATCACTGTTTTACAGATAAGTAAACTGAGGCCCAGAGAGGGTAAGTGACTTGCTGAAGGTCACACAGCAGCTAAGTGAGATTCCAACCCAGGCAGGGTCCAGAGCCTGTGCTCTCAACCATGGTGCTCTGCCGTCTCTTTTGAGCTCGGGCTGCAGATGACTTTTGTCCAGGAAGAGGGCATACTCCCTTCCAGGGCCATGCCCAATGGCTGGGACCCACTGCTGGCCCCTGGCCCAGCTACGTGGCAACGCCCATCAAGATGTTTCATTAATCTTTAGAGAATGTGATATTTTCGAGTGACTCTGCATCTAGGCCCCACCCCTCCTGCCTGACCAAAACTTAGAACAGCTTGGACTCAGCCCTAGAAAGTCAGGACAAGAAGGAAGTTTACAGCCAAGGGAAGCTTGAGTCCAATTCTCCTCTGGACAGAAGGGTAAACTGAAGCCTAGAGAGCAGCCCTCCCCCAAGAAGCCTCAGTGAGACCTGTGCCTAGAACCTTGGACTTTTGCTCCTGGGCAAATGGGACAGTGAAAACAGGTTTTTGGTGGCTGAATGCCTCTAGCACAGGAGTGAGGGTGCAAGATGGAGCTAGGAGTGGAAAGGAGGAGCAAGCTGGAGAAGTTCAGCTCACTTCACCACGTAGTGCTACCAACCCCGGATGGACACTGCTCTGTCCATGTTCTAAGCTGGCCATGGGGGAGGCAGGGAGCACCCATAGGTGCAGAACACACAAAGGTCACCTGCTAAGCAAACATTTTTCTAGCCTCTATCCTGGGCCTGCAAACCCAGATGCTGGCAGCAGGGGCCAGTGGGTCATATACAAATGAGTGAACAGGTCAGGTGGGGCCTCGGGCAAGCTGGAGGGCATGGGCCCTATCCAAAGAAGGTGGTCATTCTTTGGCTCTGGCCTGGGGCTGCCCCATCATCTGATTTCTCAAGAGGATCCCAAAATCAGCATTTGTATATAAAGTCTCCTAATTTCTTTTTTAGCACTGACAATAAAAACAAACATGTAAAATACAGTGGTGCTGGGTCCGGTGGCTCACACTTGTAACCCCCGCCACTCGGGAGGCTGAGGTGGGAGGATGGATGGAGGCCAGGAGTTTGAGACCAGCCTGGACACCACAGCGAGATCCCGTCTCTAAAAAAATTTTTTTTAAATTAGCCAGGCATGGTGATGTGTGCCTGTAGTTTCAGCTACTCGGGAGGCTGAGGCAGGAGGATCACTTGAGGCCAGAAGTTCGAGGCTTCAGTGAGCTATGATCATGCCACCGCACTCCAGCCTGGGTGAGGGAGAGAGAGCCTGTCTCAAAAAAAAAAAAATAATAATAAGTAAATAAATAAAAACCACTAGATCCACAGAAAGCATCTGGAGACTATATTTTACAGCACGTGCTATACAATGTGCTGGGCTCTGGGTTAGAAAATGCTGATGAAGTGTGGGCAAGACAAACCCAGTTCCCGTCTCCTGGGGCTCAAGTCTACATGTGGAGACAAACTCTCACAGCAGTGTAGACACATGCCACCATCTCCAAGCCACCAATTCAGCAACCAAATTCAGCTCTCTGCTACGTGCCAGCCTAGGTCAGCTCAAAAAGGGAGGTGGAGGCAGAGAGCGGCTCCTGAGCTATTCTAGAGTGGGGCTTTTCAGGTCAGGGGAGTGGCACATGATGAAGGGGAAGAATTAGAGGACACGGAGGAGATGATCCAGGAGCAGAAGAGGGTGACTGAGGAGTGAGAGGTGATGCCTGGGGGCAGACTGCAGAGGGCTGGGAGTGCAGACTCAATGGGGAGCCACCGCCGCTTAATGAGGAGGGGAGGTCCTACTCCCTGTCCCCCTCTGGCCTTATAGCAGTTTTCCTTGGTTACAGTGACTCAAATTGCTGCTCTTTATTAGCCTCTAGTTCCATTGTCTTGCCTGTGGGGTGTGTGACAAGGTCCCAGGCTCCTGCAAACGCACCGGGGGCAATGAACTTCTCCAGAGATGGGGAGGACACACCTGGATGCTTCTCATGGCCCAACTTCCATCTGCATCCGCCCTGCCAGCTGCAGAACAAGTGGCTTGCTCTCTGCCAGTTTCTCTGGGAAATGTCACATGTTTGCCCAAGGTCACCCAGTCTTCAGGGCAGCTGGCTCCCCCACAGCCTGTGGCAGGGGGCTGCCTCAACTGTCCTTAAATTTGAGGTCTGGCCTGAAGCACCCCTCACCCTCCTCTCCTGCTGGTCACATCTTCACCCTTGAGTCAATGCCAGTAGCAGATGGGGGTGGGGACACTTGGTGCTGGGAAGAGGGGAGAAGATGAATCAGCTGCCCAGGCTCAGTGCTCCCAAGTCTGCGGCAGGATGGGGACCAGGTGCCTCAGGTGTGGGGTCAAGAACTGGTTGGCTGGATCTGACCAGGTGCACCTCAGCTGGCCCAAAAGGCATGGCCTGGGCAAATTGAGAACAGCCCATCAGGGCTGAAGTGGGAAAAAGGACCCTGCCTCCAGTGCGTGGTCTACCACAGATACTACCTTAAGGTGTGTTGAATGAGTATCTAAACTTAGGAAGTACTGGCCGGGCTCCCTGTAACCAGGGCCCTGCCTTCCTGAGCCTCAGTTTGCTCATCTATCAAATGGGTTCAGCATCACTGCTCACCTGCAGATGGCTCAGAGAGAAGAGACTGGGAAATCCCAGCAGCTCAGTGTGGTCCAGCCCCTTCTCAGGCTCTCTGATCCAGAATTTCAGGGTACAACATCCCCCAGGGCTTCTTAGCTTCCCCATGAGCTTCAGGGTCCCCAGGGTTCAGGACCTCACTGAGGGCCAGGCTGGGGTACTGCTTTGTGTATTACCTGGAAAGCTAAAGCGAGAACCTGGACTTGCCCCTGGGCTGTCTAGGACATACTGACCCAACCTGGGTTTGGACCCAGGTGTTTCGGAGGTCAGGAGAAGGGAAGGCCTTGGGCTTGCTGTCCCTGGGACATATGGGGACAGAAAGGTGCCCTGACCTGAAATGGTTTCTTCATCTAGACTAGCTCCCCTCCCCAGAAACTAGCACCTCACTTTGGGAAGGGCTTGCCCCCTCCCTATCCTGCAGGGAGCACAAAGTATGGCCTGGGTGAAGACCCCCATTGTGCCCTGGGTGGGGGGCAGTAGAGAAAATAAGGGATTCCCACCCATTCTCTCAAACACACCCCTTCCCTGCTCTGTCACAGACAAAGACACACACCCAAAGCCCCAGTCATCACCCTGGGCCACATACTGCAGGCCCTCTCACCTGTGGACACCCCCACATTTTTCTCCTCCTATGGGGGACTTCACTTGAGAACTCAGCCTGGCCTTGGGGGGAGGGGTATATAGACTCCAAAAACCTAGGGTCCAACACTCCAGATTCACAGCGTCTTTGGGGGGGACTCCCCACCCTCTTCCTCCCACTCCATGGCACAAGGGGCTTCACCACCACTTCCCCGTGGGGCCAGGGAGCTGAGCCCAAACCTCAAGGCTAGGGTGTAGGGTGGGGGAAGGGAGAGGAGGAGGGGGCGGCTCCTCCAAGCGAGACACAAAGAAACGTCCTTCAGGCTCGGCTCCATGGCGACGCTGGGGAGGGGGAGCGCACCCAATACTTCCTTCCCCACCTGCAGGGCTATAGGGACCTCAGTGGCCACTCACCTGCAGCCCCTCACCTGGGCCCGGCTTACCTGGGCTGGGGCCGCGGGGACGCCGCGGCAGGGGGCCTGGGCGCCGTCTCGGTCTTCGTCAGCCCGGCCCGGGGGGCTCAGGGCGCCACAATCATGGGCCGGGATACGAAAGGTGCCGCAAGGGGCTCAGTCGCCCCAATCCTGGAGCTTGGAGAGGGCGCCACGAGGCTTCTTGCTGGTGAGGGGTATTTCTTGCTGTCCTCGGGTCCCTAGATTTGGAATTTCTGTGTACCGGAGTTAGGGGGGGATTAGGATCCTCTGATCTAGGGGCGTTCTGAGCTGCGTCTTCGTGTCTTGAGGTGTGGAGTTGTAACGACCAGGATCTTGGGAGGGGGTTCCCGCAATCCCGGACGGGGGGCCCAGGTTGAAGGGGGGAGTCTTCGCGGCACCGTAGAGGGGTCGCTGTCTTCTAAATACAGATGAAATCTCCGCTTCCCCCAAGGGGGAGTCGCTCTGTGTTGAATCTGGAGGGGCCCCCCTCTTTCCCGAAGCTCGCTGGATCCTGGATGTGGTGGGGGGACCCCCGCGCTCCCCGGCTGCGGGGGCTAGCTGGGTCCCGGCCACCGGCGGGAGCTGGGAGGAAGCCCCTCAGCCGCTGGGGGGCTCCGTCGCCGCCGCTACGAGCAGCCCGGCCCTGCGGTCCCTGACCCCGGCCTGGCCCGGGCGCTGGCTGCGGCTCCGGCTCGCGCTCCGCCTGGTGCTTGGGCCTCGGCCCCGGCGCCCGCCCGGGCTCCGCTCCATCGCGGCATCGCGGCTCCGCCCTCCGGCCGGCGCGCACCTGCCCGCCTGGCCCGCGGCTCCGCCCCCCGGCTCGCGCGCCGCCGCCCGCCCCTTTGTCCGCCCCGCTCGGCGCGCGCCCTCGCGCACGCGCACTGGCCCGGCGCGCGCTCGCCCTCCCGCCGCCGCCTCCAGCCGCGCGCCGCGGGGCGCAGATTCTCCCCTGGCTGAGGGAGCCGCTCGCGGCGCCCCTACCCCGCCTTCCGGCCGCCCCGGGTCCTAGCGCCCGTGGGCTCCGTGTGTCCTCCCACCCCCGCTTTTCTAGGTCAGAGCCCACGAGGGGGCGAGAACGAGGTTAGAGAGGGCTCGGGGGAGTCTGAGAGGGTCACCTGGTCCGGCTTGTTGGCCCCTGCGGGACCAGACTGCCCCAGACTGTCCCAGTCTAGGCTTGTGGGGCGGAGCCTGTGTCTGTTTCAAGGAGGGAAAACAAATCCAAGCCCTGCAATTGGATATGCATTCACTCATCCCTCTGTCTGTCTGTCCGCCTGTCTGTCCATCCATCCATCTACCCACCCATCCAACCTATTTCGAGCGAAACCTCAAACTAACAGTCTACTCGGGGAAAAGGTGGTACACTTGGGTCTTGGGGGCCATGTCCAGCTAAGGTGGCGTTTGCAACCCCTGCTGTAAACAGTCAGAGACTAGTGGAGGAATGCGGCTGGCCGGGAGAAAGATTCTGGACAGAGAGGTAGCAGCAGGTGTACAGGCACGGGGTGTGAAGGAGTCATTATCTATGCGGTAACCGGAAATTGGTGGCCTGGATGAAGAGGGGTAGATGAGGACAGAGATGAGATAGGGACAGCTCGTCCTTCCTGGCTCTGTTCTCTCTCTAAGCCGCATCCCGGCTGCACGTTCTTTCCCTCGTGAGAAAGCCCCCAGCACTCCCCATACCTTCCCTGTTTCCTCTAAGCCTTTGATCAGGCTGTTTTGTCAACCCAGTGCAATCTTCCCAACCACTCCGATTGTTTCTAGAGCTTTCAGAGCCAGTGATTGCAAACTCAAGTACCTACAGGTCTCATAAATTAGTCGCTGGGGTCTGTGTAAGGTGATAGGGAGCAGCGGAGGTGAGACAAACAAACGGGGGGCATCGTGGGCTGGGTGTGGCCAGATGATATTTCAAGAGAAGCAGGAAATCCATATTCTAACATGAAATCTTCCAACTCTTAAATGTTTGGAACTAATTCCCCAAAATCAGAAATACCGAATGGGCCAAATGAAACATGCTTTGGGGACAAATCTGGTCAGGGGCCATCAGTTTGCAACCTCTGCTGGTGAGCATATTGCCTCGGTTCCTGACTTGTCTTCCTCCTGCCTCTATCTAGGCTCTTTTTTCTAGAATCCAAGTCCTTTGTGACCACTGGCTCTATAAAATACAAATTGAATTGGGTTGCTCTCCTACATAAAATTGCCACGGAGTCCTGTGTACCTCCAGGGTAAAGTCTAACCTTCTCCTGGCACTTAGAGCCCTTAGCATTTGGAGCCTGCTTACCATTCCCCCATTGAGGACCTCTCTTCTCCATTTGGCCTTTTTTCTTTTTTTTCTTTCTTTCTTTTTTTTTTTTTTTTGGATACAGGGCTTCCCTCTGTCTAGCATGTTGCCCATGCTAGAGTGCAGTGGGATCAAGATGCCCTGAAAATGTGCCACCCAGACCTCTGCCTTCAGGAAAAGCAATTGACCAAGGGCAGCAGCTGTGAAACCCATGTGTGGTTCACAGAGGGGGCTCTGGTTGGTTTCCCATGAGCTAACGCCAGCCAGGGAATTAAGACACACCTCATGCTTAGGGACACAAGGCTCCTCTAATGGGCAGCTTTGGATCAAGGGCTCACCCTTGGCTTTGTGTTAACACCTCACTGCAGGCTAAGACTTCCTACCCCCCCTTCCTTACTTCTGTCTCTCTCTGCCCAGTGTTAGATCTACTGCAGTCTGAGGGCCCTCCCAATCTCCTCTGGCTCCCTCCCAAGTGTTTTCCCTAATAAATCTCATCCCACCTTGCCTGCTTCGCAGAGGACTGAACCAACACAACGTATCTGAAGAGAGGAACGAAAGCAGCTGTTTGTAATGCTCGGGTCCTTTTTCCTTGACACCTGGGGCTAACCCATTCTTGCCAGCTCAAAGGTGTGTATCCACAGCAATGCTACCTTTCCAGAGAGCAGGTTTTGATGGGTGCAATTTAGATAGCAGAACACAAAGATAAAACTTGGCCATGATTTTCATAGCAACACGGAAGAAACAATGGAAAACAGAGATCTCCATTTAGATTTCCTCTGCCCAGAGCCCACAACCCTCTTCGATAATGTCATGTCTTTGTGCTCCTGGGCAATTAGTCGCTGCTGCCTGCACAAGGAAACACGTGAATCCAGGGACCCTAGGGACTTCTGATTATTATGTATGTTCCCTTTGGCTATATTTTATACTCGCTGGATGTGTCAGAAGTTTCTGCTACTGTTGGGGGGAATGAGGAAGGCATTGCAAGAGTCTTTCCCTTTCTTCTAGGATCTGTACATTGCAAACTGTATGCATTTGGGTAACTCTACTGGCTGTACTGGAAATAATCTGTTAAGATACTGTATTGGCCATATTGATAGACTTCATGCTGGGGGAAAACGATGGCGTTTGGGGATTACCCCAGTGTGTTCTGTGATGCCCCTTAGTGCCATGTCCCCTGTCATGACAGAGAGAAGACATTCCTGGCTTGCTGGTCTGCATTACCATGGTCTTTCCGTACAGGAAGAACCCCCACCCCCACCCCCTCCCCACCCAGGGCCACTGGCAGACACAGGTCAAGTTATTGCCGATAAGAAAAACCAGGGGGTCCACCAGAACCCAAGATGCATCAGACAGAAGATGGCTCGGCAGCCCGGGACGTACAGCAGCTGGAGGCGCTGGATCATTAACTTCCTCAATACCTTTTTGGAGAACATATTCTGAAGTGAGAAACGCCGTGTTCTAGCAGGAGTGCTTAATGAGCTCCCCAGTCCCCAGGTCGACATACAACTCTGTCACTGTGGCCAGCAGGACACCACTGATGATGGGAAGTGCACTGTGATCGCAGTGCCCAGGGAGAGAAACTGCTTCTCTGTGATAGCACAGAGCTCCTGAGCTGCTCGTGCTCGGGGCTGGAAATTCTGTTTCTTGCAGCTGAAAGTGTGCCAACCTGAATGAGAGGGACAGCCCTAAAATCCTGAGTGGGTTGCCCCAGGGATGGAGTCCAGGAAATGGGGCTGGGAGGGGTGTAGCAGGAATTCATCTTTACCTGTCATGTTTTGTCTTTTTTTTTTTAATTAAAAATATCTGATGCAGGCTGGGCGCGGTGGCTCATGCCTGTAATCCTAGCACTCTGGGAGGCCAAGGCAGAAGGATCGTCTGAGCTCAGGAGTTCCAGACCAGTCTGAGCAAGAGCGAGAGCCCCGTCTCTACTAAAAATAGAAAGAAATTATATGGACAGTTAAAAATATATATAGAAAAATTAGCCGGGCCTGGTAGCGCATGCCTGTAGTCCCAGCTACTCGGGAGAAGGATCACTTGAGCCCAGGAGTTTGAGGTTGCTGTGAGCTAGGCTGACTCCACGGCACTCTAGGCCTGGCAACAGAGTGAGACTCTGTCTCAAAAATAAATAAATAAATAAATATCTGATGCAAGTATAATAAAATGTTAACATCGATTCTAGCTGTGGCTATGCACAGGTTTAGACTTTTGTGTGATTTCTTCCACTTTTTTCAAAATAATTAAAAATTATTCTGCAGAAGTGTTTTAAAATGGGATCTTAACAAACAGGAGGAGGAAGGAGGAGAAATGAAAATTTGCACTATATGATTCTGATTTTTTCTAAAGCCAGGTCCAAGAACCACCTAAAATGGCCTCGTCTGTCACACTCTGGGCAGCACTAGGTAATAGGTTTGTCTCCCCTGGGTCTGCCACACAGACATGCTGCTCACGATGGCCCTGAACGCCCGTGCTCAGGGCCGGGTGGTGCCTGTTGCTCTTGGAAGTCGCGCAGTGAGGATCTGATGGGTCGCGCGACCCCACCCACGCTTATCGAGGGGGAGCGGGGAGCATCGTCTGGAACCCTCAGAACTGAGGCAGGATTCCCAGAGCTGGTTCAGTCCCAGCTCCTTTCACAGGGATGGGTCACCAAAGCCATCCCCAGGAATTGTAGACATTTGGCAGGAAACAAGCGCTGTCTAGAACACATCCCTAAGGGTCTGGCTTTAATGATGTCCTAGTTTGGGTTTCCCAGAAACAGACCCTGAGAAAAGGATTCCAGAGCAAGCAGTTTATGCAGTAGATGGTCGGTCCCGGGTGGGGAGTGGAGAAGCGAAGCAGGAAGACAGTGACAAGGGGTGTGTTACCAAGCAAGTTACCACGGTGGGCACCTGGAGGTTAACCCCACCAGGGAACTCTCAGAGACAGTGCAGAACATACTTCTCAGAGTTACCCCATCCAAGGGCAAAGCAGCTGGGGTATTTATCAGTCACTGGGGAGATCTCTGGGGCAGGGAGCATGTCGGGGGCAGTGCCACGGATGTGGGCAGAGCAGGTTGCGGCCAGAGAAGGTCTCCAGGAATAGAGATGAGGACACTGGCAAGTAGAAGCTGGGAAGGGAGTGGGGGACAGACTGTGTCTGCCACCGATGCCTGGTACTTAGAACAGTGCCCTGGTGGGTCTGGCATGATGCCTCCATCTTCCAAGTGGAGCAGACAGACCTCTGTCATCCAGCATCTGTCCCCAGTCTTCTGACAAGAGAACCCCAGTTTCCTTTAGGAACCCACGTTCCCTGACATACCCTTCCCTACTCATTAGGGGCTCTGATGGTGGGGCTCACCCGTTTGACTGTAGGGGTGGTCTTGTGACCCAGCCTCCACCAACCAGCGCACAGCACCCTCCTGGCCATGGCTATTGTTTCTGAGATGGTCTGTGGCCCGAGCCAGGCCAGTAGGACAGAGGCTGTCTTTCCATGGCACTGAAAGGCAGTCGGATGTAAGCCTGGGGTTGCTACCATCTTGGAGGCCAAAACCAACACAGCCGACAGCAGAGCTGAGAGAGGCAGAATCCCTGTTCTCATGTGAGCCCCTTGGTCTAGCCGTGCCTAAAGACTCTGGACTTTCCAGTTCTGTGACCCAGTAAAGTCCCTTTTGTGCTCAAGTCAGTTGGATTTGGGTCTCTGTTACTTACAACCCCAGGCTCTCGATATTATGTGTAAACGTGGGTTTCTAAAGTGTTTAAAAATGCAGGAGTAAGTTTAACATTCTGTCCTCTGTCCTCTGTCCCGCATCATCACTGTTTCCTCGGCATCCTGGGGTGTACAAGGGGATTCTCAGAGGAAGCCCAGCCTGCCCCGGAGCAGAAGGTTCGAATCCTTTGGAGTCCAGCTGCTGCCTCCTAAGCCTGATTGTCCTTGGGGCCATGCGAGGAGCTGGGGGTTCACAGCTGAGCAGGTGGGCCAGCTGCCTGGGCTGCCATATGGGGCCTTTTCCCCTTAAGCTCTAGAGGCAAACCTCTGGGCCAAGACACTCATTCATTCCTGGGCACCTATACTGCGAAGGCACTAGGATGAAAGGACAGGCTAAACAGCACTGTCCTGGCCTTCAGAAGCTTCCAGCCTAGCAGGAGTGACACTGCACTAATCATACCAATAAATGTAAAATTCTGACTGAGACCAGGGTACAAAGGAGAGACAAGGATTGGGGGCTTCCTGGAGGAGGTGAGGCCATGCTGAGTCTGAAGGGTGATCAGGAGCTGACTGGGTCCCACAATTGTGGGTACTGGTCATCTCTCCCCAAGCCTGCCTGGCAGCTCCTCCCTCCTGCCTTGGAGATCTTGCGCTCAACTCCGGTAAGTCCTCCCTAATGTCTAACCTGCATCCTGCCTGCTGCCTGCACAGCCCACTTTCTTCACTTGGGTCCCATGGGAGGTAAAGGTCACCTTCACTGAGCACTTCCCTCCTAATGCTTTTTGGGTCATCTCCCATCTCGGGAAAGGGTCTCTAGACTTTGGACACCTAGGATATGTCAGGCACTTTCACAAAGCTAGAGTCTTCCCCCAATGGGGAAACTGAGGCATAGAGTGCAGAGGTCCTGGACTAACAAGGCCAGCCTCTTCCCCCCCCGCCCCCCCGAGAAGGAATGGGACACCCTGTCCTGAGTCCTTCTTGCTCACTTCTCATCTCTTTAACTTCTCCCGGGCTCAGTCTGTTCCTGGCACCCTCCAGAGCTGTCCCCCATGGGCTGTCCCTTCCCCTCCTCCAGCTCCTGGCTCTGTTCACGCCCACACACTTATTTAACAATCACACACTTGTGCCAGGCCAGGTTCTAAGCATTTGACACAAATTAACTCATTTAATCCTTACAACAACCCTACGATGTGGTGCTCTCGTTGTGTATCAGAGACAGACAGCTTGAGGAGTTTGCTGAAGTCACACTCTAGCTGGGACTCAACCCAAGACCCTAAGCACCTCCCTGCCCAGCCCTCCCCACTCCACGCCATCCCCTGCCAGCCTCACCTACTCCCCCCTGATTCCATTGTATCCCATTTCCATCCCTCTCCCCATCCACCTGCCTGTCCCCATTTCTATTCCTGCCTCTGGGCTGCTGCCTGGCAGGGGCACTGTCCTGGCATCCTGGAACCAGGGGTGGGAACAGCGTGGAGGCCTGGGTGCTGGAGGGGCCCAGGCCACACCTGCTCCACTCCCAGCCTGGGGAGGCTTGGCTGAGCCGAGGGCCTGGAGGAGGCAGGCCGGGTGGGAGCAGGAGGGGGCTGGGTGGAGCCAGGCCTGCAAGCCCTAATTAAGTCAGTTAATTAGGAAGGGAGGAGAAGCCTTGTGGGAGTTAATGAGCTTGGCTAATTAGGTGGATCCTGGAGAATGGCTCGAATTCTAGTGGCTGCGGAGACAAAGGGGCTTAGCCACGGTGGAGGGAGGGGGGATGAGATACCAGGCACCTCCCGTGTCACCAGGGTCCATCTGAGGCCACCCCAGGGTCTGGTTTGAAGTTATTTATCATCAGGGTCTGAAGCCCTTACCAGGGCCATGTATGACATCAACATCTGAGTCTGAAGTCACCACCAAGGCCTGGCCCCTTGTCATCCATCCCTTGGGGGGTTCAATCTAGATCCCCTTTGAACATTTCAGGGAATGAGGCTGTAAACTGAGCCCTGACCCTGGGACCCTTCAGAACAACCGTGACAATCCCTGTGATGCGTCGGGAACTATGGCTGCCACCCACACTTCCCCCGATATTTCAGTTGGCAAAGATGTCTGCACCCTCTGTCACTACTGGAAAAGGGGTGATGCTGCAGCTCGGGGACAAAGGGGCTTGCCCTGGCACATCTCAGCCTGCTGCTCCCAGTGCAGACGCATGTGGGGCCAGGGGGAAGGCAAGGGAATGTTGTCTCCTAGGCCTGGTGCCAGTCACCTTGAGGGCCACCAGCTGTCCCAGGAGCCTGCGGGCTCTCTCCTGCTCGCCCTGTTTCTCCCTAATGTGGGATCTAAATAACCGGGGACAGAGCAGTTAACACTGTGAGGTGTGAGTACTTGACCCAGGGCCAGTTACAGAAGGAGGGGCACAGAGAAATTTAAATGCGGGCCTCTTGTTCAGAAAGCAGCAAAAAGCTTTTCTTTCCTCCCAAGGACTCTCTCC
Source organism: Varecia variegata (assembly GCA_028533085.1). Taxonomy (NCBI): domain Eukaryota; kingdom Metazoa; phylum Chordata; class Mammalia; order Primates; family Lemuridae; genus Varecia; species Varecia variegata. The sequence goes on along the minus strand of CM052448.1, from coordinate 16,596,327 downwards.
CAGCCTGTCATGGTGGTTTTTATTTCCTGTTCAACTCCTTGGGCACAGGGACACTAGTGGGGCAAGTGCAGACCCTCACATGTGGCCAGGGCCACCATGCTGCACACTCAATATTGATCCTGATCCTTCCCCTACCCAGGTGCCTGGCAGCCAGGGGCAAAGGGCAGCAGCAGCGGGTGGGGGCGGGGTGGGGTTGGGGGACTGGGTGGAGGATGGGGAGAGTGTAGCCCAGAACCTGCCCAGGGGAGGTGGTGGGCTGTGCTCGCTCATGGAGGCTCCAAGTGCCCAGCATACACTCCACTGTCCCATCAGACTCACGTGCAAAGCGCACGCCCTGGTACTCTGTGCTGGTCACGTGCCCAAGAAGCCAGCCCTGATAACCCCCATGACCTGGTTGGGTCCTCACAGCTGCCCTGCACACTTGGTACTGCCAGTGCCCTCCTTTCACATCTTTGTTCCTTCATTCAGTTACCAAATATTTACTGAGCACCTCCTATGTGCTGAGCACTGTTTGCAATGCACAAACCAAAGCAAAACCCCTGCCCTCACGGAGCCTCCACTCTAGGGAGGGAAGAAGGCAGCCGACGGAAGAAATAAGTAAATGATTATGTTTCAGGGGGTTAGTGCCAGGGCTTGAGCAGAAGAGGGATGGGGTGTGTCTTGGGGTTTAATACGCTCCGCTGCTGCTATGGGGAGGACAGACTGTGGGCCAGGTTGGAAGCAAAGAGACCAGTGAGGAGGCCACTGCACCAGGCCAGGGGGAGAAGTTCGCAACTCAGCCGACAAGATGTGCTGATGGACCGGGCAGTGGGGCAGGGGGCTCTGAGAGGACACAGAATGACCCCCAAGGCTTTTGATCTGGGCACCTGGGCCATGAAGTCCCTTGGACAGCTGAGGACACCAAGCAGCTCTCTTCCAGGCTGGCCCCC
>CM052448.1:16555961-16594898 GCA_028533085.1 Varecia variegata | reverse complement strand
GGGTACACAACTCCCCCCTCATTAGCGCCCGGTGCTGCCCAGCTCAGAGACCCTGAGTCTGACCCTTTCTGGAGAGAAAGCTCCAGGCTTTGTCGGGGCGGGAGAAGCAGGGCCAGCTGTGCCACGTGGGGCAGGACATCTGAGAGTTAGAGCCCTTCTTAAACCAATCCTGGTTTCAGCCCAGCTTTACTCCCATTTCTAGAAGTAACTAGTCTATTCTACGGGCACCTTTTAGGGGGTTTTGTGGGGTAAATTCGGGTGCTCCTGGCTCGTTCCTCTACCAGCTCAGGGTTCGCTGAAGGGACAACTTCCTCGGTCTGCTAAGTCGGTTTCCACACGTTCTTCTGCCTTCCAGAGTCCAGAATGGTGCTGCCGTTGCCTCCTTTTTCAGCTGATTTGTACTCCGGTAGGCAGAGCGACGCCCCTCCCAAATGTCACGTCATAGTCCCCAGAACCTGTGAAGATGTTACCCTCCATGGCAAAAGGGACGTTGCAAATGTGTGTTCAGGACCTTGAGATGAGGAGAGGATGTTGAATTCTTCAGGTGAGCCCACTCTCATCGCATTAACCCTGAAAACTTTCCCCAGCTGTGGCCAGGGGACAGCCGTGGAGGCTAGACTCAGGGTCGGAGAGATGCACCTGGCCGGAGGGAGGGAGCCACAGGCCAGGAGACACTGGTGCCTTCTGGAAGGCGGCAAAGTCCGGGAAATGGATTCTCTCCCCTGTAGCTTCCAGGAAGCCCTTCCAGAAAGAGCTTTCTAGAGCACTCCTATCAACACTTTGCTTTTAGCGCAGTGAGACCTGTGTTCCTTCTGATATATAGAACTGCAGGAATTAATGTATTTGGTTTCAGTCGACTAAGTTTCTGGTAATTTGTTATGGAAGCAATATAAGACTCATATGCACACCTTAAAAAATATCCACTCACTACTGTTTCAGCGGAGTTTAAGGACACAGAGAAGTTACCTGTGTGTGTGTTCAATGCACCATCTTTAACTAGAAGTCACCACTCAAACCTACTTTTGTCTCCACCCCTTCATGACATGTTCTTTTTATTTATTTATTTATTTATTGAGACAGGATCTTGCTCTGTTGCCTGGGCTAGAGTGTCAGTGGTGTCATAATCGTTCACTGTAACCTCCAACTCCTGGGCTCAAGCGATCCTCCTGCCACTTCCTCCCAAGTCGGCTGGGACTACAGGTACGCATGACCACGCCCAGCTAAGTTTTCTATTTTTTGTAGAGATGGGGTCTCACTATGTTGCCCAGGCTGGTCCCAAATTCCTGATCTCAAGTGATCCTCTTGCCTTGGCCTCCCAAGTGCTAGGATTACAGGCGTGAGCCACGGTGCCCAGCCTCATGACGCATTCTAATCAAAGACTTGTACGTGGCTAAATCTAATCTGGCCTCCCTTGACCGTTCAGCATCTCTGACGCCAGAGGACCACACCCTCCCTCCTTCTTGCCACGCTCTCCCGCTGGCTTTCATGACAGCATACGATCCTGGCTTGCCTCCTACTGGCCCAGATGCTCCTTCTCCGCCACCCTCACTGTCTTCTCCGCTACATGATCTCAGAAATGTGGGGTTCCTCAGGGCCCCCTCCTGGAGCCTCTTCCCTCCCCTCTCTCTGCAGTGTGATCTCACGGCTTCCAACGCCATCTTTATGCTGATGACCCTGATATTCTACCACCGGCTGAGACGTCCTCCTCTGATATTAAGTCCTCTCTTGACATCTTCACTTGGACACCTCACCTGCTTCTCAAATTGAAAATATCTGTGGCAGGATTCTTGCATTTTTCACCAAACCTGTTCCCTCTCTTGAGTCTTTTCAGCACCCAGGTACTTCTCCAACCCCCAAGGCCCAGAGTCACCCTGACTCCCTTCTTCCTCTAACCCATCCACGAATTCTGCGGATTCTGCCTCTGAGCTATGTTTAGAAGGCATCACTCCCCTCATCTCCAGCATCCACCCCAGCGTCACCACTGTGACCTCTACGCAGTGTCCTGTGTCCACTCTGGTCCAGCAGCCATTGATTCTCCCCAGAGCACCCTGAGATGTAGTTCAAAATGTCAATCAGATTATATCACTTCCCCCACTTAAAAGCTTCCAAAGGCTTCCTAGTTCCATCTAGAACAAAATCCATTCTCCTGCCCATGGCCTACAGGGCCTGTGTGATCTGGCCGTTCCTGTCTCTCCTGCCTCACCTGGTCACTGTCCCCATCACCTGCTCTGCCCCAGCCACTCTGACCTTTGCTCCCCACACTCTCGCCTGCCTCTGGTCCTATGTTTGCTTGGCCTGGACTGCTGCTGTGTGTCCCCCCACCCCTCCCATGGCTGGCTCCTTCCCATTCTCTGGGTCTCGGATGAAACATCCCGACCTTCCCTGGTCAAACTGCGCTGGTCACACACGCAGCACGATGTGCTTTAATAGAGGTGTGAGCACCATGCCCTCGCTTCTGTTGTGGAACAATGCAAGGGACAGCCCCGCAGAGAACACATCTGCATTTGCTGAAAATTTCGACCTTCTCAGATGAAATGTCCTGACTTATACAAAGTGCATGTCTTCTCCACCACCACTGGTTGTTTCCTTCACAGTGGGTTTTGAACTTTAATGATCCTGTTTTTTGTTTCCTTGTGTTTTGTTTGACTCCCTCATCTGATTAAGCCCCAAGAGAGCAGGGATGGTGTTCTCAGTCCGGTTTCTGGTGCTAGCCCACTGAAGGCGCTCGATGGACTTTGTTGAGTGAATGAAGGAAGGAAGGAAGGAACCCATTGGGCACCTATGATGTGTCAGATGCTTTCACCTATACCAAATTATTTCATCGTCATGACAACCCTATGAGGCTGTCCCACTGGACTACATTTCCCAGCCTCCCTTGCAGGGAGCTGTTCTGGCCAATGCACGTGGGCAGAAGCGAAGGCGGCTACTTCCAGCTTTGGCTCATAAAAACTTCATGTGTGATATCCACTCTTGCTCTTCATCTGCTGGCTGGATGCTGAAGATCCTGCAGTGGAGTCTGAGGCTCTGGGTGACAACAGAGTCATGAGATGAAGGGAGCCTGGGTCCCTCCTGAAAGATGGCGTGGAGCAGGGTCTCCCCTGCCAACCCCTGCTACACTTTACATAAGCAGGACGTAGAACTCCACCATGTTGAGCCATTACAACTTCTGAGCTTATCTGTTACAACAACTTGCCTCTCCCTAATTAATACACCAGAACACCACATGTAGGTGGCTGGCGAGCAACACCGTGGGTGACACTTTTGCTGATAGATTTTCCTCGAGCGCAGATGTGTTCTCTGCGGGGCTGTCCCTTGTATCGTCCCACAACAGAAGCCGGGGGCATGGTGCTCACACCTCTGTCAGAGCACGTCGCGCTGCGTGTTCAAGTGCGTGCTGCTGTGTCCTCGTTAGGCTGTGAGCCCCTCCGGAGAAGTGCCTGTGTCACGTTCACCTCTGGCCTCAGCATCCAGTCCCCAGGGCGCCGCAGGGAAAGTTGGTTGAATCCAGAAATAAGTGAGCAGATCACCTGCACCCCTCATTGCCTCTCTGTCCCTGAAAATGCCCAAGAAAGTCCAACTCTTTAACTTTATAGAAGCCCAAAGAGAAGAAATGACTTCCCCAGGGTCGTGTAGAAGCAGGAGGCATCAACATCAGCCTGCTCCAGGGCTGTTAAATGTGGCAGCAGCTATTTGGGAGTGAAGCTTGGCACTTTCCAGGGGCTAGAGAAGGCTGGGAGAGTGGTCAGGGGCAACCGCAGGCTCCTCTGAGCCCCAAGGTGACCCCACCCAGTGTCACTTCCCCACTGCCCCACTGGTCCTCCCCCAGCAGCAAAGAAATAGCCCAGAGCCTTCCCTCCCACCCTTTCCAGCCAGCACTGCCTGCTCCCGCAGCCTGGGCGGGCACATCATTCTGTATTTTTAGCTTCACCACCTGGCACCTCTGGTCACTGTCTCTGCCCAGCCTGGCCATGTCCCCTCCCAGGCCTTAAAGGGCCAGAGCCTGCCAGCTAGAAAGGAGACCAGTTCCTGCGAACATAGGCGGAGGGCAGGAGGCAGAGGGACACCCCCTACAGAAGGGTCCCCAAAGTTGGAGGCGGGAGATGGAGGGATGAGGAAGGAAGGGGCAGGATCTTATGGTTGAGATGCTGTGCCTGTCTCATGCTGGGGCTCCCCAGTGCTGATTTGCTCAAGTTGCTCACTGGGGGAATGGGTCAATGTCACAGGTCCATCCCCTGTAAGACCTGAGGCTGCAAAGTCTCCAAGGCAGGGCCTGGGAGTGTGTATTTTTAACAGTCAACTCAGGTGATTCTGATGCCCTCTCTCTCTCCATGTCATATTCCTTCCTCCCTCCCTTCCTTCCTTCCTTCCTTCCTTCCTTCCTTCCTTCCTTCCTTCCTTCCTTCCTTCCTTCCTTCAACAAGCATTGGGGCTCCCACTATGAAAACGGTAGCTCTATCATGAGTCTGTTGCTTTGGGCACCTCTGCACCTGTCATTTCACGGAGTCCCCTGTGTTGCCCTTGTTTTGCTCCAGGTCCTCAGCACCACCTGCCCCTGTGCCTACGGATCAAGTTCTCGGCTCAGCGGTCAAGGCCCTTTGTGATCCAGGCCTTCTGTCCCTGCCAGCCTCACCCCTGCACGATTTCGTTTTCACACCACTGAGCCTTTGCTCTTTCCTCAGCTTCACTCAGCACGTGGGAGAGCACCTGCACTTCAAGATAGACCTGGTGGGTCTCCTGTCGTTGCTGCAGGCAGAGGTGGTCTGTCTTTCCTCCCGACTCCCTGGGCACCGTGCACCCACGCCCATTGAGGAGCCCACCACTCTGTGCCGAACCCGTCTGTCTTCTCCTCTCTCTCCCAGCAGGCTGGGACCCTGTGAGGGCTGGGGCCAGGTCCCAGTCCCCGGCTCAGGCACTGGCACTCTGCGGGTGCCCAGTGGCCATGGCAGGGAGCAACCCTCCCATTTCACAGATGAGAAGACAGAGGCCCACAGAAGGGAAATTTTGGACCCAGAGTCCAACAGAAAGAGTCAGGGAGGAGCCTGGCCCAGGCTGCAGGAGCCCACACCCTGGCCTTCCTGTCCCGCAAGGGGCCTGGGCACACCCGGCTTGGTCCTGCGAGCCCTTTCCCCCACCCCGGGCAGTGCTGACTCAGGCGTGGGCGCGCTGCGCTGGAGCAGAGGTGACCCCTGTCTCCTCTGCAGATTGTCCAACCATTCCCAGAGCCTGTGGTCACGGCTTGGGTAATGCACTTGGCTGGAGTCTGGTTTCCCTGTGGGTGGGGCTGGGGAGAGCTGGCAAAAGGAACAGTGGTCCCTAGGGCATGACACCCCACTGGGCTCCTGCACAAACCCTCTCTCCACATAGGTATGTAGAAGTCACACCTGCTCCCACCAACACGGACGCACACTCACAATCACACACACTCACCCCCACATACCTCATTCTCTCTCTTCCTCCCCCTCTCTCTTTTACACACACACACACACACACACACACACAAGAGCATATACACACCACACATTGTCACATATTAATTCAACAAAGACTGAACACCTGTTAGGTGCCAGTGGCGTGCAGGAAGGAAAGGTGGCTCTCAGATCGGGGTGGGGCAGGGGCCTCCAGGAGGGCTTCCTGAAGGAGGAGGCAGGCATTGCAGCTGGGCCTGGCTGGCAGAGAGCCAGGGGAAGGGAAATCTAGGCAGAGTTTCACCGGAGGTGGACATAGGGGAAACAGTGCGATGAAGTGGGAGGTGTCATCGGCCTGAATCACCCAGGCCTTGAACGCCCAGCAGAATGTTGACTTCATGCTGTGGGAGCTGAGAGCTATGGAGGCTTCTGAGCAGAGGAGGGACATGACCACAACGGGAGAGGACTGAAGAGTCACTTTGGGGCCAGGGTGGGGGAGACAGGGGGAGGCGGGGATGACAACCAGGTAGGAGATCTGAGAGTCTGGAGCAGGAAGGTGGCTGTGAGCAGTAAGCAGCATCAGACAGAGAGACTCAGAAGTAAGACCACCAGGCCCAGAGGGGCCCTGGCCAAGTGCTGTGCCCTCCCCTGACCCCATGGCACTGACCTCCGCAGTGGGACCTCTTCCAGCAGCTCCTCCTCCTCCTCCCTGTGGAAGCAGACGAAGCAGAAGGCTGGCACATCGTCCGTGCCACAGCCCGTGGGCCAGGCCAGGGGCAGCTCCAGGACAGGGCAGGGGTGGCTGGTGGCGGTCGGGGGGGCATTGTCCCCAGCCTGGGCAGGAGTCCCTGAGCCAGAGCGCTCCAGGGTCAGCAGCCTGTCGGCCTCAGGGCCCCGTACCGGCCCACCCACCACCTGTGCCTTTGCGCTCAGGTTGCCCGTCGCCTCAGTGGGTGGAGGAGCCTGTGGCTCTGTCTGACGGAGACTCTTGTCCTGACCCACGGGGGCTCCAGCCGCAGGGCTGGGCCTCGGGAAGCAGCTTCCAGCCGCCTGAACTCAGAGGTGCTGGCCGGGGGACAAAGGTCCGGTAGGGCCCCTCACCACCCCCTGTGGAGCCCTAGGCCCCTGGGTTGCCCACTCTGCTGCTGTCTGTCAGAGGCGGGACTGGGAGACAGGCTTGCAGACGACCTGTCCTTCTGTCCATCTGTCTGTCCAGCTGTCTGCTCCTTCCTTTCTGGCCAGCACGGCCACAGAGGTGGCTTCCCTAAAAAAGTTTGTTCTCCTCTGCCAGGGTGGGTGGCCCGGGCAGCCCCCCGGAGAGAGGGTTTGGAGCTGCAGCTGGAAGGTGGGCGAGATGGGCGAGGCTGGCACGGTGCTCACGCTGTCCTCGAGAAAAGTTCTGACCCTGGAGTCTGGGTCCTGCTCGGCTCGCTCCGACTGGAGACTCCCTCTGCTCCCCGCTCCCTCCGACTCCAGTGGCTGCTCTGGCAGACGGGCTGGGCTGTGGGTATTAATAGCTCCACATTCACGCTGAGAAGCCTGGAGGTTAACTCCTTCCCTGCCAGAGCTGGGGAGGCCGGCAGTGTGGCCAGCCGCATGCTGAAGTGGCCACCAAAGGCGGCTCCTTCATCCCGTCCCCGCCCGAGCCTGGCTGCCATGGTGGATGCTCAGTGCTACCTCTTGTCCCCGAGGCTCTGTGCAACGGTCTTGGTCAGGGTGGCCTGGCCACCTGACCCCTCCACGTGTACCTCCAGGAAGCCGGGTGGGGCTGCGGGCTCAGGGCAGCACTCCTGCGACGGGCAGGGCTCTGTGCTTCTGGGAGCTCCGCAGGGCTCTCCAACTCACACATTTACCCCTCAACTCACTGGGTCCCCCCGCGTTCCCCAGTGCCAACTCTGGGCCCCATTCTGTGGCTGGCTTCAGTGGCCCCAGAGATGAAGCTGACGCAGTGCCTGGTGTGTTTAATCGAGGAATGTGGGCAGGGGGTGGGAATGGGGGAATCAGAGTAGAATTTGTTTGCCTGAAAAATGTTTATTGAGTACCTGCTATGGGCCAGGCACTGTGCTGGGCATGGGGCACACAGCAGTGAAGAGGGCAGACGCCGTTCCTGCCCATTTGCACGTCACTGTGGGAGGCCAAGGGGGCTTCCCACCCAGCAGGTGCAGCCCCAAGGCCAGCTTGTGGTGTGGACCCCGACTGGGTTTCAGCCCCACCCACCTCCTTTGCAATTTACAGCATGCACGACCATTCACAGTGGCCCTGGAAACACCAGAAAACAAAGGAAAAATAAGCTCCGATTGTGAAAAGTACTATTAAAAAAAAATAAAACAAGGACATGTGAGAGAGGATGATGGAGAGGTAGTTAGATAGGGTGCTCAGGGAGCACCTCACAAGGAGAGGACATTGGCTCTGCAAACTACAGGAGGAGGAGAAGGGTAGAGGAGGAACCAGCCGGAAGATCTGGAATGTTCCAGGAAGAGAGATCAGCAAGTGCAAAAGCCCAGAGGCAAGAACTAGCTGGTGTTTGAGGAAGGGAAGGAGAAGCAGAGAAGATCTTCAAGCCAGGCTTATAGACTAAGTAGACTTTTCCAGGGGGTTCAGGAGGCAGGCCATCACCAGCAGAGGGAACAGAGTATGCAAAGGCTCAGAGGCATGAAAGGGAGGGATGGTGCACTGCAAGGCAGGAACACTACAAAGGTGACACAGAGATGAAGGAGGTATTCTTTCCAGAGTTGTCCCGCCCAGGGCTCTGAGGAGGAAGGATGGGTGGGGAGGAAGGTGGGAGTGGGAACTTGGGTGGGCTAAGAGGTGGGGAAGCAGAGAGGCTTGGAAGGAACCATCCATATATATGGAACTGGATTCCACTGGCTGGAAGAACAGGTCTGGGCCTCTTTGGCTGCGAAAAGGTAGGGCCTGGGAACAGAATGGCCACATACTGCACAAGGACACTCTGGCAGATGGTGGATGGGGGCTGATATCCAGCTGTTCCTCTGCTCTGCCAAGCTTTGCACTCTTAAATTGCAACAGCATGGTGGTGTTGCCTTTTTCTAACTGCTCCACCTTGAGGCGTGCCTTTTTCCAATTGGCCTATCCAAAGGGGGTGTTTTGGGCAGTCCTGGTGGCTCACGCCTGTAATCCCAGAACTCTAGGAGGCTGAGGTGGGAGGATCACTTGAGATCAGGAGTTCCAGACCAGCCTGAGCAAAAGCGAGACCCCGTCTCTACTAAAAACAGAAAAAATTAGCTGGGTGTGGTGGCACATACCTGTAGTCCCAGCTACTTGGGAGGCTGAGGCGGGAGGATCGCTTGAGCCCAGGAGTTTGTGGTTGCTGTGAGCTAGGCTGACGCCATGGCACTCCACCCAGGGCTAAAGAGTGAGACTCTGTCTCAAAACAAAAACAAAAATGAAAAAAACCAAAAGGGGTATTTTTTTCTGATTGGCACAATGATAGGCTGGTCTGGGGGAGATGCCCCAGGGGCCCAGGCTCTGCTACAGACTTGCTATGTGGCTCCAGACCAGTCCCTGTCCCTCTCTAGAACCATCGACTGATAGACCTAGCTAGAGGCCAGCTGGTCCAATCCCTACACTGCACAGAGGAGAAAAATAAGCCCAGAAAGGGGCAGCAACTCCCCTGAGGTCACACAGTGACCACAGCAGAGTGACACCCCTGACTCTTGTATTCGTGGAGAGGGCAGGGAATGAGAGGGCACAAGAGGAGGGCAAGAGAAGGCAGCCCAGGTTACGCTCCCTGGGGAGGGTGTCAGATGAGGTCGGGGTGCCCCAGGCCTCTAGGTGCCCCTTCCCCCTCCGCCAGGCCCCATGGGACTGTCATTTGCAGATGTTAATTATTCATGTTGCTGCTGCTTTGCCTGGTTTTAATGCACTTTGATGGCATTCTGTAGCTAATGGGGAAAATCAATAGATTTTAATTCTCAGTGGCTGTGAAGCTCTGTCTGTCTCCTGTTTGGGTGGCTTGGCCAGGCTCTTTGGCTGGGGGTTGGGGGTGGAGGCTCAGACTGGGTTCACAGGAGCCTGAGACTCTACTTTTCCCCGTCCCACCCCTCACTGTCTTCTGCCTGCAGCCTGGAGAAGGGGGATTAGAGTCACAGGCAGCTCCAAATTCTGCCCCAAACATCTTAGAGGGGCTGAGCCCTTAAATCTGCCACTTGCCACTTGCCACCCAACCAAGAGGGACGGCAGCTCCTCCCGACCCTTGTGCCAGATGCAGGGGCCAGACCCACGATGGCAGGGGCTGCCCCACCAGCTTTGGGGGATGGAGTCAGGCACTCCCTACCCACCACTCAGGCTCCGCCCTGGCCGTCCTCCTGGGCACAGACCCAGTCACAGACCTGTCTTAGAATGTTGGGGAGATCTAGCCCAGGCCCCACATTCCTGAAGAGCCTGAAATATAGACTTCTGGTGTTTTCTCTGCAGTTATACACTCAGGCACAACAATTTCTCCAACAGGATTAAGAGCTGAGATATGCATGGGACAGCAGTTGAGGGAACCCCCATCTCAGACCACACCCTTGCTCCCTCCTCCCTGTGTGGTGTCCCAAGTCAATGTCCTTTAGGAATCCTGAAATTACCTTGTGGCTGGAGCAATTCTATAGCACTGTATTTGTTTGTGCTAGGAGTGTTCATGAGGTCAGTGTAAACACTTAAGATACACCATGGTCTTCATAATGCTGTTTTTGGTATTTCTCAATGTTTCCACAACACAATGAGCCCCCCCAAAAGAAAGAGGCCTGAGATGTCCCAACCTTGGAGAGGCCCTGCCTGCTTCCCAGGGGACCCAGGGCCCATCCCTGGCTGGCAATACTCGGGCTATCTAAAGGGGCCATCTGCTGGGGCCCGAGCCTAGAGCCAGGGCCCTCTGGAACCTGGTCACCTGCCCTATCCACCTGGGCCCCAGCCTGGTTGCTTCCTCTCTCCTGCCAGGGCCCCAGCAGACATGAGGCCCAGTCCTGGGTTGGACAAAAGGCTTTTGTGGTGTGGGCTTCACAGTGGGGCAGACCTGGCTTGAGTCTCCCCCCAGCACTTAAATTCTGTGCTCCTCACACCCGCTGGTTTTGCAGGTGTTCCCGCAGGTGTGCAGAAGGCTGAGTTAATCCCTCTCTTTAGTCCATGGCACAGGGTCACACTTGGTTCATGCAGGGCCCCTGCCTTGTTTGTATCCATATCTTTATTCCTTTTTACCGCCACGGATGCTGGGCAGGAAAAAGTGCCAAATCCCACCTCATGGGACCCCTGGAGGATTTCATGAGCCAGAGCATTTCAATGTTTAGGGCGGCTCCTGGCACACAGTGACCAATCAGTAAAAGGTCCCGTTCCATCTCCTAAAGTGGTTTTCTCCCCCTAGGGGACTTGGAGGCTTGGACAAAACACCTTCCCCTTTGGCACACCCAAGCATGGCTGGTGTTTCTCAAAGTCCTTCACCAATGACCCGAGTGATCCCCTGGAGAAGAATCTACTATGCTCGTAGTCTGGGAGGGAAGCAAATATGGATACAACAGGCTCCCATTTCGAATTCAAATTCAGTAGTGACGGTGCACACTGCAGGCCAGGCCGAGTGCTGGGCCTTACACATGGAGGCCCAGACGGGCCCAGAGAGGAAAGGCTCGCACGAACTCTCTGTCCTGGGGGGCGGGTGGGAGACAGCCTTTCTCTTTCTGCTACGTAGGGTACAGTGAAGCTGCTGGAACAGAGGTCCCACGTTATAGTGGCTCAGACAAGTCTTCTAACAAATTAATTCAGAGCAAATGCCAAAGTCTTATCTCAGGTTTGCCATGATGGAAGAGGCTTCTGGGTCAAGCTGGTTCAGAGTCCTTGCCCTTTTACAGGAAAGAGAATGGTCAGATATTGCTTTTGTTGACTAAGCATGAGAAAAAAAAAAGTCTGATTCCAGATCATTAGAGCCCTGACTGACTGACAGCTGAGAGGATGAGAGGCCAGTTTGCTACAAGAGGTCTTACTTGAATTAAAGTCCATCAGCATGTTGCTTAAGGATTTCGTCAAGAATGCCATCGTCTTCTCAGAAGGAGCTTATGAACGATATCACATGGAAAAAGTTATATCCTGAACCAGGTTTGGTGCAAGTTTTCCTTATATAAAGGTGGGATTTCCTTGCTCGGGTAGCAGCCCAGAGGCTGGTGGTCCTCCTGGCTACAGCTGGTTTATGGGCACCATATTCACATTTCAGACCTCAAGGAGGAAGAAAGATGGAGCGTTGCAGAAGTGGCATTCCTCACTCCCACTCATTTTCTATCAGAAGATAATTGGGCCCTAGTGTGGGAGACGGGGAAGTTCATTCTCTGGCTGCATAGCCTTATGCATTGCTAAGAACTGGGGCAGAGGTGAAGTATTACAGAAAGGAGGAAGGAAAGTAGGGTACAGTTAGCAGCCACGAGGGCCTAATTCGTAGCTGAAGCTCTGAACCCTCCTCTCCCCTTCCTGCCACAAACTCTGTTTACTAACCCACTTATATGGTCTTTTTAACTGAGGAAATAACCTGGAGCAACCAGTCTATACAGGATCAGGAGGACAGAGGCTCCAAGATGTAGATTATATGATGTGTTTGCATCTACTAAGAAGAGATTTTCAGCTTTGTCAGGAAGGTTTGTGAAGGCATTAAGGAAGGGGAAATGAAGAAAATGAAACGATCATTAACTCCAGGGAAACAAAAAGTTGCACAAGAAAGGAAATGTAATCATAGTATACTATGTGGCTGAGCTGTGAATATTATCTACGAAGGTATAATAACATAAACAATAAAAATTATTTTATCCAAAAAGAGTATAGATAAGTACACTGGGAGGATGAGGACAAGATGCATGTGTTCGGGAGAGGAGGGCAAAGGGTATAAGAGAAAAATCAAGGTCAGGCACGGTGGCTCACGCCTATAATCCTAGCACTCTGGGAGGCCAAGGCAGGAGGATCGCATGAGCTCAGGAGTTCGAGACCAGCCTGAGCAAGAGTGAGACCCTGTCTCTACTGAAAATAGAAAAAATTAGCCAGTCAACTAAAAATAGAAACAAACAAAAAAATTAGCCAGGTGTGATGGTGACGCCTGTAGCCCCAGTTACTCGGAACGCTGAGGCTGGAGGAGGCAGGAGGATCGCTTGAGCCCAGGAGTTTGAGGTTGCTGTGAGCTAGGCTGATGCCATGGCACTCACTCTAGCCCGGGCAACAGAACCAGACTCTGTCTCAAAAAAAAAAAAAAAAAAGAGAGAGAGAGAGAAATCAAGAAATTGCTGCATTAGCATGTTGTTTAGAATCTTGCCATTGGAAGAATAATCCATGGACCAACAACATGGGCATTACCAGGCAGCTTATTAGAAACGTAGAATCTTGGAACCTGCCCCAGGCCTGCTGCATCAGAACCTGTATATTAACAAGATCCTGGGATGGTTTTCACGTTGCTTAAAGTTTGAGAGACCCTGACTTAGAAAGAAAATAGCAACAGAAAGGACAGCTAAGAATTGAATTCATTGCCTCATTTAGGAAGAAAACAGCTGGAGTACAGAGTGGTGGAGTACCACTAATTTTTTATTTAAGTCCTGTAGTTTGAGTTTTTAACTATGTGGAAGATTTATTTTGTTGAAAAAAGGTAAATTATGTGCATGATTTCAAATCCCAACAGTGCAAAAGTGAATGCAAAGTCTTCCTCCTATTAGAGACCTGGGTCTCCCCTTGCCTTGTCGACAATTTCTAGCATATCCTTCCAGAACATTTCTCTGCATATCCAGCCTTTGTATACGTGGCCGTCCTGTTTATTTAATTTTTTTTTTACAGATAAGAGCACATGCAATGCACTTTTGGGCATCTTGCTATTTTCACTCGATAATATCTTGGAGATTATTCCATATAAGTACATATAGATCTGCTTAATTCGTTTATAGGTTGCTTTTATAAGCTATTACAGGATGCCTAGTATGGTAATTTATTTAACTGCTCCCCTACTGATGGGAAATCAGGTTGTTCCCAGTCTTCTTCTGTTACACACAATGCTACAATAAGCATTTTGTAACCACAATGTAGCGAAGGGCTAAGGGCATAGAATGCCTGGAATTGGAAACCCAGGGCTGCTACTAAGGCCAATTATTTTATCTTTATGGACCTCAGTTTCCATAGCTGTGAAATGGGGATAAAAATGATACGGATGGTACCTACCATGTGCATTCATATTCTAGGCACAGGGGGCTCAGTAATGAACAAAACAGATAAACAGATAAACGTCCCTGCCCTTGTGGAGTTATATTCTTGTGGCTGGAGACAGATGATAAACAAGATAAATTAATAAAATATGTGATGTTGTAATCGGCTCCCCCATTGAACAAATTTCAATGACCCCCATAGAATCCTCTCCCCTAACTAACTGCTTGACTTTTTGAGTTGTTTCCCAGAAATGGTGGATTTTCTGCAAGACAAAGGAGCTGAGATTCCGAAGGCCCCTGGGTCAACTTCCTGACAAGATGCACGATCCCCCAACAACCTGCCCCCAGTGCACAGTAGCATCTTGTTAGTTACACCACGACTTGCCCCAAGGCACCTGGCCCCCTCCTTTTAAACCCCGTGATCTCCCTTAGAGAGATGGATTTGAGGCAGCTACTCCTGTTCTCCTGACAAGACGTCTGTGGTTCCTCTCTTCCTTGGCAACCCTCATTGTCTCCATAATTGGATCTTTCTGTGATGGGCAACCGGACCCAGATGGAAACAATGGTAAGTACAACAGGAGGTGGAGCAGGGAAGAGGGATGGAGTGGGAGGTTTGCAAGTTTAGATAAGGGGGTTGTGGATGGCCTCACTAATACAGTGACACTTGAGTGGCCCAGACCTGAAGGAGATGAGTGGAGAGCTATGCAAATACTTGGAGGAAAAGCATTCCAGGCAAAGGAACAGGGACGGGGAACTCACTACCACCCGTGACAGCTTTAGGCAATGCAAAGACCTCCCTGTGCCTTCAGCCTCCTAGCCCTTTGTCTGTCCTTAGGGACTCATACAAAATAAGTAGAATCCCTCCCCTGAGGCAGCTGTTCCATCAGCTGCCAGCAAGAGGGCTGCTCCTGCCATGTGACCCCGTGTTGTGAGAAAGCTTCCCAAAGAACTGCAGTGGCACCTTAGTGGTCTCAGGGAAGGAGCTGGATTCTCAACCCAGTGGGGTCAGTCCCTCGCCACGGGGGACTCTGCCCCCAGGTCTGGATTCTTCTTCTGGAGAGGTCTGTGGCATGAAGGAGGAATCAGGAGAGAGAGGGGGCTGGGAATGCCATCTTTGGGAAGGCAGACTTGGGTGGCCTCCAGAGAAAGTTGGTGGCCCGGGCCAGCAAACCTCAGCACTCTTGCTGGGTGTGCAGACCTCAGCAAGGCGGGTCTTGGATCTGCGAGAGCAGCACTCTTAGGCTTCGTGGAGCCCTCCTTCTGAAGCCAGTAAGATCAGTTCCAGTATTTCTCTGTAGACGTCTTTAAGATGCAGGCAATCTAATTAAAAGAGGAAGAGAAGTGCCGGAGAGAGTTTGTTTCGAGGAGGCATTGGAGGGCAGGCGTGCTCTTTAACTCAGAATATGTTTCTTTGGGAGGACTTTGGGTGGATTGAGCACGTGATAGTGTTATCAAATGCCTGGCACTCGTCCCCAAGGTTGCATCAGAAGAACGAGGACAAGTGGTTGAGAAAAAGGAAAAAGGTTTCTAAATTTGCCAGCAAATGAAGAAAATGGCAGACTCCTGCCTTAAAGTACCAATTCCCCATCACAAACAGAAATACAGAGCTTTTAAAGGGAGGGTTTTCAGTTGCAGGCTATTAGTTGATGATTCTGATCCATCCCATCTCTGGGGAAGGCAGTCTCTTGACCTCCGCCCAGGACTTCTGCACGTACGTACAGTTCCAGTTGAACCATCTCCTGTAGCTCAAAGAACAAAGGACACTTCCTTGCCCCTCTGGACCACTGGCCTGAGTCAGGGATGCAGGTTTTAGCTCTCCAAAAGGAGTGGGGGAGATTTTAAAGAGATGGAATTTCAGGCCATTCTCTCTGTTACAGTGGGAGGGCTAAAGCCCCCTTAAGCCACCACACCGTGGCACGAGCATTGCCCCAGGGTCAAGTCTACCACGTTTGCACAGTCTCGGCCTCAGCATTTCAAAGGTGAGTACAAAAGGAGTAGGTTTGAGCTTAATACCTGGCACAGGGGAATTTTATTCTTTTTTTTATTCTTTTTTTTTTTTTTTTTTTGAGAGAGAGTCTTGCTCTGTCACCCTGGCTAGAGTGCCATGGCGTCAGCCTCGCTCACAGCAATCTCAAACTCCTGGGCTCAAGCAATCCTCCTGCCTCAGCCTCCCAAGTAGCTGGGACTACAGGCATGCACCACCATGCCCGGCTAATTTTTTATATATATATATTTTTAGTTGTCCAGCTAATTTCTTTCTATTTTTTTAGTAGAGATGGGGTCTCGCTCTTGCTCAGGCTGGTCTGGAACTCCTGAGCTCAAACGATCCATCCGCCTCTGTCTCCCAGAGAGTTGGATTACAGGCGTGAGCCACCGCACCCAGCCTGGAATTTTAAATTACCGAGGAAAAGATGGGTCCTTGGAAAAATAGAAAACTGTACTCTCAGTCATTAGATAACTCACTCCTTAAGGCCTAGGAAACAACAGATGATCAGAGATTTCAAAGTTAAAAATAAAACTATAAAATAATTAGAAAAAAATTTGAATGATTAAAAAAAATAATCTCAACTGGAAAGGCATTTCCAGATGAGCAACCAAGTTCAGAAATCATAAATTTGACTATAAAAATATTAAATATTGTCCACACAGCAAAAACTACCACAAAATAAAAACAAATAGCAAACTGTTTTTAAATTGTGTCACACAAAGGACAGATAAAGGCTCATTTCCGTAAATCAAAATCAGCTCGCACAAATCAGAAAGAAAAAGACCGTGAACCCCATGGAAAAAAGAGCAGAGATTGTAAACTGGCAGTTCCAGAAACACAGAAACAGTAAGTACGTGGGAAAATAGTCAACTTCTCTCATTACTAGAAGGTCTTTGCACTTCCTGTTTCTTTGCCAGGAGCCTTCTTCCTCCAGGTTGTAAAGCAGCTTGCTACTCCATTCCTTCAGTTCCACGTCACTCAAGAATCTAAGGGCGGGGGGAGGGGCAGAAAGAAAAAATGAAAGACTCTAAGTTAGAATAGCTCAATGGGAAGGACTGTCCAAGGTGATCTGGGCTAAGCATCCTGAGATTAGGCTGGTTTTGATCTTGATCCTAAAAATAAGCAGAGACCCATGACGGCAAGGGAGAGACATGATCAGATTTGTGATTTGGAAAGATTGCTCTGGGGGTGCAGGATGGTGAGGGGGACCCATGCAGGAGAAGGGTCAGTGGTCCAGGCTAATGGTGACATTGCCCTGGACCAGATTGGTGGCAGTGGGAATGGGGAGAAGTGGATGAATGAGGATGACTTCTGGCGTGGAGATTTTGCCAGTCACTGAAACAGGGAGTACCAGAAGAGGATGTGGAAGGCAAGCTGGGCCTCAAGGGCCCCAAGGGGGCCGTGGAAGCGTCCAGGTGGGGCCATGGAAGCGTCCAGGTGGGGCCATGGAGCAGGAAGTTAGATGCACAGAACCGACTGCAAGGGGAGGTTGGGGCTGTGGATACAGCATATGTGTGGAGACAGGGTGCGGGCACCATTGACCAGATCCAGTGTGGGGTGAGAGGAAATGAGGACCTAGGATCCAACCTTGAGGATCCCCAACATTTAACTGCAGCTTAGCATGGAAGGAGCCTGCAAAGGGGATGGGGGAGGGGAAGCCAGCATCACAGAAGTCAGCTTTGCAAGAGAAGGGAGAGTCAACAGTGCCAAGTGCCATTGCAAGGCCGGGGTAGACAAAGACTTTTTAAAAGTCCACTGGATTTAACTTTGCTGTTGGAGGTAACTAACGCAGGATTTCTCACCCTCAGCACTGTTGACACTCCGGCTGGATAATTCTGTGTTTCGGGCCGGCTGTTCTGTGCCCCAGAGGATGGTTAGCAGCAGCCCTGGCCTTTACTCACTAGATGATGGTGGCACCCCATAGCCCAGTTGTGACAGCCAAGATTGTTTCCAGACATTGCCCAATGTCCCCTGGAGGGCAAAACGTCCTGGTCGAGAGCCTCTCCCTTGGCAATGTGCTTTGGGTAGGCATGCAAATGGAGGCAGTGACATTGCATAGTTCTTTCTAGAAGTTTGCTTGTAGAGAAGAAACGAGAAATAAGGTAGTGCATGGAGCGGGTAAGGGAGAGTTACTTTATTACTTTTTGAAGAGGGGGGAACCTTGAAATATCTAAATATCGATGAACTGTCAAGCTTTTGGATTTTTTTGGCCACCCTTTGATGGTGAAAAATAGCCTCTCCATATGCGTTTGATGTGCGTTTCTCTTATCATCCGTGAACTTGGCATCTTTTCCTAGGTTTTAGGGGGAATTTTTCTTTAGAGACTGCCTTTTAAAATGTTCTTTGCTCATTTTTCTCTTGGGTCATTGATCTTTTTCTTATTAATTTCCAGAATTCTGTATCTTAGGCAGAATAGCCCTTCCTTTGTGATAGGAGTTGCAAATACTTTCCCCCTAGTTTGTCATCTTTCTTTTGACTCCAGTGGGGTAAAAGAGACACAGCTTCTTGTGTGCATTTCTGAGGGCCTGTGCAAACTGGTGCCATGCCTGTGATTGGCGGTTTGGCATTGTCTATCAAAACTCCAGATGCATTCACCCATTGACTCAGCAGTCTCACTTCTGGGATTTTTTTTTTCCTGATCAAACAGCTCAGATTGTATTTTTTTTCTTTCATTTATTGATTTTCCTGAACACTTCCGGGAATTTATGCTCCTTGACATCAATGAAAATATGTGTGTGTGCGTGTGTGTTGGTTGGTGTTGTTGACTTTTTTCTTGTAAGACTGGAAGTAGCCCAGGAGGTCTCAACAGGAGACTGATGAAATAAACTATGGTACATCCATAAAATGGAGTATTTTGCTGCTATAAAATAATGAAGAAAGTTTCTATGTACTGTAATGAAAAGATCTCCAGGATATACTATTAACTGAAAAAAGCAAGAGGAACAAGAGTATATGTAGTGTGCCATTTTTGTATAAGACCTGGGGGAAAATGGGCAATATAACAATATATTTGTATTTGTATAAAAACACAAATATAAATAAAGTATATTTGGGAATAAAGTAAAAGGTGGTTACCATAGAGGGATTGGGGTGTGAAGAATATGGGAACAGGGATGGCAAATGTAAGTTTATTTTTGTTTTTAGTCTTTTTTTTTTTTGAGAGAGAGTCTTGCTCTGTCACCCTGGCTAGAGTGCTGTGGCATCATCATAGCTCACAGCAACCTCAAACTCCTGGGCTCCAGTGATCCTCCTACCTCAGCCTCCCAGGTAGCTGGGACTACAAGTGTGTGACACCACACCTGGCTAATTTTTTCTACTTTTTTAGTAGAGACAGGGGTCTCACTCTTGCTCAGGCTGGTCTCAAACTCCTGGCCTCAAGTGATCCTCTTGCCTTGGCCTTCCAGAGCGCTAGGATTACGGGCGTGAGCCACCTTGCCTATCCTAGTCTATTTTTTTTAAAAAATGTGAATTATCTACTTTTTAAAAAGTTAATGAGATGGATCCAACTGAGAGAAAGTGGTTGAAAATATACAAGAAGTTCCTGAGAAGGTGGGAGGGTGCAGGATTCAAGGCCCAGGTGTAAGTGTAGGTATTTGCCTCAGTTTCCCCATCCATAAAATGGGGGTTCTCGAGCTAACCATGAAAAGCACTTGGCACTGACCTTTGTCAAACTTAACTCTTGTCTCTTTGCTGAGGTCCAGGGCAGACTGGGCTCAGAGCCACCGGGCAAATGCCGGCCTTGGGAACGGCCCTTGTCTACGACTCCTCCAAGTGCCACTCAGGAGGACAGTCAGTGGTCAGCGAAGAGCCTGAGCCCTTCCATGAGCCTCACTGTGGGGAAGGGAGGGAGACCTCCAGCAAAGCTGGGGGAGGGAGCCTGCAGGCCTGGCGCCATCTCTCTGTGAGTCCACCCACACCCTTCTTCAGCTCCACCAAGCCCACGATGGGGACAGATTGGCCCTAAATTTAGCTAAAAAGCAGCCCCAGAAGGAGCTTTTGAGAAGCAAAATGAACAGCAGCAGGCATCGATACCTTAAGCCCTTTGGTTTACAAAAAAGGAAACTGAGACTGAGAAAGGGCAGGGGCGTGTACTTCCAGAGCTTCGCTGCAAGGTAGGCCTGACTTCTGCTAGTAAGTGTGTACTACGGACTGAAACGTGTCCTCATCCCCGCCAGATTCGTACGTTGAGGCCCTAACGCCCAGGACCTCCGAATGTGACTGTATTTGGAGACAGGGCATTTAAAGAGGTAACTAAATTAAAATGAGGGCATATGGGTGGGCCCTAATCCCATAGGACTGTGTCCGTACAAGAAGAGGAGATTAGGACAGATACACAGTGGGAAGATGCTGTGAGGACACAAGGAGAAGATGCCACCTACAAGCCAAGGAGAGAGGTCGCCGGATAAACTAACCCTACCCACACCTTGATCTGGGACTTCTAGTCTCCAGAATTGTGAGAAAATAAATTTCTCTTGTTTAAGCCACCTACCTAGTCGGAGGTACGACATCCCTTGGTATCCGTGAAGGATTGGTTCCAGGACCGCCCCCCCTTGCCAAAATCTACAGATGCTCAAGTCCCTGACATTAAGTGGGCTGTAGCATTTGCAAATAACCTACGTACATTCTCCAGTGCACTTTAAATCATCCCTAGTTTACTTATAATACCTAATGTAAAGGATATGGAAATAGTTGTTATATTGTATTGTTTTTTAGTTTATATATTTTTTACTGTTGTATTGTTATTTTAAAAAACTTGTCAGGGCTGGCGCCATGGTGCGCGCCTGTAATCCTAGCACATTGGGAGGCCAAGGCAGAAGGATCTCTTGAGCCCAGGAAGTTGAGGTTGCAGTGAGCTATGATGATGCCACTGCACTCCAGCCTGGGCCACAGAGCGAGACCCTATCTCAATAAATAAATAAATACAATTTTCAAATATTTTAGATCCATGGTTGGTTGCATCTGTGGATGGAGAGCCTGAGGTACAAAGAGCCACCCGCACTTTGTTACAGCGGCCCTACAAACTAAAGCAGTGCATCTCCCATTCGTGTCAACAACATCTGGAGGTGGGCAGCCCAAGACGCTATGGCAGTGTCGCAGAGACGCAAGCTCCACTTTCTCTTCCACCTTCCACCAATTTTCAAAGTCACCTCTTGGGCCAAGATGGCTGACGGAGCTGCCTTATTGCAGCCACAAGGAAGAAGGGACAAAGCGCGTGTCCCTCCCTCTGAAGGCAACTTCCTGCAAGTCCCACAGAGCAGTTTTGCTGACATCTTATTGGCCACCACTTAGTCACACGATGACAACTGGCCTCGAGGGGGCCTGGGAAATGTGCCCAGCTAAGAGTAAGGGTTTACTCCCAAGGAGGAGGGGAAGAATGCGTGCTGGGGGAAGTGCCCAGCAGTCTCTGCACAGGCTATCATCACAGACCGCACGCCAAGGGTGCGTGAAGAACTCTTGACTTTTCCCATAACCCAGCAGAATTTCTATTGCAAGCTAGGATGGCACTTCCACTTTTCTTTGTGAATGTGTCTGTTTCCTCAGTGGCTTTTGCAGTGCCAAGCTGTGCTGGGCAGTGTCCGTCCTGAAGTTCTCTGTCCGTGCAGGTGTGCCCGAGACATTACCCTCAGCCATGGGCCCTTGGCCTTCGGCTCTCTCAGGCTGCCCAGTTTCTGTGCAGTGGCTTCGGCCTCTCTGGCCATGCTCAAGGCTCAGAGGTCATTCTGCTGCCCCTGCACCTGCTGAAAACCAGGGCGTTGTGTGAGGCATTCTCCCCATCTGCTCTTGACCTTCTACAACCTCTCTCTGGGGTCTCACTGCTTTTCCCCCAAGAAGTAGGGTTCGGAGCTTCTCCCTCTGAGACTTCCCAAACTCCCTCTCTTTTTCCCCATTACCTCTTCTCTGCCTGTCTTTTCTTCCCCTACCCCAGGGGAATCTGAAGGTGGCAGCCCTATTTTTGGGCTTTATGTTTCTCCAGTAAGGATTTAAGCTACTGGGACACAAAAACCAGAAATTCATGAATTTTATTCCTGCTTCCCACTCTCTTACATTCCTCTCCTGGGGTGATAAGGACAGGTTTTGACTTCATAGGAGGAAAGAAAAAAGAATATAAAGATTCAGGAAATTCAAAAGAACATAAGTTCATGTCTCAAAAAAATATGATCCTGCCATATTTACAATAAATTGTTCTGTGGTTGACACTATTTGGCATTCCTCACTCCCTTCTCTCTTGCTATTGCCACTGTACGATCTAGAAAAGCTAAATGTTTCCTCTTCCAGTCTCTCTTGTAGCTTATTCAGGCCGTATTTCCCAATTCTGCTCCCATAAGATGGGAGCGGAAGTCTGCTTGAGGTTTACAGGAAGGGGATCAGACCAGCCTGAGCAACATAGTGAGACCCCATCTCTACAAAAAATAGAAAAAATTAGCCGGTTGTGGTGGTACATGCTTGTAGTTCCAGCTACTGGGGAGGCTGAAGCAGGAGGATCGCTTGAGCCCAGGAATTTGAGGTTGCAATGAGCTATGGTGATGCACTGCACTCTAGTCCAGGCAACAGAGAGAGATCCTGTCTCCAACTTCATCCCCTAAGCAAAAAAACAAAAACAAGCAAGGGAGCCAGGTGTGGCTACCATCATCCCTTTCCTTCTGCTTCCAACTTGGAATGTGAACACAATGCCTGGAACTACAGCAGTCATTTTGCCACCATGAGGGCAAGGCTAAGGGAATCATAGAAGCCATGGCACAATTGAGCAGCTGTGTCTATACAGTACCATTTATTTACTATTAAACAAGAAAAATAAACTCCATTTTTGTTACTTGCTGCTGCAAGTATTCCTAATGTATATAACTTTAAGTTAGCACGAGTGCCTTTCTTTTTATTGTCACAAACAGTGACAGGTATCTTGAATTCTGAACCCCATGGATGCAAGACAGTTCCTAACCATCCCTCTGTCCTAGTAAGCCCAGGTCCAGCTACCAGTTCTGTCCCAGTGTCCCCATGCCAAGCTCTATTTTTCAGATTGAGTCATGTGGGTACTGAATGGAAAATCTCAGTTCTTCAGGCAGGCTGGAGGATGGAGATCATCCTCAACTATTGTCACCCTTGGGACCCACCCCCTCTCCTTGGCACCCTGTCTGAGCAGCAGAGGCCTCAGAAACTGCGTGTTTGAAGAAAATCCAGACCTGTCTACTAAAAGTCTTCTATAGGATATGTCATTGCTGTGCTTGGAATGTTTGTGTCCCTCCAAAATTCACATATTAAAACCTAACCCCCATGGTGATGGGATTAAGAGGTGGGGCCTTTGGGGGGTGATTAGATTACAAGATTCAAAGGATGAATGGGATTAGTGCCCTTATGAAAGATGTTTGAGAGAGCCCGTTTGCCCTTCTGCCATGTGAGGACACAGCAACAAGGTGGCATTTGTGGCGAATGGGCCCTCACCAGACACCAAGTATGCCAGCACCTTGACCTTGGACTTCCCAGCCCCCAGAACTGTGATCAGTAAGTTTCTGTTGTTTATAAATTAGCCAGTCTAAGGTGCTTTGTTATAGCAGCCCGCGTGGACTAAAGCAGTCATGATGTACTGCACAGGTTCCTGACTGCTCCAAGGGAAGGTGCCAGGCTAAGAGCTCCCCTTCTTTGAGGAGAAGTCACTTTGCTAGTCCCTCACTTTTGTGTCCTCCCTCAGCTGAAGTCACCAGGGCCTGGAAATAGAGGCATGACAGAGTACAGATACATTCAGTGTGTGGGACATGTATACCATGGACTTCAAATCAGATTCTGGCCAGCTCGAAAGCAATGGCCCAAGCCACACCAATCAGAATAAGTCCTAGGACTCTTTCCAGAACAATTCAGGAAGAGAAGCTTTCTTTCCTTTAGACTTAATCCTGAGAGGATGACCCCTTAGAATAGCCAGGATCCATCCGTAGGGGTAAGCATGCCCAAAAGTAAAGCAAAAGCTAACAGAGAGACCAAGTACCCAGGACATGGTAAGAGCCCCTGGATCAGGCTATACCTGAAAGCCACCTACACCTAGACTTTTAGTATATGTGAATCAGAATATATCCCTGTTTTGTTAAAGCCAATTTGAATTGCTTTTCTCTCTTAAAAGTCTTGAGAATTTCAGCCCATGACAAACATTGTGATATGCGGACATTTAGGCTGAAAACAAAGCCAAAACTGCCTGCAGTCAGATCCATTGCTATGCACTGATTGACCACAGGCTGAATCCAAAGTGTTCCTGGGAGAATTTATGTACACATAGCTTTTCCTGGTGTTTGTACTCTGCCTTGTCTCTGAGGGTTTCCCAGACCATTGGGTTTGGCCCAAAGTACATCTCTCTGCACTCCACGTTTGTCAGTGCAGTGCATTTGGCACTGAAGTGTGTGCCATCTCATCTGTTATTGTCCTGAGCTGGTCTTTAAATCTTGGCAAACTTGGGCTGCTCTTCAACTTTTCTCTTTTGATGTCAATTCCTCCAGGCCAGGGACTGGCTCCTATTGATTTAATTTTTCCACACAGCTCTTAGCACAGGGCTCAGAACACAGATGGAAATTTTGGGTGGCAGCATGGGTTGATGGAAGAACCCTGGCTCTACTACTTACTAGCTGGACGATCTTTGGCAAGTTACTTAACTATTTTGAGCCTTATGAGAGTTGCAAAGACTAAACACCATAACGTGTCTTAATCCATTTGGGCTACTATATCAAAGGATAGACTGGGTAGCTTATAAACAACAAAAATGTATTGCTCTCAGTTCTGGAGGCTGGGAAATCCAAGATCAAGGTGCTGGAAGATTCGGTCTGGTGAGGGCCTGCTTTTTGGTTCATATATGGCAGCTTCTGGCTGTGTCCTCACATAGTGTAAGGGGCAAGGCAACTCTCTGGGCCTCTTTTACAAGCTTACTCAACCCATTCATGAGGACTCCACCTCTATGACCAAATCACCTCCCAAAGACCCTATGTCCTAATACCATCACATTGAAGGGTAGGATTTCAACGTATGAATTTAGGGGATATACAAACATTCAAACCATAACTATATGCCATTCATTTGTTTGTTTACTCAATAATTGTTTATTGAGTGCACAATCTACATCAGGCATGGGGCTAGGGACTGAAAATACAATGGTGAGTGTATCAGTTAAGATACACTTTGGTTGGTTGCAAGCAATAGTGGCAAACCCAGTTTCTTTTTTCTTCTGGTACGCGATTATACTATATATCTTAGCCTCCTCTGCAGTTGAGTGGTGCCATATCACTAAGTTTTGGCCAACGGAATTTGGGCAGAAGTGATATATGTCACTTCTAGGCCTTTCTCCTGAAACACCTCCAGGAGAAGATCTGAAACAGGTCCAAAGACCTATAGGAAGGATGAGCCCCAAGATGTAAAGGGCCTGGGTCCCTGAACGACTATGTGGAGCAGAGCCCCACTGCCGACCCACCGTGACTGTAACGTGAACGAGAAATTGACTTTTTTTGTGTTAAGCTACTGGGATTTTAGGTTGTTTGCTATAGCAGCATAGCCTACTCTGATATCAACTGTGGACAACTTAAGCAAAAGTAGATTTCTTGGAAGCAAATGGGCCACTCATGCAGTCAACAGGAGGCTTGAAAATGGGCAGCTCCAGAGGCTAGAAAGGAGGACTGGTCACATAGAGCTGGCACTGCTGGAGCCATCATCCAACCGTTTCAATCTCTTTGTCTCCATATTAAAATTCCTGGAAAGGAGGGCTCATTTGGCCTAGTTTTGATTATATGCCACTGCCCTGGGTTAGAGGATAGCAGACCTTTGATTTCAATCCCTGCTAACCGTATTTAATGAGAGGGGGAAACGTCGAGAGGGAATTGGGGGAAGATGAATGACAGGGAGGCTGAAAACAAGTGCTGCACACAGTGAGCGCACACCTTTCCCTTTTAGAGCTCTCAGCCCTTGGGAGGCCCATACTAATCACACGCTCCCACACAAGTGGTACAATGGACGGGAATGACCTCCATGATGGAGACGTACAGGCCAACCAGACTTGCTAAGGCTCAGAGGTCAAGGAGAACTTCCCAGAGGAGGTGATACTTGAACTGGGGCTTGAAAAGTAAGAGGAGGGCCGGGCGCGGTGGCTCACGCCTGTAATCCTAGCACTCTGGGAGGCCGAGGCGGGAGGATCACTCAAGGTCAGGAGTTCAAGACCAGCCTGAGCAAGAGTGAGACCCTGTCTCTACTGAAAATAGAAAGAAAGTATATGGACAACTAAAAATATATAGAAAAAATTAGCTGGGCATGGTGGCGCATGCCTGTAGTCCCAGCTACTGGGGAGGCTGAGGCAGAAGGCTGAGGCTCAAGGAGGCTGAGGCAAACTCCTTGAGCCCAGGAGTTTGAGGTTGCTGTGAGCTAGCCTGACACCATGGCACTCTAGCTCTGGCAACAGAGTAAGGCTCTGTCTCAAAAAAAATAAATAAATAAAAAGAAAAGAAAAGTAAGAGGAATATGCTATGTAAAGAGAGAGGGGCATGGCAGAGGAAAGAACACATGCCAAGGCCAGGAAATGTAAATTTCTCTCCTCTTCCTCCTCACTGAGTGTGCAAAGGCTGAAGCATTTGAGTTTTAGTTTTCTCTAGAAAATGGGAAAAGGGAAATGAAATTAACATGATTTGCCAATGATGCAGCTTTATATCTGGAAAGCGAATCTGTTGCAAAATGAGCATTAAAAATATTCAGTTAGTTAGCAGGGTCAAAAATTAAAATAAGGAAATCAATAGCTTCCTATTTATACCAACACCAACCACTTAGAGGAATAATGGAAGCGGTGACCCCATTTACAATAGCAACACAAAAGGTAATGGGCCTAAGAATAGACTTAACAAGAAATGCTTAAAATCTATACGAAGGGAACTTTAAAATGCTGCCGAATGCTGCAAAAGAAGACTAGAACTCATGGAACGGCAGATTCATACTCGAAAGAGAAAGGTGAACAGCATAAAGATGCCACTTCTCCCTCAGATGATCTATACAATTAATGCTATTGCAATTAAAAATAATTCTCCACCTGTTAAAAGCTCACCAATTCTTTAAGGCTCAGCTCAAATTCAGACTCCTGGTCAGAATTTATTGCTCATAGTTCATTGACCTTTATTCTGCTTTTGGCCTTTTATTAAGATTTGTGGCTGATACATGTGACTCCCCTTTAAGAATAAGTACTTTTGGAAGGTAAGGATTCTCTCTCACCTGTCTCCATGCAATGGTGACCTTGAGACCCAGGAGGCTTGGAGCCACAGGATTTCCCAAAGATCAGGCAGGCTTTTTCTGGAGTGCAGAAGAAGCTTCCGAGTCCCTTCTCCTGGTCTCCTTGTCCCCTGCTGGCTGCGACCTTGGACTTGCCACCTGATTCTGCTTCTTGCCATCACCCCTGGTGGGACATGGTGTTGCCTACTGGTGTCCTGGAGTTTAAACTTGGCCAGTTCTGGACACTTCTTTTGTTCCATGCACCAGGTCCTCGCAACTGGCCTGGCCTCTTTCTGGGAACTAAGTCACCTTAGTCTGCCTCTGGTTTGGGTTTGGCTTCTTCTATCTCAAACAACAGCCTGGATTCATAAAAACCTCGCACTATACACCAAAATAGACTCCAAGTAGATCAAAGATTACCTGTTTAAAAAAAAAACTATAAAAGTAATTGAAGAAAGCACGGACAAATTCCTTTACAACTTTGGCAGGGGAGTATCCTTTCTAATCATCACTCAAGATCCAGAAGCCATAAAAGATTGCTTCATTCAACTATGAAAAATAAATTTAAAACAACCCAAGTGCCCATCAATACATAAGTGGATTAATAAAATATGGTATATGTATACCATGGAGTACTACTCAGCCACAAAAAACAATGGTGATTTGGCACCTTTTATATTATCCTGGATAGAGCTGGAACCCATTCTCCTAAGTGAAGTATCCCAAGAATGGAAAAATAACCACAACACGTACTCACCATTAAATTGGTTTTAACTGATCAACACCTAAGTGCACATATAGGAATAACATTCATCGGGTGTCGGGCAGATGGGGGGAGAAGGGACGGGTGTATACACACCTAATGAGTGCAATGCGCACTGTCTGGGGGATGGACATGCTGGAAGCTCTGACTCAGGTGGGACAAAGGCAATACACGTAACCTAAACATTTGTACCCCCATAATATGCTGAAATAAAAAAGAAAAATAAATAAATTAAAAACTTGGGTTTTTTGGTTTGTTTTTCTGTTTTTTTTTTGTCTTTTCACTGACTTGAGATAAAAACTTCTTCATGAAAAAAAAGCAGAACCAAAATCAAAAGAAAAACAACTATCTGAGAAACATATTTGCAAGTCATATCACAAATGATCTCCCTATTAAATAAGAACTCCTAGAAATTGAGATAAAAGAGTCCAACAACTCAATAGAAAAGAGGAGTAAAGTACATAATCAGACAGTTCACAAAAAAAATTGTGATGACACTGAGATACTATTTTTTACCTCTCAGATTGGCAAAAATCCAGAAGTTTGACAATATATACTCTTAGCCAGTCTACATGGAAATAGATACGTGTTGCTGGTAGGAGCGCATGGCTCCTATGGAAGGTGATTTGGCACAATCTACCAAAAACACAAAGGCATTTATCCTTTGACCCAGCAATCCCACTTTTGGAACTTTATCCTATAGACAGACCTGCACACTTATAATAAATACATGTATACATAAGGTTATTTTTACAGCGTTGGTTTTGTTAGTAAATGAATGGAAACCATATTAGCTTAGGTCACAAGCTCACTCCTGACACCAAGGGTTAGGGTCAGCCCCACCCACACTTCAAGAACCGAGTGTCAAGGAGGGATGGTCCTTCACAGGAAAACTGGGATTATCAGAAGAAGGATTGTGGGGAAAAAAGCAGAAAGTGTGAAAAAAAAGCAGGAAGGTTTTAGGTTTTTTGCTATGGAGTGTGTGATGTAAGACCTCTCTTCCGTATCCCTATGAAATCTTCAGTAAAGGTAGCGCCCTATGGCATTGGTGTTGGGTTTCTCAGTTGAGGGTAGTACTGCCCCCAGGAGCATTGAAAATGGGGGATGGTTTTATTTCTTGAAGTGACTGCTGGGGTTGAGGGACATGATCTTACTGATTGGGTGACCAGAATCATTCCGAAATGGTAAATTATCTCTTGCACAAGGTCAATGGCATCCACTGCTTTGACTGGAGTGAATTGCTTTGGGAAACTTAAAGATGTGCTGAGTTTTACATCCAGGTTGACAGTGGGAAAAAAAGAGAGCCACCAGGAGCCAGAGGACAAAGAAACAGCTGACACCTGGGTTGCACCTGTATTTAAGCCTTTGATTATATTGTAGCTACATGATTTCATGAATCTTTTTTATATCTTCCCTCATTACAGCCCAGATTTATTTCCTCATTTGTCATCTGCTTCATAATAAGTTGTCCTTTCAGTTTTCAGCATTTACTTTTTATTAGTTCTAATCTGCATATAAAATAGAGGTATTTTGCACTCAAATTGTATTCATTTATCCAAGGACCAGGACTCATCTTTTCTTTTGTCACATCATGTCTTTGGATCTATTTGTGATCTTGTATTATCCTCACTATTTTCATTTGCCATTAAAAAAGGAATTATTGTTCAATAACACACTGAATTTCCTAAATTTAGATCTTGTCTGGGAAATAATCTAGATAAAAATAACTATTGCACACACTGTTCAGAATTGAGGTATTGTAATTTCACAGTTTTTTTTCTATTCATAATCTATATACCCTGCTTTATTGCTTCATAATTTCTTCCAGCTCTCACTGCTTTACCTTGCCCTATCTCAGGAGGTTGACCTCTGTGAACTACATCACCAGGCTCCTTTGCTGTCTGGTTTCCAGTTGGATTTACCCAATGGGACCGCCAGCAGGAGATTACAGAGTGGGAGGAGAGTGAGGTCAGAATATTTATTTATTCCACTGTCTTTCTCCCTGCAGGATGACCTTGGCTGGCTGCTTCCCTCAGCTGCTCTCACAAAATTCTTCCTTTCCAGATTCTGGCAAACAATTCCCCCTCTTGTCCCCTGAGGCTCAGGAGCACTAATAGTCCTGCTGCTAGACCTGGGGTATCCTTCGTAGGGTTTCCTTATGCTTTGCTTTTTTTAATTTTTTTTTATTTTGTTTCTTATTTATTTTTTCAGAGCCAAATGTCAGTAGCTTTGCTCTTTTTAAATAGTCCCCTTGTCAATTCTTTAAATCCTAATTTGAGTTTCCTGATAGAACCAGGCTGATACAAGTACCTACCCAGCCAAGCAAGTACTAGAATTCTTCCTATTTTATGAATGAGGAAATGAGGTTACAAAGAGTTTAAGAGACTTGCTCAAAGGCCACACAGCTACTTACAAGCCTGAGTAAAGACTCAACCCGGAGAGTCTGGCTACAGAGTTTCAAGGCTTTCAAAGGCTTTGACTGCAGAGTTCATTCCCATCACCTACAGAGGGTGCTAGACTGTCATCCTTGCTCCCCTCTTTCATTAAATCCATACTGAGTGACGCTGTTACTCCTATGTCTGTTGAGAAACGGACATGTTTCTGTATCTGCAAAATGAGAGAATTCTCCAAGCTCTGATGTCCTCACAGAGCTGTGGTGGGGCCCGGAAAGATCTTGGCCATTGAAAGAGCTATTCTGGAGCTTGGAGTAGCCAGGTCTAGCCAATCGGAGCATCACGGCATTCCACCAGCCACAGTGATTGGCTCAGGAGTGGGCATGTGACCCAATCAAAGCCAATGGGACTATTTTCCTGGGATATTGGTAGAAGAGGCATGCTCTCCTCTCTGCCAGGCTTCAACCTGGGAAAAGATGAAACCTGGATATGGGGTCCACCATGTGGATAAAACCCCCAATCAAAGAAGCAGAATCAACAAATGGAGAGAAACTGACTTCTGTGATATTTCGTACCCGGAATCCATCATATCTGAAATCCACCCCTTTGGAATAGTTCTTTTACATGAGACAATATATTCTCCTTTTTCCTTATGACAGAGTCCCAACTCCAGGGTCCCAATCTTGTCACTTGCAATGGAAAGAGTGCTGGCACAGTGGAAGACAAGTTGGAGTGGGAAAAGGAGTGAAGACTCTGCGGCAACTGGGTGAACTTCTATTTATCCATCAAGACCCAACCCCAAAGTTACCAGTTTGTTCAGCCTTCCAACTACCCTCCCCGACTGCTAGTTGCTCCCTCTCCACTTACTTGCATGCTTAGAAAGTTCATGCACATCTCTGTTATAATAAATACCTCTCACCCTGTGCTGGAATTGTTTGAGCGGCTGTTGTTGATCTAGGCAGTGAACAATTTGCTTGAACCTCATTCATCTTGGAATTCTTAGTTTTTAGCAAAAGGCCTGGCACAAAGTTGATACTAACTCACCGAATGTTTGTTGAGCAAATAACTGAATGAATGAGACCAGGGCAGTAGCAATAGGAATGGGCAGGATGAGATGGACGAGGGCCAACAAAAAGTAATAGCAGCCTTAAATCTTTTTTTTGGAATAAGACAGACTTGAGATTAATATTAATAGCAAGATGTTATTTAGTTGACTTGGCCAAAAATCCCTGGAGTAAAATTAATAATAGCTGTGACTTATCTCATGCCTTATGTGCCAGGTGTTTTATGTACATTAAATTAAATCTTCACCCTTGCCTGGCAATGGAGGTATGATGTGATCATTTCATACATCTGGTTTCTTCTGAGGAATTGAAAGCAACTCCAGGGGAGGATTTTTTAAGCCAATCATAGCAATTCCTTTCTCCTTCACTGTGGCTAGATCAGGGATAGGCAGACCTAGGCCAATTAGGAGCAGCAGGATAAAGCTTATTGCCATAAAAAAACGACACACAAAAAGGTGCTCTGTTTTGCTGGATATGAAGAGGGAAGTTTGTGGCCCTGGCTGGTTCCTGGTAGGCATCTTGACAACATCCTGATATGTGGGGAGCAGAGCAAGGAAATCCCGGAGGAATGGATCCAGGTCTCCCGTCACACTCAATCTGAAGCTGACCTATTCCTGGAAGTCCAGTTATGGGAGTTATGTCAGCCAAAGGCATACCTATTGAGATGGCTTCTCTTCACATGCTGTTTCTACTGCCTAGAATGTTCTATGCCCTTGTCTTTGCCTAGCAAACTCCAACTTATTTCAGGTCCCAACTTAAATGTCACTTCATGACTTCCTCCCTATGCTAAACTCCCAGATTCACTTAGATTCCTTGACTGTGTTAACATATAACTAACTATGTTAGAGTTATCTCCTGGTGGTTTGAATTTTTCCTTCATTGCTCCTATCACAATTATAACTGATTCATTATTGTATACTACTTTAAAAATTATTTGTCTCTAAATTCCGTAAGGGTACCAGTATGTCTGTTTTGCTCAGCCCTGAATCCTTGGAACAGTGGCTGTCACTTAGTGGGCAATAATGAAGATTTGATAAAAGAATAAATGAAAGCTATTGCTTGCTGTGGTAATGAGTTGTACCAGTGGTTCTGCAAATGTGGTCTTTGGACCTGTAGCATCAGCATTCCGTGGGAACTTATTAGTTAGAAATACAAATTATCACACTCCACCCCAGACCTATGAAAGGGAAACTCTAAGAGAGGGGCTAAACAATCTCCATTTTAACAGTCTTTCCGGGTGATTCTGTTTTTTTTTTTTTCTCCTTACTAACTTTGAGACTCCCTCTGAATTTCCAGGTGATTCTGAGATTCTGATTCCCGCTCAAATTTGAGAGTGAGAAAAGAAAAATAGCTCCTGCTCCAGCCTCCCCCCTCACAATGCCTGGGGGCAACTGTTTAAAGACATTTTGTTCCTGACTGGCTGCCTCAACCAAGATCTTCCTATTCTTGGAATTTGTCATACAAACAATAATGTATAGCCAATCAGTAGCTTATATTATTTTAATGTAAATTCTTGGTAAATAATTTAGGAACTATCTCTTCTTTCCTGAAAATCCCACTTGTGGGCCTGGAGCAGTGGCTCACACCCGTAATCCTAGCACTTTGGGTGGCTGTGGAGAGGTGGGAGGAATGGTTGAGGCCAGGAGTTCTAGACCAACCTGAGCAAAATCAAGAGCAAGACTCCCCTCTTTACAAAAAATAGAAAAATTAGCTGGGCGTGGTGGCGCACACCTGTAGTCCTAGCTACTTTGGGAGGCTGAGGCAGGATTGCTTGAGTCCAGGAGTTTGAGGTTGCCATGAGGACACTGCACTCTAGCCTGGGTGACAGAGTGAGACCCTGTCTCAAGAAACAAAACAAAACAAAACAAAACCCCCCACTGTACTGCGGCTAATTGGAGCGTATATTCAGGGTAACTTGAATCTGTGCTCCTTGGTGGCTGTTAGGTACTGAACAGGGCTGGTGGGAGGGGGTCAGCTATCCCGGTTTATAAAAACCCTCACTAACCCCCCTTCTGTGCTGACTTTCTTTTCGGACTCAGCCCACCCGCACCTTGGTGAATAAACCAGCCATGTTGCTCTCACATAGCCTGTGTGTGAAATGTGTCATTTGGGTCATTCATTCACCCTTTCAGTGGCTATCAAGCTTTAGGCTTGAATAAACTCTATACTTCGGTGGTCCCCAACCTTTTTGGCACCAGGGACCAGTTTCATGGAAGACAATTTTTGGGGGTGGGGAACAGAGGAAGGGAGCTCAGGCAGTGATGCAGGGGCTAGGTGAGCTGGGGAGCTGCTGTAAATACAGATGAAGCTTCCCTCGCCTGCCCAGCTGCCCACCTCCTGCTGTTCGGCCCCTGGCCCCCTGCCCCTTCCTAAGTTTCATGGAAGACAATTTTAACATGGACAGGGAAGGTGGGGCAGATCTCTGTGTCTGGTTCCTAACAGGCCATGCACCGGTACCAGTCCACAATCTGGAGGTTGGGGACCACAGCTATATTTAATCATGTTTTCTAAATCTCGTTATTTAAGGTTGACAAGAGACACTGGGATATACAGACTATAGGATATATAGACACTGGGATATATCCAGTCTATGCACTAGGCACACCCTAGGGCTCAACCTCAGCTGCTTGGGATTGTTTCCTGACCTATTTTTTAAAAATCACCATTTTCACAAGTGAAGTGGGCTGGAGGATATGAACAGGAATCCACCACATCCTTTGCAGTTGCTGTTGCTTTGGCTGTGATCATGCTTCCCACACTCGACTTTATCCTCCAGATCTGTTGACATTTCCATCCCTCCCCTCCATTTTCTATCTTAGCCCCCTGTTTTGTTCATAGTGTTTTTGTTTTAGTTTTTTTAGAGACAGGGCTCACTCTGTCGCCCAGGCTGGAGAGGCCAGGAGAGCGCGGTGACAGCTCACTGCAGCCTCGAACTTCTGCGCTCAGGAGATCCTCCTGCCTCAGCCTCCCAAAGTGCTGGGCTTGCAGGCTGAGCCACCGCGCTGGGCCTCGTTCATAGTTATTGAGTACAAGGGGCTTGTTGTCTGATGTGAATGGGAGTTAATATTACAGCACTGGGTTTTTGAGAAATTTGCTACATTTCTGGTTTAACTCTTTGGGGCACGGTTTCAATAACACAGGACTGCTGGTAGTTTCTACAATTAACTTATTCATATGCTCTTTACTTGTTGCTCATGTGCTTTATCCAGGTCAGGGACTAGAGAAATTTTGTTTACCCCCAGTCCTAGCACCTACAGCAGCGTTGTGCCATGGCAGGGCCAAAGTGTATGTGGGCTGAATGAATGTAAGCTCCATGAGGCTGTGTGCCGCCAAAATTCTAGGCCGGTGCGTGGCACGTAAAAGGCGGTCAATAAAGATTTACGGAATGAATTAGCTAAAGAAGCGAAAGAGAAACCGCGCCTTTACTAACATGGCAGCCCCGGCTCCCTTTACCAACATGGCCGCCGGCCCGCGTGGACGGGCGAGCGGTAGGCGCAGGGGGCGGGGCCAGAGGGAGGCGGGGCTCGCTGGAGTCGTCAGGTGTGGCCCCACCCTCCGTCCTCCGCCCGCTCTCCCCCCTCCCTCTCGCCCGATTCCGGATTGGTCCGGTTCCAGCGCCGCAACCCGGCGGCCGCGCCGTGGGGCCGCCCGGCGCTCGCCACTTCCGGCGCGTTGGGGCTGTTGGTTGGGGGCGGCCGCGCAGCATGAGCGGGCGGCTCTGGGACGGGCGTGCGTAGGGATGCTCTGGGGGGCGAAGGCGGCAGCCGAGTGGGCTGAGGAGGCGAGGACAGTGCGGGCCCCCGGGCCTCTCCTCTGAGCCGGCCGCCCGGGCCGCGTCGCCCCGCCGAGGCCCCTTCAGCCTCCGCCCCTTCACCCTTGGGGCCGGGCCCGCCGCCACCTCTGTCCGCGGAGGCCGGGGATCCCCTGCCTGGGCCCGTAGCCTCCCCCGCGGGGGTCGGGCCCGGGCGGGGGGGGGCCCGAGCCGCTGCCCTCCGAGCCCCATTTCCTGCTTTTTCAGTTTCCTTGGGGAGGGACGGGTGGGTCTGGATGAATTGTCCCGGGAGCCCCCGATGAGACGGACTGGGCAGCCGTGCTCTTTTTAAAAGCGGCTCCCCGCGGGACCCGGTGGGGAAGGGGTTGTCTTTGCATGGGCGGGGGACTTTCCGAGTCTGCCGGGACCATGACCTGAACTGTGCGAGCGGGACGTGTCCGAAGCCCACGAGCTAGCTCACCTGAGCCGCCCCCTCCCTGGCCAGCATGGTAAGTGGGGTCGGAGCCCCCTTCCTTCCTCGGGCGTCCGGCCGGAGGGGTGGGAACTGGCCCCGGGGCTGCTGAGCCATCGCTGCACTCCCCGGGGCGGGGAGAGGCTCGTGCCGTGCCTGGCCGGTGACACATGCGTGCAGGGTGTGTAGCCCGGCTCTGCTCTCCCATCCCCCCAGGGGTGTCTCAGGACCAGGAGGGCCCTGGAAGCGCAGCATGCACAGCCTTTGCCTCTGGTGTTTGCCTTTCTTACTGCAGCTCATCATGACAATAACTGTCATTTATTTATTGAGGGCTTACCATGCGCTAGATCCTACGCTAAGTGATTGGCGTGTATTTAATCATCACACCGGCTCTTAGAACAGCCAAGTGTTCTGAAGTGAGGAGACTGAGGCACAGAGCAATTTAATTACCCAGCTCAAGGTCAAGCGACTTTTAAGTGACAGTGGTAAGATTTGGATCTAGGCAGTCTGACTTTGGAGCTCCTATTAAATATAATACACTTAAAACAGCTGGATGGATTCTGGGAGAACATGTCGTCTAGTTGTAAGTTTATGTATGGGGAAGCAGGGATTTTCAGAGGTCGCTTACATAGATAATGGCAAAGTCGGGAATGGTCTATTTTGACACTGAGGCTGCTGTTCGTTCTGCTACATGCTCTCTGGCCTTTTCCCTGGTGGTGCCTGGAAAACCATCCTTTCAGGTCCAGCTCAGAAGCCACCTCTGAAGATACTGCCCACATTTTCTAGACCTATAGATATTCTCAGTACTCCCTTAGATTTGTGTACTCACATCAATTTGTTAAGCATTTGTCTTTTCATTATTGAAATTACTTCTGAGACTTATCTGTCTATTACAGTGGACTCAGCTTCCTCAAAGATGAAATTGTCTGAACCTTTACGGGCCCCAGCTCTTCACACATTGTAAGCCCAGGGTGAGTGGTTGATAGCCCAGGCCTGTGTTTGAGCACCTCTAAGGATAGAACTGTCCTCAGTGTCGCCCATTTTATCCCTGCCAAGTTAGTAGTGTGTAGAGAAAGGGCTGCAGCTACATCATCTGTGATATAGATGTGAAGGCATGTGGGATTTTCAAAACATTCAAGAGGCCTGTGGTGGTGTGTTAGTTCCTGGTTATAGAAAGAGGATCTAAGGCATAGCTCTTGTCCTTACGGGGCTTACAACCAGCTGGATAAAATACACCACTAATGCTGAGCAGCACTGTATGGTATAGACTACATATGCTCTCTATATAGTGTGTTTTAATATATATGTACACACATACAGTGTCTATAGTGACAAATCATTTAAGCTCTTTGAGTTCTAATTTCCTCATCTATGAAACGTGGAGATAGGAATTCTCTTAGGAATAATCCAAAGGTATGAGGTATAATGTTCAGTGGTTGATGAAAGTAGTACTCATTCCTAACTTCATTTATTCTTTCAATGATTTATTTTATTTTATTTTTTTGATTATACTAAAATTTACCGTTTTAACCATTTTTAAGTGTACAATTCAGTGGCATTAAGTACATTCACACTGTTGTGCAGCCATCACCGCCATACATCTCTGTAAGTTTTTTCATCTCCCAAAACTGAAACTGTTCTCATTTGACACTAATTCCTATTTTCCTTTTTCCTCAGTCCTTCCCTCTCCCACCCCACTCCCTACCCCTGGCACCACCATTTTACTTCCTGTCTCTATGAATTTGACTGCGTTAGGTACCTTGTATAAATGGAATCATACAGTATTTGACCTTTTGTGACTGGTTTATTTCACTTAACATAATGTCTTCAAGTTTCAGCCATGTCAGAGCATGTGTCAGAATTTCCTTCCTTTTTAAGGCTGAATTCCATTGTGTGTGTGCACCAACGGTTTTGTTTATCCATTCGTCCATCAGTGGCTACCTGGTTTGCTTCCACCTTTGGCTATTGTGAATAATGCTGCTATGAATATGGACGTACAAATCTTTCAGTGTATTTTAAGTAGCTACTATATGCCAGGCCCTAGGGAATGTACAGATGGATAAGACAAATAAGTTTCTTCCCACAGGAAACTTAGAGCCATTGCTTTGGGACCCTTGGACAGAATTTTTGTTATCGAATAAGCTAGCCAAGCACTCTTGTATTCAGGTTTCATTGGCAGTCATAGAGCGTTATGAGAATGATAAGCTTTGAGTAATTAATTGTACAGTAGTTGACTTCATGATCTCCATGTATATTTTTTTCTGAGGTAAGTTGTGAGTCAGTTTTTGTAACCTAGACCTGGATTATATAGGCACGTAGTGGGTGGCCATAGTGGGTATGAAGTGTCTAATTGTGTCCTTTTTGTGTCACTGACACCAGTGGTTCATCTGTAGGTATCTTAGGGTCAGGGGCTTGGTTAGGGCAGGGCTTGTCCCCCAAAGGCAAGGAAGCTATTGCCTGGTTTGTCTCTTATGGGAAGAGAGTCTTTTCCCTGGAATTCCAGCTCTTTATTTATCCCAAGAACTTATTTCCTCTCCTTTTCTTACTGATTTAACATTTTTACTTTATACAGTATTAGTTGGCATAAACTTGTACCTTTTTAATATCTTTTTTTAAAACTTCAACTCTAATAAGACTTGAAAATGGGGCGGGCGGGGTGGCTCACACCTGTAATCCTAGCATTCTGGGAGGCTGAGATGGGAAGATCCCTTGAGGTTAGGAGTTCGCGAGATCAGCCTGAGCAAGAGTGAGACTCCATCTCTGCAAAAAAAAAAAAAAAAATTAATTGGGTATGGTGACATCTGCCTTTAGTCCCAGCTACTTGAGAGGCTGAGGTAGAAGGATCACTTGAGCCCAGGAGTTTGAGGTTGCAGTGAGCTATGATGATGCCACTGCACTCTAGCCAGGGTGACAGAGTGAGACTCTGTCTCAAAAAAAAAAAAAAAAAAATTGGAAAATGGTGTGACTTGATTTAAAAAAGCTTCTATTTATTTATTTATTTATTTATTTTTTTTATACTCAAAAGATTCGAGGAAAAGCTTCTATTTATTAAAGCATATTTGATATGCCAGCTACTTTTCACTTTCTGCTTTTTCCTTTAGTCATTCAGTGTCATTAAACCATACTAACCCTGCTAGGTTACATTATTGCTGTTACTACCAGAGGTGGGGATCAACAGACTTGCTCTAGGATACCTATTTGACAAGTGGTAGAGCTGGCATTTGACCCAAAGTGCTCTACTCCAAAGCCTGTGCTCTTTGCATTGTGCAGCCTCATGGGAAAGGTGATCAGGAATGTCATCCAACTTTGTTTTGTTTGGATCTGAGCTAGATACTGGTGGGGCATAGAGAATATGGAGAATTTTCTTTAAAATCTCCCTTTAGGAGGAGGGATCTTGACCTGTACATTTAGAACCAGTTAAAAAGATTTGTAGTTGTAATATAGAATTACTAGAACAGCTGGCTGCACTCTACATTTGCTTAAATCATCATTTTTAGTTGAATTCCCATGAGTCTTTAAGTGGTATAACATGTTAGAAGCTCCCACTACTTCTCTGAAGAGTTGTTACTTAATATTGAATGAGCCGTTGTTTAATATGGAAATTTTGTACAAAATTGAGTTCTTGCTTAAATTAATGTTTCTTTTTTGGTTGCTTAGAAATTGAGTTGGTTACAAAGATTTCTTAATTTTGAATGTCCCCTACTGTGAGTGGCCTCTGAAATGGAGGCAAAAATC
>CM052448.1:16515996-16555861 GCA_028533085.1 Varecia variegata | reverse complement strand
AACTAAAATATATATAGAAAAAATTAGCCGGGCATGGTGGCGCATGCCTGTAGTCCCAGCTACTTGGGAGGCTGAGGCAGTAGGATCGCTTAAGCCCAGGAGTTTGAGGTTGCTGTGAGCTAGGCTGACGCCACGGCACTCACTCTAGCCCGGGCAACAGAGTGAGACTCTGTCTCAAAAAAAAAAAAAAAAAAGAAATGACTTTGCTGAGCGTGGCGGCTCACACCTGTAATCCCAGCAACTTGGGAGGCTGAGGCAGCAGGATCACTTGTGCCTGGGAGTTTGAGGCTGCAGTGAACTGTGATCATGCCACTGCACTTCAGCCTGCGTGAGAGCAAGAGCCTATCTCTCAAAGATAAAAAAAAAAAAAAGATTTTAACAGCTTTTGAAAAAATTAGTACATGATGTGGTTCAAATGATGAAATCACCTGGTAAAGTAAACAAAAAATGTGGTAGACAAAATTAATGTGGTATGGGGAAATAATTCTCTTCAGTAAGCCAGAGCTCTTTAGTGTCTCAGGTTGTTCATTTGTGAAATAATTTATTGATTTCCTGCTATCAAGCTTAACACATTGACTGCCACACTAGAAAAAAAATTTTTTTCCTTGGGGCTACAGTGTTTTATTACAAAAATAGAATAAAAACTTTTTTTTTTTTTTTTTTTTTGAGACAGAGTCTCGCTCTGTTGCCCAGGCTAGAGTGAGTGCCACGGCGTCAGCCTAGCTCACAGCAACCTCAAACTCCTGGGCTCAAGCGATCCTACTGCCTCAGCCTCCCGAGTAGCTGGGACTACAGGCATGCGCCACCATGCCCGGCTAATTTTTTCTATATATATTTTTAGTTGGCCAGATAATTTCTTTCTATTTTTTAGTAGAGACGGGGGTCTCGCTCTTGCTCAGGCTGGTCTCCAACTCCTGAGCTCAAATAATCCGCCTGCCTCGGCCTCCCAGAGGGCTAGGATTACAGGCGTGAGCCACTGCGCCCGGCCTAGAATAAAAACTTTGAAAGCGAAACACTCTCTTCGAATTTAATGAAAAATTTGTTATTGACTTCTATGCATTTAATCCACGTTTTTAGAATTTATTTTTTTATTTTTTTATTTTTTTTATTTATTTTTTCTTTTTTATTTTGTGTTATTTTTTCCACACGGAATAGGTACACTGGTCCGTTTTTAGAATTAAATTGTCAGTATTGGGACAATTAGAACATCAACAAGTAAGATTTTCACAAACCAACTGCAGGATTTTGCCCAGATTTTGCTTCACAAGGCCCCGGGCTCAAAACTGGAGTTAAATATAACTCACATGGCAGTTAATGTGTTAAAATCCTAGGAGCTGTATTATAGCAATATAATAGTTAATATGTACATAGGGCTTAGTATATGCCAGGCATTTTCCAAGCAATGCCAAGAGGTAGAGGCTATTTTTATTTCCCATTTTACTGGGAGGTTAGGCAACTTCCCAAGGTCACACTGCAAGCATCAGTGCTCATAACTGTTACACTTTCAGGGTAATATTGCCCCTGTCCCCTAGGAGTCTGTTTAGTGGGGAAGGTAAGACATATATTCTGATAAATACAAGACTCTGTGACAAAGGTAATAGTAGAAGAATGTATTGGTACAAAGAATACGTTGATAACCAACTTGAGGGAGATTGGCTGAGGAGAAGGGTCAGGGAAGGCTTTCCGGGAGGCGATATTCAAGTATTGAAGGATAAGGAGAGGTTTGACAGTTGGACAAGGAAAGAAAAGGCCTTCCAAGTAAACGTTGTTTGCAGAGTTACAAAGATCAGATATAGATCAGTAAAGATAATAGAACATAACAGGTGTCAAGTGAAAGTGAAGGAAGGAAGAAACATTTGTTGAGTGCATAGGGCTTTCTAGGGCCTTATGTGAGTATATACATAGATACATGCACTGCACAAACATGCTATTTTTTCTCATCTTAAAACCTTTACTCGTACTTTCCTAGCCAGATATTGCCCCATTTGTTTGTCCCCTTTGCAACAAAACTCCAGGAAACGGTGGTCTATATGTGATTTCTTAATTCCTCCCTTTCCATTCTCTCCTAAGTTCACTTGTCAAAGTCCCTCCCAGCACCGCTGCTAAATGCAGTGGTTAGCTCTCAGTCTTCATCTCATTTGATCTATCAGTAGCTTCAGATAAGTTCAACACTCCATCTGCAGTTGAGTCTGCCTTCACTTGGCCTCTAGGACACTAAGATCTACTCTTGATTATCCTCTGTGTTTTTTCTTTGTCTCATACAGCTGGAGTGCTCAAGGTCTCAGACTTAGTGAATTCTTCCAGGGCACCTATAAGCCAGAACACCTGGGCCAGACCTCTCTCCTCAGCTCCAGTTCTCAAATATCCAACTCACTGCTTAATGTCCAAGCTCATTTTCAGACGTGTCAAACTTACTCTCTGAGCTCACCTCCTCCACCCT
Source organism: Varecia variegata (assembly GCA_028533085.1). Lineage (NCBI taxonomy): Eukaryota > Metazoa > Chordata > Mammalia > Primates > Lemuridae > Varecia > Varecia variegata. The sequence goes on along the minus strand of CM052448.1, from coordinate 16,553,421 downwards.
TTGCTCACTCTGCTCCAGCTCCCCTGGCCCCCTGACTGTTCTTCAAACCTTGCAGGTGTGTTCCTACTCCTGGGCTGTGGCCTGGCCGTTGCCTCTGCTAGGACTGTGCTTTCTCCTAGGAATCTGCATGACTAAACCTTCAAGGAGTGACCATCCAAGGAAGCCAACCTTTACCACCCTATTTAAAATGGTAATCCCACTTCAGAACTCCCAGGCCCCCACATCCTGCTTTGCTTCTTTTCGTTCAGTTTTCTAACATTTTATATGCTTAATGTTATTATAAGGCCTACTTTTTGTTGCCTCCTTGTGCTAAAATATTAGCTCCATAAAGCTAGGGATCTCTCTTTTGTTCTTTGGTGTATCCCAGGAGTCTAGAACAATGCGTGGCATAGTAGACAGTTAATTGTGGCATAGGAATGCTGTGGAGGTCTTGGGTGTTCCAAGGAGGTTTTAGAAAGGGAGTGAGTGAGGTTCCTAGGATGAGTAGAAGTTGCAGAGGATGTTTCAGAAGGGAAGCGAGTAACTAAATTTTAAGAAAGCATCACATAGACTGTTTTGGCCATGGTGGAGGTTTTTGTGAAGAAGTAGCTACAGAGAAGGCTATAAAGGTAGTTTGGCTTGAGAATACTACCTCTAGGGAGTGTGGCTTGACTTCGTTTTTTGGCTGGTTTTTCCTTAAAGGAAAATAAGTCTATGGCATATGTAGGTTAGATTGTTGTGGAAAACCAGATACAACACAACACCATGCCTGTGTGGATGTGACAGGCCTGTTCTTGAATGTAGCATTAGGAGTGCAAAGGAAGACTTGGGCCAGAGAGTTGTTACTTAAAACTCTGATTCCAAAGTTAAGGAATGAAGAAGAAGGACCACTCAAGCTGATTTTGGAAGCCCTTAACCTGGTGACTAGGAATAGTGGGAAGTTTTAGTCAGTTGGTGATTTGGATTTGGTAGGAATGGAAGAGATGACAGGTAAAGAAACTGACAGGAAGAGATGACAGGAGATGGGCCATGTGCTGGTGAAATATGGGACTTGGCCATGTCTCTAGACAGGTGGGCAGTTGTGGCTGTGTTGAGACGAAGGTAACTGGCACTGGGCAGGACAAAGATGTTGAAGATTTTAGGTAGTTGAATTGTCAACATGGATGTCCAAGTCAAGGAAGATGTGATAGCACGGGCTGGGATGAAGAGGGTAGGAATTCTGAAATTGTAGCTGCTACTTTTTCAACCTCCTACTCCTCCTTTCCCCTCAGTCAGTCATTCCACAATCCATTGCAGACTGACTCTTTGTATTCACCACTTTGCCAGATCATGTGTAACCTGTGTGTGCTGAGTCCAGTATAATGCACATTTTCAGTTTTTATGCCATCTGACTTCTCATTATGGGCTTGGCAGTCACTGGTCTCCTTTTCTTGAAACACTTTTGCTCGGCTGCCTTGGCATCCATGATCTTCCTCTCTTGGTTTTATTCTCCCTTGATCTTCTTTCCCATGGCTTCAGCTAAGACCCATGTACCAATGAGAACTAAACCTTCCTCTCTAGCCTTGGATATCCACCTAAGTGTGCTGTAGACCAGCGGTTCCCACCCTTTTTGGCACCAGGGACTGGTTTCATGGAAGACAATTTTTCCCAGGGTTGGAGGCGACCAGAGCTCAGGCAGTGATTCCAGCGATGGGAAGCAGCTGTAAATACAGATGAAGCTTTGCTTGCTTGCTGCTCACCTCCTGCTGTGCAGCTTGGTTCCTAACAGGCCATAGACTGGTACCAGTCTAAGGCCCCAGGGGTTGGGCACCGTGACTGTAGACATCAAATGAAGTTGTCTAAACCAAATCCATCCCCTCAGATTAGTGCTTCCTCCACCATGCCCTAGTTCTGTTAATGGCCTTATTCACCAGTTACTCAAATGATAAACCTGAGTCATCTTTAACTTCCTCTTCTTCTTCAATCTTCCCCTACGCCCCCCAGACCTGCTGATGCTGCTGCTAACATGCTTGTGTCCTGACCTTGGCCTTTCCCTCCATTCCCTTTCCTTCTGTCAGGCTGTCATGGTCTCTTGCTCTGCCTGTTGCTGTCTTGACCTGGCCCAACCTTCCAGGTTCTCCCTCCATCAGTCCTTCTTCAGTACTCCTGCCACGCTATTTCATGGAGCTCAGATGTGATTCTACTACTTGAACCCAAACCATTTAGAGCAGAAGGTCCCCATTATTATCAGAGAACAAGTTTTCCTCGTGGTAGAGGAGTGGCACACCGCCCTGAATTTTAAGACAGTTACACTTTTAGATCTCTCAGTAAGGATGAAGAGGATTTATTAAATATTTGGAATGTCTTTTGAAGACTTCCCAAATTATACCTTGTTTTCTAGCCACAACAAACCACTTGTCCGTCGCAGAACACTCAGTACACTTTCATACTGCTCTGCTTTTGCTCATACTGTTCCCCTGCTTGAATGTCTTTCATTTTTGCAGGTGAGACCTACCGTTTCAAGGTTACCATAAAGATCACCTCTTTGAGGCTTTCTAGCCACTAGTCTAACATATATCATCTTTGATTATAGTTAGGTTTTTTTGGCTTTCATTAATTTGATTTATTAGTGAATTCATAAATATTTATTACTTTTGCTTTTATTATGTAAAAATTACAAGACTACATTCTTATAGTAAGTGTCAAACAATTCAGAAGTTTGAGGAGCAAAATGTGAAACTCTTGCCTCCTTTCCTATTCTCTCCTCCTGGGGCGGGGAGGATAAACACCCTGCTTTTCCAAAATTCATGCAACCAGTAGGCTCAGCTAAGTGTATTTTTCCCCTGGGTGGGTGGAGGTGGGCAGCAGGTGAGCAGGGGGAATTGTTAGAACAAATGCCATGTAAGATGGTGTGCTTACTGGGAAGCTCCAAAAGCTAGTTGCTGCTGGTGGGGAACAATGAGTAGTGGGGGGAGGGAGTTGTGGGCACTGACTGGGGAAAGCCACAAGGCAGAAGTGAGGGAGGTGAACCAGGCGAATGGCAAGGGAAGGAAACTGGGCTGTAGAGGGACAAAAAGTTCTGTGTGTTGCAAAATGACACTGTGCCAGCCATCGTTAAGGGGCTCTAATGCATACTGTGTACAGTACATCATTTAGTCTCCCACAGCCACCCTGCAAGGTCGGTATTATGTTTCCGTTTTACAGTTGAGGACACAGGCTCCGGGAGGGAGGAGGGTACTGCTAAGTAGCTTGTCCAGAGTTACATGCTCATTGACAGAGCCAGGATTCAGACCCAAGGTCCCAACTCCAAAGCCCTTGTTTTTTCTAGATCACTAGGTTTCTTCTTAAGCCTATGCACATAGACACAGGCATATTTACTTAAAATGTAGCCCAGTTGGGCATGTCATACCAGGAAAAACCAGCTAATCTTAAAACTTGAAAAAATTTACCTCATAGTGGAAAGGTCAGATGGTAAAAGTCTGCTGATGTGGTAACAAAAGAGAAAAATAGTTATCTCTGCATATCCTGTAATGTCATAGAATAGAAAAAGTGTAACTGTTGAGGGCACAGCGGTAGTTGGTCCGTATTACAGGACATCAGCAGAAAGGAAGGTTGCTTGAATTGAGTTTCAATTTAGGTAAGCCCATTGGGTTAGTATATGCAGTAGGTTCATTTACATTAGAGCAGCCTGCTGCCGTTTTATAAGAGGGTTATAATGAAAAAGATCTCTGGTGTAGGCTCCCTGAAAAGGGAAAGATATTTTAGGAGCTAAGTGAAGCTGGGAGAAAAATCATTGATTTCTAAATTGGCCAATAATCAAATCTGGGAAGTTCTTCATTTTAGAGTAACAGCTGGGTAATTTTTATAACAGTGACATATACTCACTTAAAATCAAAAAGTATGAAGAACATGGCAAAAAAGTCACTCTAAATCTTCCTATCCTAAACTGATTAACCTTATATAAACATTCCATATGTCTTTGTATCCATCTGTATTTATATGGATAAGGGAAGGGGCATGGAGACCCAAAATAAGTACTTTTATTAAAAAAACAGCTAATCCAATTTTTTGGATCACGTTAGTTTTAAAGTAAAAGAAAAATAATGTCACTTGTGTTTTTTTTAAAAAACTTTATTTTGAAATGTATACTCATAAGAAGTTGTAAAACTAGTACAGAGGAGTTCATGACCAGCCTGGGCAAGATACCGAGAGCTTGTTTCTTAAAAAAACCAAAACTCAAAAAACTAGTACAGAGTCCTGTGCATCTTTAACCTGGATTTCCCCATTGGTGACATCTTATATAGCTGTGTGCAATATCAAAACCAGGAAGTTGACATTGGTACATTATCAATGATTGACTAGACTAACAGACCTTATTGAGTTTTCGCTTTTTTAAACCTGCATTCATTTGTGTGTGTATGGTTCTGTGCAGTTTATTGCATGTATTGGTTCATGTAACTAACAACACAAGGCACAAAACTGTCCCATCTGTCATAGGGGAAACTCATGCTACTACCTCTTTGTATGTGTAGCCTCCCCAGCAACTACTCATCTGCTCTCCATCTTTGTGGTTTTGTCATTTTGAGAATGTTATATGAATGTAATTAGAGTATGTGACCTTTTGAGGTTGACTTCTTTCAGTAAAGCATAATGCCTGTGAGATCCATCCATCTCACTTGAATTTAATAACAGAAAAAGAAACTAGTAAAATGGAGAAGAATTGTCAAATTCCTCTTTGCTTAAATAATTATTGGCTCTTGATAAATCCCTATAGGTTAAGGCCTGAGACTTAATGAAAAACTTTAAGAAGATGGCATCATTTTTTATAAATATATATGTTGCATATTTAAGTTTTAGGCCAGTATCAGTGAACTTCATGATAGGGAGATAAGAAAATTTGTACTCTTTCTACTTCTCCCTCCTCACTTTTGATTATTTTACTTTGTCAGTTGCCTAGAGCATTTGTAGTCTGCTTTATAACCATAAATTCCTCAGTATTTAGTATTTTATATTTTAAAGGATTCAATGTTCTCTACTGGTTCTTTTAACTAAGATTTTCTGTGTTGAATTCTTTGATTCCATCTTCCTGTTGGCTGGATTTTATTGTCCATTTTTAAAAAGAGTCCTTATTTGGTAAATTAAGAATGTCTGCCTTTTTGAAGGACATCTTGGCTAGGTATAACATTCTTAGATTGTATTCTCTTTCCCTCTGATTTTGTAGACATTGTTCTACCATCTGGGATTGAGTATTCTTTTGATCCTTTTAATACATTTAACATTCATTTGCTGATTTTTGTTTTCCCCAAAAGAGTTTGTGATTGCTATATTCCCTGAATTACATGTTTAAAAATGTTTATGTGTTGTCCTTATCCATGAATGGTAATCTGGCTGGGTATAGTACTCATGGTTCATACCTTTTTTCCTTTTTTTGAGACAGGGTCTTGCTCTGTTTGCTGGGCTAGAGTGCAATGGTGTCATCATAGCTTACTGCAGCCTCAAACTCCTGGGCTCAAACAATTCTCCTGCCTCCCAAAGTGCTGGGATTACTGGTGTGAATCACCACATCCAACTCAAGGGAGACATTATCAATTTGGCCTGGAGCATGGTGTGCCTGCTTTACTGTATTTACCTAGTTCTGTAATGTTGGTTATTTTAGATTTCCAGTATTTGCTGTTGCTGCCATCAATACCGCAACAAACAAATTGAACATATCTTTGCATACTTTGTGTAGGATAAATTTCTAGAAGTAGAATTGTGGGCAGATGGTAAGTGCACTTAAAAATTTTGGTAGATAGTGCTAGTCCTCCAAAAAGTTTTTATCAGTTTACACTGTTACTAGTGGGATAGTTCCTGTTTCCCCACCTTGTGGACAACACAGTTAAAACTTTCATGTAAAAGGTGAAAGAAAATAGCACTTCAGGAATGACATGTGCAATCCTTTAGTTATGAGTGAAGTGGAACATCTTTTGATATTTTATTGCCATATGTATTTTTTTTCCTACCTTAGCTAATTATTCTTGATCTCTTGATCTTTGTACATTTTTCTGGTGGGTCAACCAATAGTTTTTTTTTTAATGTAATTTGGTTGAATAATTTTAGAATGTTGATGAAATTGATCAAGTTTGTAATAGCTTGCACTTTTGGTTGAGCAGTTGCAAGATGTATTTCATACTGCTGGTTTTAGTAGGGTGGGGAACCTGCAGCCTTGGGGCCACATGTGGCCTTCTGGATTCTTGAGTGTGGCCTTTTGACCGAATCCAAACTAGACAGAACAAATTTAAAAGGATTTGTTCTGTAATTTAGATTTGGTTGACGGGTGGCACTTGGGGATCTGGAGGGCCACATGTGGCCTTGAGGCCACAGGTTCCCCATTCCTAAAAGAACCTTTTAGAACTACAGGCTTAATTCTAGGTAAGCAATTCCATTACCAGAAAGCTGTGGAACTTTCTTAGTGAAGTGATTTCCTGATAATTGTTGCTGGTTCTGTTAGTTGGGTTTATGAACCAGAGTGTTAATTTAGAATGTTAAAGGCTGTTATGAACTAGCTTCACAGAGGAGTCTACTAGTCATGCTTATGGTTTCTCTAGTTTTCAACTAAAATTCCCCTGATGGTAGAGAGAGCCCATACTTGGTTAAAGGAAGGCACCTATCCTGAGGCTGTAGGTCATAGCAGCTCTCTGTAAACTTGAAATTTCTTGAAAATCTTGGGTTGTACCCTAACCATTTATTGTTTTTTTTTTTTTTTGAGACAGAGTCTCACTCTGTTGCCCGGGCTAGAGTGAGTGCCGTGGCGTCAGCCTAGCTCACAGCAACCTCAAACTCCTGGGCTTAAGCGATCCTACTGCCTCAGCCTCCCGAGTAGCTGGGACTACAGGCATGTGCCACCATGCCTGGCTAATTTTTTCTATATATATTTTAGTTGGCCAGCTAATTTCTTTCTATTTTTTAGTAGAGACGGGGTCTCGCTCATTGCTCAGGCTGCTCTCGAACTCCTGACCTTGAGCGATCCACCCGCCTCGGCCTCCCAGAGTGCTAGGATTACAGGCGTGAGCCACCGCGCCCGGCCCATTTATTGTTTAAAAATTAATATATCTGCTGTCAGAGGGTACAGGAGAAAATAAAATAAAATAAAAATTAACGTATATTCCATCTATCCGTCTATCATAACTGTTTTTCCCCAGTCTTCACAAGAAAATGAAAGGTCAAGACATATATATTTGAGGAGCACTGTGACCTTTATCTCATTTTACTTTTGGGGTGACTGGTCTATGTCTCTGGACAGACATATAGTCATGTGCCACATCATGACCTTTTGGTCAACAGGGGACTGCTTATATGATGGTGGTCCCATAAGGTTGTAATACTGTATTTTTACTGTATCTTTTGTATGTTTAGATATGTTTAGATACACAAATACTTACCATTGTTACAGTTGCCTGCAGTATTTAGTACAGTAACACTCTGTACAGGTTTGTCATCTAGGATCAGTAGGTTGTACTGTCTAGGTGTGTATCTGGTCAACCATCTAGGTTTGTGTAAGTGCACTCTGTGATGTTCACAACGAAATCAGTGGCCCGATGACATTTCTCAGGATGTATCTCTGTCGTTAAGTGACTAAGCGCTGAAAAGTCGTATCCTGGTGTATCTGTAAATGAGACTTCTTATGATGAGAAAAAACTTGAAGGCTTTTGAAAAGATCTCAAAGAAATACAAGAAAATATTTTGAGAAATAGTAAAGAATCCTCCTTTTTCCTCCTTAATAATGAATAGATTGAAAGTGAGTTTTGAGTTGATAGTTTTATTTGGATATTCAGTAGACCCTTGATATTTCACATTTGTGTTTTTGACTGTCAGTAACCTTAAAAGTCTTTGATAAATAATTTGTTATTTTTGAAAAGATATGATTTGAGTTGCCTCCAGTTGTTTGGAGCAGATCACTTAGCTGGCTGGTGAGTGGGCTCAGCTGAAAGCAGTTCCTAAAACAGTGAGTACTGGGCCATTGCAAAAATTGCTGATTATTTAGAGAAAGTTGTAAAGATGCTTGTGGTATGAATCTATGCACTGGAAAGTGTGTAATTTGTAATTCTTTACTGAAACTGAAAGTCAAGATCAGGAGGAGGCATTGGTGAATCTGGGGGATCACTTATAACAGAGTTGCAAAATAATTGGGAACGCATCTAGCCTACAGTTATTAAAAGGATGGAAACGGGTGAATAGAAGATATGGAAGTTTCTAACCCTGGATGAGTTTCCAACCTTGTGCATGTTAGCAGATGATTACAGTGTTGAGGGGTAAGTGCAGATAGAGAACCTTGGGAGAGGCACAGCTGTACTTAAAAAAAAAAAAAAAAAGCCTGTCTAAATTGGGAGTGAGAAGGTTGTATCAGGGAAGGATTCCCAGGGGAGGTGATGACTAAGTTGGGTTTCAAAGTGAACATAGGGAAGTCACTAGGCAGAGAATTTGGGGCATGAGGTGGGGAAGCAGAAGGGCATTTGGGCAGATGGAGCCACAGATTCACATTAAAGGGGGAAATGGCTGAGTTGGCTCAGGTCCGTTTGTGAAGATGAAAGCTTTGGAATGTTGAGGAGTAAAGGCTTCTAACAGGCAGCACAGGTGATTTCTGTGAAGGCAACTGCTCCAGAAACAGCTTTGGTTTAATTCATGAGGAAAGGAGCCATGTGCTTTATTATTGCCCAGGAAATTATTCATCTACATTCTTCATTCTGTTGTTAGCAAAAGACAATTAAGTATTCTATCATAGATTTATTTATTTTAAACATCTTATTTTGAGATGATCTAAGACTTGCAGAAGAATTGCAGAAATAATAGTACAGTTTCTGTATGTTCTTCTCCCACAGGGACTTATTAAAAAACAAAACCAAAAACCAAAATTATAGTAGCCAACCCTTCCAATGTTTGTGACCAGTAATTTAGCTCAATTTCTGCACCTTCGTTATTCTAGTACCATTTGGCAATTAAAGTAGGTACTGATGCTACTATAGAATCACAAAATCTCTTGATTTTGCTTACTTATTATTCTGATCGCAAAAAGTATTTTGAACTCTGTAGATTATTTGATAACTTAAAAAAAGACAGAAAATTACCATCTGGGCCGGGCGCGGTGGCTCACGCCTGTAATCCTAGCACTCTGGGAGGCTGAGGCGGGCAGATTGTTTGAGCTCAGGAGTTCGAGACCAGCCTGAGCAAGAGCGAGATCCCATCTCTACTAAAAAATAGAAAGAAATTATATGGACAGCTAAACATATATATAGAAAAAATTAGCCGGGCATGGTGGCGCATCCCTGTAGTCCCAGCTACTCGGGAGGCTGAGGCAGTAGGATCGCTTAAGCCCAGGAGTTTGAGGTTGCTGTGAGCTAGGCTGATGCCACGGCACTCACTCTAGCCAGGGCAACAGAGTGAGACTCTGTCTCTAAAAAAAAAAGAAAATTATCATCTGATTCAACCTGTAATAACATTTTGGTTTGCTTCCTTCTAGTCATTCTTCCAATTTACTTTTATAATATAGCTGAGATTACACCGAAAATGCACTTTTTTTCTGTCCTTTCCACTTAACATTATAGCATAAGTGGTTTTTCAAGTCATTAAATACTTCATAAATATTTACAATGGCTGTATAATATTGCATTGCAGGGATTCTTAAGCAATTAGATTGTTCCATTTTTTGCCATGGTAAATAATATGTGATTAATGTCTTTGCAGAAAGCTTTTTGTGCATTTTAGAAAATTGCCTTAGGATAGATTCCCAGAAAGGCCTAAGGGTATGAAGATTCTTTTTTTCCTTTTCTTTTTTAGAAACCTTTTATCTTAGAATAGTTTAAGATTTAGTCTGAACATTTTTAAAGCACTTCATCACATGTTTTCCAGAAAGGTTATACTGGTTTATTCTTCCCACCAGCTGTAGATAAATATACTCATCAGCTTTGGGTAATCTTAGGAAAATTATTATTAATTTAATAGGTTAAAAATGGCTTCTCGTTAGTCTTCCTCAATATCTTTTTGTGTGTGTGTGTGTGTAGGAAAAGTTATCACCAAGTTAGATTATATTTCTGTCCATTTATGGGAGACAGATCCCTTATGCTTACTTTACTTACTATTTACTTAAGTATCCCTTATACTTATTTTAAGGTATTAGAAATGGTACCTTAACATATTTTTATTTTTTCCAGTCTTAAGATGGTTACTTTTCTTTCTTTCTTTTTTTTTTTTTGAGACAGAGTCTCGCTCTGTTGCCCGGGCTAGAGTGAGTGCCATGGCATCAGCCTAGCTCACAGCAACCTCAAACTCCTGGGCTTAAGCGATCCTACTGCCTCAGCCTCCCGAGTAGCTGGGACTACAGGCATGTGCCACCATGCCCGGCTAATTTTTTCTATATATATTTTTGGTTGTCCAGATAATTTCTTTCTATTTTTAGTAGAGACGGGGTCTTGCTCTTGCTCAGGCTGGTCTCGAACTCCTGACCTCGAGCGATCCACCCGCCTCGGCCTCCCAGAGTGCTAGGATTACAGGCGTGAGCCACCGTGCCCGGCCGGTTACTTTTCTTTATTGTAGTAAAATATAACATAAAACTTGCCATTTTAAAGTGTACAGTTTGGTGACATTAAATATATTCACCATGTTGTGTAACCATCACCACACTCTAGTTTCAGGCTTTTTCATCATTCTAAAGGAAACCTGTACCCGCTAAGCAGTCACTCCTCATTTCCCCCTCCTCTATCCCCTGGCAACCATGCATCTGTTTTCTGTCTGTATGGATCTGCTTATTCTGGGTATTTCCTACAAATGAAATCATTATAAGATATGGCCCCTCAGTATCTTCTACAGCATTAAAAAAAAGATGAATTAAATTAAGTGAAGTTTGAATTGAATCTATGTATTGTATTTTAAAAATTGACAATTCATTTATGGCAACAGTCTTGAATTCAGCATATTTAATTGGTCAGGATGCCCCACACCCTAGCCATTAGGAAGAAATAGTGTACAATTATTGTCAGCTGATAGCTATAGACATTGGTGTGGGATGGAACTTAAAATAGGGACAAAGACAGGAAAAGTATGGTGCTTGGAGAGTGAAAGCCAGTGAATGACAGCATGTTCTATGGGTGTGGTGGCTCATGCCTGTAATCCTAGTACTCTGGGAAACTGAGGCGGAGGTTCGAGACCAGCCTGAGGAAGAGTGAGAACCCTGTCTCTACTAAAAATAGGAAAAATTAGCTGGATGTGGTGGGGTGCGCCTGTAGTCCCAGCTACTTGGGAGGCTGAGGCAGGAGGATTGCTTGAGCCCAGGAGTTTGAGGTTGCTATGAGCCAAGCTGATGCCACAGCACTCTAGCCTGGGTGACAGAGCAAGACTGTCTCAAAAAAAAAAAAAAAAAAAAAAAAAAGCCTCAGAAAGAAAGAAAAATAAATAAACAAATAAAAAAGGAACAACTTTTGCTGCAGGAATCTTGGATCTAGTCCCAAATACACATGGAGGACTGGAGGACACTGTTGTGTCATTCTTAACATTTGTAAGCACTGGTAGGTGATCTGTATAAAAATGAAAGTGAAGGCATTTGGCATTCTTGGGATTTTTTTGAGCATTTAGTTGGCTCGTTATGTGGGATTTTTGTTTATTTTGTTTCTTCCTTTTGTTTGTTTGTTTGTTTGTTTTCTGTAATAAGAGCTATTGCCTCCCCAGTGACACACAGTGAAATAGTTTTGCTCATTTATGGTTAAGGGTGCTAAGGGATTTACATACATTGATGTCATTTCATTCTCACCATTACCTGGTGAGAGGGAGTACTGTTGTAAGTTCATTTTGCAAGTGAAAAAACTTGACCTCAGAGAGGTTAAGTAATTTGCCCTTGGTAGTGCTGATTAGTAAGTGAGGAAGTCACAATCAGATGCACATCTACCCTGACTTCAGAGGCTACCCTTCAATTAAGGCATTCCCAGGACCACCAGTACCTAGCCACCTGTTGGAGTGGAAGGCCCAGGTGGAATGGTGTGGGATTTCTAATCATAGTTGGCTTTGTGCTGGTTGCCCTGGTGAAGGAGCAGAGCTGGGATAGGAACTGAATCAAGGCAGCTTGTTGTCTTTACCTCTCCTCCTCTCCTCCCCCATATTCTAGCAGGGTCTGTTGAGAACTTTGGGAAGAGTGACACCTGCCCCTCTCCCAAGCTAATTATGCTTGTGGTGTGGGGATTGGAGGCTGATAGAAAACTGCATGTAGAGTCATCCCTTCATTACCCGGGGATGTGAGCAAGGCCAGGGTCCCTGGCAGTGTTGGGTAATTGAACAGGAGCTAAGTACTTCTTTCCTTTCTCTTGTGCAGTGCACCCCTCCGCCAAAAAAGGGGTGCTGTCTGCTTTCCTGTTCTCACTGCAGCCACTGCCGCCACTGTTCTGCTTTTCTAATGCAGTGAATTGCCAGTGGTGCGGAGGAAGGGAACCGTGTATAGTTCTCATATTGTGTAAGTTACAGCTTTTTAAAAACCATAGTTTTATTACCAGGCATACTGTTGAAAGTAAAACGAACAAAATTGCAGTGACTAGTAGTATTGTGCAAAACCCAGAGCACGTGAGTCCCTGGTCAGAGAGTTACTATGCAGCGTCTTCTCCCTTTGTGGAGTGTAGTCATCTCTGGTGATGGGAGGAGCATTTAGAACCCCCTGGCCAGGAAGAGTAATTTCCTACTGACACAGATCTCTGCTTGTGCAGCACCCTCACACTTCCTGTTCAGTGTACTGCCATCAAAGGTCCCCCAGCAGCTGCTCCCATGAGCACAGTTATCTATATTTTGTGGGATACTTAAGCACTCTTTGGCAATTGGTAATGATAGTTTGAGAGACTTTGAGGAATGTGATTGAACATGAATTAAAAATTAAAGTATTAAGGTGGTACTGGGTGTACTTAAAGGGACAAGCTGGTGACAACTTAGGGGAATGTGCCTTTATAAAAACCCAGACATGGAATTTGTGTAAGAGAAACCTGTAGTGAGGTAGAGATGATTATATTAGCTCGCACTTGTGTAGTGTGTTATAACCAACACATAGTATACACACCTGCTTGCTTTCAATACCAAGGATGCTTGAGGAGATTGCAGGATTTGCCCAGAGTTACACAAGCTATACTCAGTAGAGCCAGGCTCTGCCTGCCATACTTGTCCATGTACCTCTCTCAGTGGTAGCACTGGTTCCCAAGAAGCCTGTTAGTTTTGTTGTGTAGAGAGCATCCTTTCTGTGTCCCCTCATTCTTGCTTTGGCCTCTGTTCAGGGCGGTTATCTGTACCCCAGGTCATAGCAGTACTGGAGCACATTCTAATGGGCTTGTTCCCACCTGCTCATTTCTTCCTTTCCACAGTAGTGATTTGTCTGATGGGTGCACTGGGGAGAGCTTCACACCATTGGCTCACATCTACCAAGCGTGAGGTCACTGCGTCAGAACACTGCCTAGCTTTGTGCTTGAACTCTCTCACCTTCTTACCCTCCAGAGAAGCTTGTCCTTAGCTGTGTCCTACCTCTCTTTTGTGACTAGAACTTTCTCCCTAGGCCTGGAGGGGGTGGTAGGGCCAATGCAGAATGGGAAGGAGGAGGCATCGCAGGTTTGCCAGTAGTGAAGAGGACGGACATTAGGCTTGGATCTGCACTTGGTTTCCTGAGACTGTAGCAACTGGATGGAACCCGGAGGGGAGAAAGGAAGTAACTGTGCTATTCCAAGTCCCAATAGTCTGTAATACAGACTGGAGATTTTTTCCCCAAATCAATCAAGTGTTATTTTAACTGTTACTTAAAGTGCCAGGGTCTGTCTGCGCATAATTCAGGATGAAGATGGTGTAGGTTGTACGAAAGAGACTCACTCTTAAACAGTAGCGGTGGTAATAGCAGCTGAAATGAAATTTTTTACATATGAGGGGTATTGTTAATTGTGATTTTAGATTTGCAGTGTGCTTTTACAGCGGTCTGTCAACATCACACTTATTCATTACCTGATGTCATCCAGTGCCAGGTAAGGCCAGCTCATTCATCATCCTTGAAACCCTTGGAGCAGAAGGCTCTGTGCTGCTTCAGGGGTGGAGGGACTAACACTGGGAAAGAGCTCTGACCTGCCCCGTTTCTTGACCTGACCGATAACTTGACTTCGGTCAAGATACTCTCTGAGCTTCGCTTTCCTCATCTGTAAAAGAAGACTGGACTTGCTGTTCTTTGGAGTTTGTTTATTTCTATCTTAAGATTCTGTGATCCTGTTTTAGGATTTCTTGGTAGCATGCCTTGTGTTAATGTGCTCAGTATCTTTGGAGTTTAATTGACTAAGCATGCAGATATAAACATTCGTCCTCCTGGGATATGTACCTGGGAAAGAGAAGCAGATGGAATTGTGAAGAGAGAGCCTATTCTTGGCTGTATTACTTGTTTATTTTAGACAGTTTCTTACAGAGTAACTATTTTTATCATTTACTTCTTTGGCTAATTAAAGCATTCTGACTAGAATGTAAGTAAATAAGTATATAAAATATATGTATTTTAGCTCCTAGGGGATATGATTGTTGCCTGATCAGTAGGTGCAAAATTTTTAATGTCTAGTCTGTGTAACATCCTTTTTCAAAAACAGTGGTGAAATAAAGCTGGCATCTGAGAGGATAAAGTAATGTCCCTCATAGTGTGTCGTTTTCTCACTGTCTCTTTCTCAGTTGCCCAGCTAGCTTGCCCAGTTGCCTCTCACCTTGCCCAGCAAGGTGGAGGGTCCCAGCCAAGAGATGATATTTTAAAAAACTTTTTATTTGGAAATGATTTCAAACTGATGGAGAGATTGCAAGATTACAAAGAACATTCTTAGACCCTTTACCCAGACTCACCTGTTGTTAACATTTTGCCCTGTTTGCTTTATTATATATGTTCTTGCATGTGCTCTCTCTCTTCCTCGCTCTCACTGTATATATATGCAAGCACATACATACCTACATAAGCTTTCGCAGTTGACACCCATATTTTTTTTCTAAACTATTTAAGAGTTAGTTGCCTTTTTGTGGCCTGTTGTCCCTAGATAGTGTATTTCCTAATAGGGATATTTTTCTGCACACATAACTATAGTACAGTCATCAGCTTCACTTATTATAACATTGATTCAGTACTTTAATCTACTACCTGTATTCCAATTTTGTTAGTTGGCTCAATCATGCCTTTTATAGCAATTTTCTCCCTCTAGTACGGGACCCAGTCTAGGATCAGGTGTAGCATTTACTTGTCATGACTCTTTACTCTCCTTTAGATTTGTTTTAAGTTTTTGAAACCAGTGCACCTGTCCATTGGAGGCTACTTGGTTACCCTTGTTTTTATGTACTGTACAGTAGTACATGGAGAGCTTTTCCTAGTGTAAAGCATACTGTTCTCTGTATACAAAGATGTTTCCTCTAATTGGTCCCCATGGGGACAGAATATGCCGCCTCAACCTTGTCATTACCACAGTGGGACCAGTTGAGCTTTCTGGCCCAGATGCCTGGCAGTCATCCTGCTTCTAACTCATGGTCCTCAGCAGTAATCAGATTCCTTTTGTTCATGGATGAGACAGAGAGATTGGGCACTTTGTGCAAAACTAGTAAATACTAGAGGAATGTTCTGTCATTCATCAAGTTTATGGTAGTTTTAAATTAAAGCAGAAAAGTGCTTTTTGATGACTAGAATTATGTTTAGATGCAGCTGCAGTATATGTTTTAATCAAATATTAATTTTCTGCAAGAAGACATTATGCAAAGTTATTCCCAAAGGGCAAATATTATTGAGATTTAAACTGTGGGCAAGACGACAAGAAGCCCTTCTGATGCAAAGGGATAACTTTGTTAATTTCAGACACATGTTAATAGAGTGCTGAGTGCAGCTGTCCAGGCCTTAACTTTCTGGTGCCATGCTGTGGCTCTCTGTGTTTTTGGTTCAGTAGAAGACAGTTTTTTCCATGCAACTTTTGTACATAATTTTTAGAATTAATTATATCCATATTTACTTGTACTCCTAGTCCCACTCTGCTTAGCCTTGCCCCTACCCCCCTGTCACAAACAGGCTAAGGAAACAAACTCAACATGTGTGTGGATGGGACCGAGAGTCAGGAGACCTGGCGCGCCATTCCCTAGCTGCAAGTCTTCGGGCAAGTCACTGATGCCTCTGCGTTTCACTGACTGCCCTGCTGACTGCTAGACTTCGGAGGGTCAGCTGGTTTCACCAGTTTGCTTATAGAGAAATTGAGATTTCTATTTCAATGTGATGTGTTTCGTTTTTTAGGAAGAAAGTATCTGTAGACTGAGACACAAAAGAGCAGTGATGGGAAGAGGTGGAAGAAGGCTTGTTCTGTATGTCATTCTCCTGACTGGGCTTCCTTGATGTGCTTTCCTGCTTTCTAGCTTTTTGAACTGAGTGACTTCAGGAGGGGAATAGGTAGTGTTATTTCATCTCATACTTCTGTGCAGGCCTACTGGTTAAAGAGATTTTTTTTCCTCGTCTGTTTTCTTTGGCGTGGTGAAGTGTGTAGGGAAGTGAGAGTTTTCATTTGAGAGTTCAGACGTCTATGGTAATCCTGTAAGCTTTCAGGGAGAGTTTACACCAGATTGAATTTCTTTGCTGATGGCATCTGTTGTAACACACCAGGTATGTTTTGTATACTTTTTCAGCTTGGTTGGCAGCAAGGATAGAATCACTTTTCTCAGAAACCGTCTTTATATACAAGCAAATAGAGTAATAAAATTGTTCTAGACATGCCACTGGAATATTTGAATGGGACTCTGGGACACTAGTCCTCATTTTGTTTAGGTTTGGTACCAAGGAGGCCATGAACCTGAATACAGAAAGCTGCTATAATTCACCTCCTAGTATGATATACAGCATGTGGCTCTTGGAAAAGGTGGCAAAAAGCTTTTTAAAAAAATAGTCATTTTTTTTCCGCAGTACTAATTTTGTGAAATGATTATGCCATAGAGGGGGTTGTTTTAGAGGCCTATAGGTAAAACGTTACAGATTTTATCAGGGCTTAAGAAAACCATCATCTAGGTACCTTATCTTAAGGGGCAAATCACCATATTATCCACCTCCAGTCTCAGTGTTCTTTAAAAGAAATTATTAGTAGTCTCCTATTTTTCACAACGGATTCATTGAGTCTGTTTGTGAGCAAAGGTCATTATGATCGGAGCCCTTAAAGGGGGAAATTTAAAGGGTCACATGTGTCTTTCTTTCTTTTTTTTTTTTGTTTTGAAACAGGGTCTCACTCGGTTGCCCAGGCTAGAGTATAGTGGTGTCATCATAGCTCACTGCAACCTCAAACTGCTGGGCTTAAGTGGTCCTTCTGCCTCAGCCTCCCAAAGTGCTAGGATTACAGGCATAAGCCACCGGACCCAGCCTAGCTGGGACTACAGGCGTGTGCCACTACACCTGGCTAATTTTTCTATTTTTTTGTAGAGATGGAAGTCTTGCTCTTTTGCTCAGGCTAGTCTTGAACTCCTTGGCCTCAAGCAATCCTCCTGCCTGGCCTCCCAAAGTGCCAGGATTACAGGCATGTGCCACTGCGCCCGGTTTTGTCTTAAATTCGGCGGGATTACCGGTATTCTTGAGAAACAAAAAGTGGAACCAATAGTCTTCTTGTTCCTTTTACTCTCCTGAATTTGGTCTGTAAAATGTCTGAGCACCAGTCCATGCTGGATATTATAGAAAATACAAATGTATTAGATAGAATACATTTCCCGATAGCGTATGTTCTGGTTACAGAAGCCTAATTTACCTGTGACGTATTAACAGTAATAGCTGTGACTTCAGTCCATAACTTTATGCCTGGCATTGTGTTTATTATGTGCTTTACATTTTATTTAATCATCAGAACAACCCAGTATGTTAGGTACTCTTAATATCCCCAGTTGTACACAGGAGGAGAAAGTGGATAGATTAAATAACTGGGCCAAGGTTGAGGTGCATTTGGATTTGAACTCAGGGAACCTGACCCCAGAGCCTACATTCTTTATTTTGGGCATTCTGAAATGACCAGAGTACAGTACTACGGGCAAAACTCTGTGGTACTGATTACAAGACAAAGAAGATGAAAACAAAGAAGGGATCTACACTGTAATCTTTGTAGGAAATTTCATGAAAGTCGAACTATAAATTGCAGACCCAGTAGCAAATGCAGAATAGGACTAGACATTTACTTGTAAGACCATGAGTGTTCAGACTAGAGTAATGGCGTCCTGTGGCGAGTAATGTTGAATCAGGCCTGCTTTCCTCCTCGTTTTCTTCCTAGTAAACTCCTCTGCATTCTTCAAAACCCAAAATATATCATCACCCCTGTGAAGCTCTCCTTCAGAGTTAGTACTCTCTTTGGTCTCCTGAGGCTGTTAATTCCTGTGCCATTCCTGAAGGGTGTAAACCTTCGTAATCTACTTTTTATTCATAGATTCTACCCTCTCTCCCCATCTTACTTGTCTTTGTATCTCAAGGGCTTAATTTAAGCAATATCAGGTACTTCGTGAGTATTGAGTTCCCGTTTGTCGATCAAGTAGCTTAGTTTCTTAGTGGGTCCTGATTTAAAGTTAGGTTTAGAATAATTGGGGTAGAAAACCTTCAGGAGAGTTTACCTGGTGGCCAAGTACAGATGGTATTGGAATTGGAAGAGCTGGTGTCAAGGGGACCAGGTGAATCATGGCAGTGCAGGCAGGAGATGGTTAGGGCTTGGTGGAAACGGTGTGACGCAGCAGCCAGTAGGCATGGTGACATCTGTGGTGGGAATAGAGACTATGGGGAAGAATCAAAGAAGATTTCAAATTATGTGGCCCTTTCCCCTTCTTTCAAGTTTTTCTTGTATTTTTTAGGTGATGATGGGTCTTGGTTGATTTAGTAGTTCCTTAATAAGTGAGTCAGTAGCATAGGTCTCTGAACTGCTGACCCGAGAACAGTGCCATAAGAGGAGGAGATAAAGTCAAGGTAGGCACAGTTGAAAGCTTTTCAACTTTGCAGATTTTAACTGTTTATGGAATAGAAAACTTCGGTTTGATTCAGATATATACGTAGCTCTCCAAGAGTATGTTCTGAGCCAAGCTTAATTCATCATCCTGCCCAAAGATTTAAATTTCAAGTCTGTATGCCATTTGCTATCAAGGTGAGCCAGGTAACTCCTGGGGAAGCGTAGGCTTATGGGGTTGTACTACCTCACGTTTGCCACCCTGGGCAGATCTGAAGATAAATAAGTGGTGGTTTATTTGTTTGTTTTTTTGAGACATGTGCCACCATGCCTGGCTAATTTTCTGTATTTTTAGTTGCCTATTTTTTTTTCTATTTTTAGTAGAGACGGGGTCTCACTCTTGCTCAGGCTGGTCTCAAACTCCTGAGCTCTAGTGATCCTCTCGCCTTGGCCTCCCAGAGTGCTAGGATTACAGGCGTGAGCCACTTCGCCCGGCCCAATAAGTGATGGTTTGAATCCAAGAGTCTCATGCTTAGAGTTTACCTGCAGGTTTGCTGCAGATTGCTAAATTGCTCTGAATAGTTAAAAATGCAATTTCTTTTTTTCTTTTTTTGAGCCAGGATCTTGCTCTGTCACCCAGGCTAGAGTGCAGTGGTGTGATCATAGCTCTCTGTAGCCTCGGACTCCTGGGCTCTAGCCATCCACCCTCCTCAGCCTCTTGAGTAGCTGGGACTATAGACGTGTGCCACCATATTCTGCTAATTAAAAAAAAAATTTTTTTTTTAAGAGATGAGGTCTTGCTATATTGTCCAGGCTGGTCTAGAACTCCTGGCTTCAGCAATCCTCTCACGTCAGCTTCCTGGAGTGCTGGGATTATAGGCGTGAGCCACCATGCTGGGCCTGAAAATACCAAGCTGAATTTTAAAATGAGGATAACGTTACATTTTTAAAATTTAAGTATGTATACTTACAGGGGAAGTACACACATCGTAAGGTAAAGTCATCATCCTATTGTAACTAACACTCAGATTAAGAATATTACCAGAATTCCAGAATGTCTTCCCCAAAGTCTGATTATAACACCATAGATTAGTTTTGCTTATTTTTAAAGATTAATATGAGTAATGGAAGGATGTGTTTTGGCTTCTTTCACTCAACATTGTGTTTGTTGCGATTCAGCTATGTTGTTGCACATAGGAGTAGTCATTTCTGTTGTCTTACGATAATCTCCTGCATGAATAAACCTATCTGAGTTCTTTCAATTTTTTGGATATTATGTGTAATGGTGCTGTGAACAATTGTGTGCATTTCTTTTGGTATACATGTATAGATTTCTCTTGGGAATGTATCAAGGAGTAGAAGTTCAGGGTCATAAGATATGCATATGTTTAGCTGCCAGTTTTCCAAAGTGCTTATGCTAGTTTATGCTCCCACCAGCAGTGTACGCATGTTCTAGTTGCTCAGCGTCCTCACCAACACTTATTACTGTCAGTCCTTTTAATTGTACCTGTTTGAATGGCTGCGTAGCACTATCTTGTTTTTAGTATTTCCCTTATGACTAATGAGGTTGAGCACTTACTTATACGCCTTTTATATACCCTCTTTTGTAAGTAATTATTTGTCCAAAAAACCTGAGTCATTTGTCTTTTCTTTACTGATTTGTAGAAGTTATTTTATACTCTGATAGTTCCATCAGTTATCTGATGAATATTCCAATTTATCAGTCTTTTATGTTTAGTGCTTTATGTGTCTGTTTAATCAATTTTTCTCTACCCCAGGTCATGAAGATATTCTCCTATATTATTTTCTAGAACCTTTATTTTACCTTTCACATTTTGTCTCTATAATCCAAATGGAATTTTTGTGTGTGAATGTGTCTCACTTTGCTTTAAACTAATCTTATCTTTCCTTAGTTTATTAAAATCTGAGGCTTAAATCCCAAGCACAAGATGGGAAGCAGTCAGATATATACATATTTGAGTGTTCTCCGTAAATTAGTCAGTGTAGGGCAGGACATAAAGTTTGAATAGCCTTTTGCAATCGAAGCCTTCTCTCCCTACCATACAGTGGCACTTGTTTTTTGTCCCTTTCTTTTTTTTTTTTTTTTTGGGGACAGAGTCTCACTCTGTTGCCCAGGCTAGAGTGAGTGCTGTGGCGTCAGCCTAGCTCCCAGCAACCTCAAACTCCTGGGCTCAAGCAATCCTACTGCCTCAGCCTCCCAAGTAGCTGGCACTACAGGCATGCGCCACCATGCCCGGCTAATTTTTTCTATATATATATTTTTAGCTGTCCATATAATTTCTTTCTATTTTTTGTAGAGACGGGGGTCTCGCTCTTGCTTAGGCTGGTCTTGAACTCCTGAGCTCAAACGATCCGCCCGCCTCGGCTTCCCAGAATGCTAGGATTACAGGCATGAGCCACCTGTTTTTTGTCCCTTTCATTACTTGAAAATATAGTCTGCAGGAAGTATTACCACTTTCTTACTTGCCATTCATTCCTTAATTTAACAGTCTGGTTTCTGGCTTCACCACTTGCTTTAAACAGCTGGCAAGAAGGTTCCAGTGGCCTTCTTGCCAAAAGGGGGTGAGGGAATTCTCCAGTATAGTTTAACCGTTTCTAGATCTTGAACATATCCTTTATGTCTTTCTACCTCTGTTCTGATTGTTTGACCTTGGCAAATTCTCAGCCTCCTTCTTTTACCCCCTGTAAATTTGTGTAGTTTCATTTTGAAATCTATTCTGAAAAGACCTACAAGATATGATTGGGACAAAGCCCCTAAGCCTTAAGGCATGCGTCTCTAGTTTCAAAGCAGGCCTGACCACTTCTGTTGTTTTGCATTGGTCTTGCTGTGGTCTGTTTTCATTTGGTATCTGAAAACAAATAGAAACGAGAGGAGCCATAACTCCAGATTAGATAATTTCTACAGTTTATGTATCAGTTTTACACGGATCACCTTGTTTGATCCTCATACACCCTGTGAGGCAGGTATTATTGTTATAATTATAGAAGTGATTAAAAATGGGAACAGCACATTATTTGTTCTTGCTGAGAAATACCCGGTTAGGTTTTGGAGTTTCTTTATGTAACCATCATTTGATGGGAGCATCCATCTGGGATTCTTATGGGTACTTCTGTCTGTACAATTTCCACAGGACCCATAGCTTCTTAGGTTGGGGCAGGGAGTGTGGGGTAGATGGGACTGGGAATGGAGATAGAGGTGGATTCTTTTGGAAGGTTTTTTTTTTTTTTTTTTGGTGGAGATTGGGTCTTGCTTATTGCCCAGGCTGAAGTACTGTGGCACAGTCATAGTTCATTGTAACCTTGAACTCCTGGGCTCAAGCCATCCTCCTGCCTCAGCCTCCCAAGCAGCTGGGACTACAGGCATGTGCCACCACTCCTGGCTTATTTTTTATTTTTTGTAGAGACGGGGTCTTGCTATGTTGCCCAGGATAGTCTCGAACTCATGGCCTTAAGCAATCCTCTGGCCTTGGCCTCCCAAAATGCACTGGGGTTACAGGCTCCAGCCACCGCACCCAGCTCTTTTAGGAGATTGTCGAGAACTTGCCAATAATCATAAGTTCACAAACCTCTACCTCCAGAACCAGTAGTAAGTAAATGTTAGTGCCTGGATGTGATGAGCTTAGGTTTTTTTCTAGGATCTACTATAAAATGATTCAACACAAAAAGTTGTGAAGAGGGGTGATTTCAAGATGTGTCCTTAATTTTCAGGAATCCATTTTGGCTCCAGAAGAACTATTGATTTATTTTAACTAAATAGCTGATTTTAGTTCAACAGATACTTCTTGATTTATGTTTATTTTTATTTTTTTGGCAGTGAGTTGCTGTTATTCTTGATTCTTCTATATCTTCCCACAGTCTTTTTATTTTAAACATCAAATCCTTTTTTTCCGCCAAATTAAATGGTATATCAAACTTGATTTAGACCATAGCATTCTTTTATTTATATAAGTTCATTTTAGAAGTTTGAATTTATAACATTTACTTACAAAGTCAGTGAGAACAGTGAGGCTGTTTTGGTCAACACAAACACTTGAAATAGATTTAAAAAGATTGCAGTCTTATTTTAGCCTCACTTTTCAGTTTATTTCTGCATTTGAAAAAGTAGATAGTTTTTAATAAAACAGCTTGGCTTGCAAGCCAAGAATATTTTTTAACTAAACTGATACAGAAATTTGAAAGAGGAGTAGAGGGCTACTCTTTATCATAAATATAAAATCCAGATGGTCCTTCAAAATCACAAGTGCTAAAACGATTGTATAGTAATTCATCACTTAGCATGTCAGAGTCCAGTTGTCATTGCACAGCCATCATTCTGTGACCGTGGTATGGGAGGGACAGCTGTGCCTGGCACTGCTTAAGTGTGGCCCCCATGTTCTGTATGGTGTACTTGCGTGTGCTAGTTGATGTAGCTGGGCTCGTGTAAGTCTGATTCAGCCTCGTAATTGGTCCCAGTCCTAAGAAGTGCTGGTTTATCCACAGAGTGGCCGAAGTGCCTGTTTCCACAAAAGCAAACTACCAGGTGGAAGCCTCTGGTATCTTACATTTTGACATACAACACATGTGAGCCTGGGCTTATATTAAAAGGCATCTTTTATAGGCAGCTCTTGCTCCATGGGTAATGGAGAGGATGTGGGGAAGGGAATTAAGAGACAATGAACAAAATAGAACTGCTCTTGGCTCATGATGCTCTCTGAGGATTCAGAAGTGGTCTGGGGATGCTCACCTTTTTGTAGACAGGCGTGTGAAGGAGTGTTGACTCATGCTTATTGCTACAGCTGACGTCCTCCTACTTCAATGAGAGAAAAGGAAGTGAGTTTGGGGGCTCCATATGGAATAGGGAGAGGATGAGCATTGGGCGTCTTGGGCCCCCTCTCTTCTCATTCCCAGCCTAAGCAGTTATGCTGAGCGTCTGTCTCTCTGAGACTGTGGTGTAGATGTGCTGTCTGATTTTGAGTCCTTGTTAGCTTGCTTCTCAGCTGCACCCTGGTCTCCGTTGGCTGCTCACATGAGCTTGAGAGTTGACTGTGTCTATGAGTCCTTATGAAGCACCTTCAAGAAAACCCCTAAGAATCCATGCAGCAGTTGGATACGATTGCTCTGAATCAAAATATGGCTAATTATTCAGACACAGGGGAAGTATATTATGGACCGATAATCTAGAAGGAGCCCTAACCTTCTCCCTGAATCTCCTCACTCTGCTTATTCAGGCAGGGCCTAGGCTGTTAATTTGCTTTCAAGATGTTTCCAGAATTGAATTTTAAATTATTTGTCCCCTTTTTCTCAGCATAAATAATTGAAAATAGAATGCCTGGTAGCATGAATTTATAGAGAGTACTAAAACTTAGGGTTTTGAGCCAGCTGGGAAATTCTCTTCAGTTTTTCTGGCTTATATCATGCATTTGAAGAATGTTGAACCAAGATGTTTTGAGGAAGTAAGTTGCTCTTGCTGTTGAATGTGACCTGGAAGGAACCCGAGGAACAGTAGAACTGAAGATGCAGTTTATTGATGTTTTTTCAAATTCCTTTGTTAGGCATCTGAAGAAGCCTCCCTCAGGGCACTGGAAAGTCTGATGACAGAATTTTTTCACGATTGTACGACCAATGAAAGAAAACGTGAGATAGGTAAGTGGAGTGTGGCGCATTGTAAAGAGTAATTTATAAGGAGAAGGCCCAATGGGGAGGAAAGAGTTGTCTGCAGCCTTAGCTGGTCAAGTTTGCATGTTACCTCTTGAGTTCTTGCTCTTATTGCTCTGGTTCTACTGGTTTGTGGCTGGTGAGGTCTGCAATACTAGTTATAAGGACATAGTGATAGATTTTCCTTCCTTTGGTGAAGCAGAAAGCCCTTCCCTCACTTTGTCTTAATTTCAGCAATGTTATTAAACTGTCATAAGAAGCCTGCGACTGTTAATTTAAAAAAACTCACGGTATCAAAATGTTAAGTCAAAATGAACATGTTTTGCTGTGCAGAGGTCTAATATGAACCTAATCTAATGCTCAGAGATTCCTGAACTGTTGTTCTTTTGGGGGTTTCTGACTTCTGTTTTCCATTTCTCCACTATTCTCTTTCCCATTCTGCAAGTTTGGGTGAATAACGGCTTCAAACAACAGAGGTATAAGTATAATCACTTCAGGTCTTCTGGGGACCTCAGCACTTTTGTACAATCTACTTTTGAATTTTATATTCATTCACATAAACAATATTCATTAAAACATAATCGTAAAGTAGAAATTGTGTTCAAGTGTCAGATCTTTGCCCCAGGGACACTGTGGTCCTAGAGCAATCTTTTTTTCCTGAGTCCTCACTTGAGAATGAAAAATATTTTTCTCTTTCCAAACCTAAAGACTTTTCCTTTGGGTGACCAGCAGCTCTGTACTGGTAATGTAATGTAATTTCATTATTTCTACCTCCTTGGAGTTCTTTCTCTGAGGCTCTGGGACCCTGGAGGCCCATTTCTCTCTCTCTCGGCTTCGCTAAGTCATGTTGGCAGTTAAATGTTATGGCTGATTCCACCTTTGATCTAAAGCCTGGTTGGGGTTCAGATTTCCACGTGGTCAGTAGACCTTTGTCTATAGCCCATTTTCCCCTGTGCCCTTTAAGTATCATCAGCTCCTGATAGATGTTAACTTCTTTTTTTTTTTTTGAGATAGAGTCTCACTCTGTTGCCCTGGCTAGAGTGCCATGGTGTCAGCCTAGCTCACAGCAACCTCAAACTCCTGGGCTCAAGTGATCCTCCTGCCTCAGCCTCCCGAGTATCTGGGACTACAGGCATGCGCCACCATACCCAGCTAATTTTTAATATTTTTTCTTTAGTTGCCCCGTAATTTGTTTTCTATTTTTTTAGGAGAGACGGGGTCTTGCTCTTGCTCAGGCTGGTCTTGAAGTCCTGAGCTCAAGCGATCCTCCTGCCTAGGCTTCCCAGAGTGTTAGGATTATAGGCTTGAGCCACTGTGCCTGGCCAGATGTTAACTTCTAAACTTTTAATTTTAAACTTGGTGGTCTCTTTTGGGCCTGCCCCTACATGCCTTGTTTTTCTGAGTGAGTGCACTGTGGAGAACCAGAGCATTTAGAAACCAGGAATCTCTGGCAGAAGCTGAGCCCAACAGGTGAACAGGTATCTGGCTTAGAAGACCCAGCCTGCTTGCCTCCCTAGGTTCTCTTATTACTCACTTGGGCTGACTTTTCTCCTGCCCCCCAAATGATCCCCTTGTTAGCTTTGCTACTAAAGTATCTTATACTTACAGTAAAAATATCAGCAGTGATTTTTACCAAAAGAGGTGGAGGATCTTTCCCTTATATTAATCTGCTTTATTCCAACACTCTAATTTTTTCAGTCTTTTTTTTAAAGCTTATAATTGAAATACTTTTGGTTCTTCTTTTAATTTTTGTTTTGCAGATCAAATATTGCTCACCTTGTGTGTTCATGAATTAAAAGTGTGAACCCTCTGAACACTTTCGTATTCTAACCTGATTTTAAAATAGCTTTAAATAACTAGATGCTACAAATGTCTAACTTAAATGCAGGCTATGGGGAATCCGGGGGTTTGATTCTCTACAGTGGGTGTGTCTTAGTTCGGTTCTCTTTGTACTTAGTCATTGTAGATTTATTCGAGTGTGTGGGCAGGAACCACTTGCTTCTTTTCTGTTGTCTTAGGATAAATTAAAGGCTTTTCCTAGCTATGTGGGAGAAAGGAGGGAGGCCTTTTCTTAAAAGGGCTGCACCCACCCTCCAGCAAAGGTCAGTTCCTAGTGCTCTAGGGATTAGGTTGATAGAACTGTTAGCAAGGAGCTCAGGAGATCATCTGGTCATTTTACTGGCAGAGGAAATGGAAGTGTCAAGGAGGAACCATGACTCGTGTAGGGTCAGACTCTGTGAATTAGGGGCAAGGTCTAGAACAGAGCCCAGAGTTCCTCATTTCCAGCCACAGCCTTGGGTTTGATTTCACCTCTGGGATTCATAGAAACGTTTGCTTAATTATTAGGACAGATCCTTAGCTTCCTTTTACGGAATATTTGGTAAGGCTGCCTTGTTGCATTTAGCCCAGGTCGTAGGGAACTAGCAGAGCAGTGACTTTAGGATTAAAAGGAGCTGCCGTGTGTGCATTCTGCTTTTCCAAAGGCTTTCCTAGAATCTCTTGGGGTTGTTGGCCCACACGTTGTCACCCTTTTTGGATTATATTACAGGTCCAGTGCAGCAGGTCAAGATGACTAAGGGGCAGCATATCCAGAAACATGGCGATAGACTCTTAATGCTCGCCACCTTGTGGACTCTGGCTGTGCTTGTCAGCAGCCTGTGGCGAGGAAAGCCATTTGACGTGTGGACGGGGCTGCTCCTGGCAACTCTCATGATTGTTACACTTACTTACTAACTTACTTATTTATTTGGGTGATGCTTTAAAATAAAACCAAGCCAAGTGAAGATAGCCATCTTGAACTCCCTTGCATTTTTCCTATCCTGTCTTTGTAACATTAATCTTAATCGTTTCTTTCTCTGCTTCTCTAGCCGTGGTTTTGTAATGTGTGTATGAACAATTTAAACGTTACTGAAGATGTGTAGAGGAGTGGCGAGGAGATAAAATACAGCTCATACGCCACGGGAAATAAGCTAGCCATCATTTTCAAGAAGATGAAATGATACTGTTATAACATTCCATACACACATTAGGTTAAATAAGATCTTCAGCAATTAAAGTTTCTCTGCCTAAAGAAGTATTCATAGCAAAGTTATTGGCTTTTAGATGGCTGAAGACACTGTCAGTGTTGATGTTTACCTCTGAGTCAGAAAAATATTATATGATTTATTCTATCTTGAAGAACCAGCTGAATTTGACCTCACATTATATGGAGAGAGAGGCATGTTTAATAATAATAATAAGACAGCCCAGTCTTATGTTAATATCATGTATTTTCATAACCACCTTTTGTTGCTGTTTAACTTTTCCAGAGGAGCTTCTTAATAATTTTGCCCAGCAGATAGGAGCCTGGAGATTCTGCCTGTATTTTCTCTCCAGCACTAGGAATGACTATGTAATGATGTACAGTTTAACGGTTTTTGAGGTAAGTTGTCAGATAATTTTATAATCTTCTGAAAAGTATTTTGTAGTCAAATTGCCATGTCATTGGTCCTAGAGTTTGGCTTTAATGTGCAGATGAGTGGGAAAGAGTGGGAACTCAGCTCAGGGGCTTCTTCCCACATGCTGCCTTTATCTCGATGTTGGTGGCTCCTTTCCATCCATTCTCAACACCAGAAAGGTAAGATGAATGGTTGGCTTTAGGGTTAAGTAGGTAGGTTGTTTACGGTAATGTGTAACTTTTCCTTCCTATTATCATTTAACAGGGAGATAATTGCAGAAAAACATTTTGAGAGGAGGGATGATATCCATAATACGACCGTCCCCAACCACAAAAACTTTCATTTATATCACCTCTTTTCCAGTCCTTGTTTTCTGTGCACACATTAAAAAAAATACATAATTACAATCATATTGCTTGTGCCATTTTGTGTTCTTTTTCCTGCTCACCTTTATATTATACTATATTCTCATACATGGTTGTGACATTCACAAAGCCGATCTCCTATTTTTGAAGATTGAGATTGTTTCAATCAATTTTGATGGCCGTTAGAGACAGTGAAGTATCAGAAAGTTTTTGCACATACAGTTGTTTGTTTCTGTTAATTTATTTAGCAGATTTTCGTGGGAATGGAAGTGTTGTGTTATAGGATTTGAATATTTTTATTGTTCTTATTGCCAAATTGCCCTAAACATTTATTTTAAAAAAAGAGTTTCGTGTTTATTGAGGTGATATAACTAACTGTGGGATGAAAACCAGTTATTTTTGAGTATAGGTTGTTAGCTTAAAAGATGTATATTTGTTTTTCAGAATCTGATCAATAAAATGTGGCTTGGGGTCCCATCTCAGGATAAGATGGAAATTCGTAGCTGCCTGCCCAAACTCCTTTTGGCTCACCATAAAACCTTACCTTACTTTATCCGGAACAAACTCTGCAAAGTTATTGTTGATATTGGACGTCAAGATTGGCCCATGTTCTACCATGACTTTTTTACTAACATTTTACAGGTAAGAATATACCTAAGGAAACTTTACCTTGTAAATTGTTTGTAGAAGTGATTATTTCCTTGTCTTGAAGAGGAATTTTAAGGTTAGCATTTTGGAACTGCAGTAGTGAGGTTATTGTAGGATAGATTATTGCATTCTCTTAGTTTTGTGTTCTTAACACATGTTGTCCTTTGTGCAGTGGAGAAAGGGGGAAAAACCCAATTGCTTTGTTAACCTCTTGTGAAATTCTGTTCAGCAGGTATTTGAAAGCCTGGCAAGTACTGCACCAGGTGTTGGGGGTGCAAGGGTGAGGCCTTCAGTAGTTCAGAATTTAGTGAGGAAATAACTGTGCAGACAATAATTACCATATTGTTGAAGGAGATGGAGAGCCACAGTCCTGACAGTAGCAGATGGGGAGGAGCCAGATTTCCACCCAGCTGAGAACAGAACATTTCCTGTCTTCCCTAGAAGTAGAATTATTTATAACAAATGAGAATTTGGAAGAGCATTTTCAGGTGAAGTGCTCATGGAGGTTTAAAAGGGCTAGTTGTCCTCCTCTGTTCTTCATCGGCTCCTCCTTTCCGTCCTTCAGAAGTGACTCCTTTAACCTCATGTAGCCATCATGACTCTGAAACGCCACATAGTGGAAAGAGCACTGGATCGGAGGAAGCAGATTGGGTTTTGCATCTGTCTTTGTGTAAAATCATCTTTGATTTTAGCAACTCTTGCCATTTACATGAGCCTTTGTTTCCCTCTTTGTAAAATGAGAGGGTTGGACTAAGCGATCTTAAAGTTCTTTGCAATTATATTATTTCTCATGTCTTATTTATCCTTGTGAAGCATGCAGTGGCATATAAGCCACGTCAAGAATGATGAGTGTTCAATTGCTGACATTTTAGATAATGACAATAAAGTACAGTTGTCCATTTCTGTCTGGAGGGGGGTTGGTTCCAGGACCTTCAGAGATGCCAATATTTGTGATGCTCAAGTCCCTGATATTAAAGGGCATAGTATTTGCATATGGCCTATGCATATCCTCCTGCACAATTTAAGTCATCTCCAGATTATCTGTAATACCTAATATAATGTAAGTGCTATGTAAATAGTTGTTATACTACTTTGTTTAGGGAATACTGACAAGGACAAGAGTCTGTACATGTTCAGTGCAGACACAACCATCCTTTTTCCCTCTCCATATTTTTGATCCGTGGTTGGTTGAATCCATGAATGTGGAACCCAATACTGAGGTCTGACTGTAAACCTTTTCTTCAGGTATTGAACGCCAAACTGGTTCTGGAATCAGTTTCATCATCACACAATCCTTTGAGTAAACCATCTAAAACGTTATTATTTTTTTTTTTCTCAAGTCCATCATGGTCTGTTTTCAGTTTGGGGTGCATAGGTTTTTTTTAACCTCTATGACAATTGGCTGGTCATTTATGCAGTTCATGTTATAATTGTGACCATGATACCAGGCAGAGAGGAGTTGATTTGGGGCCCTAGAAAGATACAGTTCTGTGGGTTGGTTGTACCTTTTCTAGGCCACTAGAGAAGGAAGTGATTGAAGTTGAAACTGACCCCTGTTCTCTTTGCCTCCCCCACACATGCACCAGCACACACGCGACACCTTTGTAGAATCTATTCTTCAGATTCCTGAAATCTGAGCCGAACCTGTGGTCACATTGTGCCTAGGGCCAGATAATTAAGGGGCAAGCAGCAAAGGAAAGAATTGCTATTTCTTCTTTGATTGGGTTGTATAATAAAAACTGTTGAACCTTTTCAGAAGTTCGCACTCGAAACTTCGTCTTCTACCTAAGGGAGCTTACTGTCTTAAATTGCAAATATTACCTGTTATAAGCTTAAATTATATACATGAAGGTGGTAAAGGGAAACACCACTTTAATAAAAAGCTTTCCGGATACAAAGCTAATGAGAAGAAAAATTACACATTTTATCAAGCTCTTCGTTCAAGGGAAGCATAGCTTGCTTTTTCCATCCGGCTTCTTGCCTGGCCTTCTCCCCTTCCCCTAAATGATGAGAGAAAGGAGAGCTTTAAGAAACATTTTCCATGTTAAAGGAATTTTTTATTTCTTGGGAGCAGAGAAGCATTTCTTATCTACAGGAGAGTTTATATTGCCAAGTGGAATGTCCTGCTGTGAGATCCAGCTGAGAGACTAAGAATGAGGGCTTGGGAGGGAAATAGAGACAAAAGAGGTAGAGAAGAAAGAAAGAAATGAAAAGGGAGGAGCAATAGAAATCTTAGAATACAGATTGATAACCCAAAGTTCTCCAAATGTAAAGAGATGCTTACAAAGGGTCAGTTCTACTTTATTATGTAAGAAAAATTGGTAGAAGAGGGATTTCCTGTTCCTCCCATACTGCATTATCTGAATTTAAGTCAGTGTTAGAAATAGTCCAAATTTGTAAGAAATGAAGAGAAAAATTGTGGAAGATGTACTTGAAGTTTTAGCGTTCAAGAGAACTGATTTTACAGAGATCATTTTTAACACTATTCATTGCTGTTCATTTTATATAATGCTACTTCTGTAGACAGTTGAATTTATTTTAAGTTCCCATTATTGAATACTTTTCTGCTCTTTGGGGATGAGCTTTTCCTTGGTCTGTGATGGGAAAATTTGTTTTCAAGGGAAAGGAAGGTGCCCTGTATTTCTTTAAGAATATATGGTCTGTATGGGTGCAGTTCCTGAGTATCCTCTTCTTGAAACTTATATTCTGTAGCTTGGATAAGTAGAAAAACTTAACTTGTATTAGAGAATGAACTACATTTAAATTTGATTATGATTAAAGGAGAAGGTAAAATACTCCTTAAATTGTTTGCTTTTTTATAGATTATAGTATATAACTCAACAGAGAATTTTAGTGGCAAGTCACTCACTTTTATCACTTCTGGAAACTAAAAGATAAATGTAATAGTAATGCCTTAAAATGATTAGGAAGATATAAGTAATGTTATGCTATACCTTTTTTCTATTTCTTATTTAAACTTTCTTATGGTGGAAAGAATATTACAGGAGATAGAAAAAGTAACTTAATTTGCTACATAGGTATTTGCAAAATCAACCATAGTCATAGTTTAATGACATGGATGCCTATTGTTCGCCCTGCTGCTTGCTTGATCGTGAACTTTTCTGAAGCATGCAAAGCTTAGAAACGTAAAGTTGATTTAACAACCTGAATGTTAAAGATACCACAAATTGATATACACATCTTAATCATTTATATATATCTCACTAATATACACACATACAAAACTTGGTTAGTGGGCAAAAGTAACCAAGACACTGTTGGGAAGCTGGTCATGTATAAGAATTGCTGGGGTTATAAGAACATTTTTTTCTAGCTGTTTTTGTCATGTTATTAGAATTTTGTCCTTAAAATAAGGTGAGAATATATTTTGAATGGTTACAAAAGAAAAGCTACATAAATGTACTCTAAGTGATTTTTCTCAAGTGTTGATTTATGTGGCTTGTTCATGCAAGATGAAACATACACAGAGGTATTTCACAGGTTTAATGCTACTAAGTCCTCTGTTTACCTTATGAGTCTGACACTCTTTTCAGAACTTGCTTTTTCCCCCGGCAGTTGATCCAGTCCCCTGTGACAACCCCCCTTGGGCTGATTATGTTGAAGACAACTTCGGAAGAGCTGGCCTGTCCCCGTGAGGACCTCAGTGTGGCTCGGAAGGAGGAGTTGCGGAAGCTGCTGCTAGACCAGGTGCAGACAGTGCTTGGGCTGCTGACAGGTGAGCAGTTCAGTGGTGCCAAGAGACAGAGGCCTGCCTGCAGGCACCTAGAGCTCAGGCCTTGGCACTGAGCATTTTTGAGCAGTTGTTGGAGCTGTTCCTTAGACTGAGCATAAAAATGAAAAAAATTTAGTGCTGTATTCCCTGCACTTATAGCCCAGTGAGGTCCACACAGGACCTCAAAATAGATTTGTAACTTATTTTCCTTGTAGTCTTTCATTAATTGGTCCTCAGGTCCTCATTGTAACTATGATTAATGAGGTAAAGTGCAGGTCATGGAATGTGATCACAGTGCTGATTACTGCATTTGAAGTAAGGTGGGTGGCGAGCATGTTATTTAAAATAATTTGAATTTAAAATCAGAAGATGTTGGAGGAGTAGGAAGATGTGAAAATTTCCCATTTTGTGTAGGGAAGTGAGGCAAGGTGTGGAATCTGCCCCCAGTGCACTAGATTCTAGTTGTTTGTAGCATTTCACTTCTCCTGTTTGATTAGAGCCTCATGACAATGTGTGAAGGGTAAGAACAACAGAAAGCAAACCACAAAATGAGACAGGAAGACAGACGGGGAGTGGAGCACTCTGAGTCCAGAGTGCCGTGGCTGCTGTGCTCCCTCCTGGGAGGGAGGTGCATGTGCAGCACCTGGGCGTGAGGCCCTCAAGGTGCTGTGAGCCTGGCCTTGCTGCTATAGGAATCTTGTAGTGAAAAGTATTTTTATCTTTAGCTTCTCTGCCCAGAGTTTTTCTTAGATGTCTAGGGACCTTTTCTTTTGTATTTCTAGTTTAGTGTTTGGCACGTGGTGGGCGCTTAACATTGGTTGAAAGAATGATTGGAACAGCACAGAGTGGTCAAGGAGGATAAGGGTTAACATGGCCACTGAATGGATGGAGCATCCAGGGTAACCTTGGCAAAGAGCAGTGTTGATGGAAATAGTGGGGAGAAGCTGCATTGCAAGGTCAAGGTGAAGCAGTAGAGATCCTCTGAGTGGGGACAGTACTTTCCTGAAGATAGCTGGAAGTGAAATAGGCAAAGCCATCAGCCAGAGGGGGACATATGGTCAAGAGAGGGATGTTTAAATACTGGTGTTTGATCAAAGATATCAATACATCGTTTTTCTAAATCTGATTTTTATATGTTGGACTTGACTTCTCTTTTAAACTCTGCTTCCCCTTTCTTGGTAGGTATCCTGGAGACTGTCTGGGACAAGCACAGTGTTACTGCCGCCACTCCACCACCATCCCCTACCTCAGGAGAAAGTGGTATGTCCTCTTTTTAAATGCACTTGGTGGGGGGGGGGGCGGGGGCATCTCAGCAGGGAGTAGCAATAGCTTATCTACACCAGATACAGATGCTGATTCTTCTTCTTTAATCTATTTTTGGCCTTTCTGCCTATGTTTTTTGAGCAGATGGCTTTCTACTCTTCCTCATAAGTACTTGTGCTTTCTAGTGTAATATTTTGAACAACA
The DNA here is from genome assembly GCA_028533085.1 of Varecia variegata. Classification (NCBI taxonomy): domain Eukaryota; kingdom Metazoa; phylum Chordata; class Mammalia; order Primates; family Lemuridae; genus Varecia; species Varecia variegata. The sequence goes on along the minus strand of CM052448.1, from coordinate 16,519,232 downwards.
CGGCTTGCTTCTTCTTGCCTGTCGTACCTTTGACCTTTTGTCATCCAGCTCTGTTCCCTTTAAGCTTATAATTGCTTTCCGTCTAGTTTGTTGCCCTTGTTTTTCTCTTTTTCACAAATTTCATGGCTGTGTTGCTTGTGCTGAGGTTGCTATGAGCCTGGGGCCTTGACAGGTGCACTTTGTCATTCTGCAGTGGTGGCAGGAGGTGAGGTGGGCAGCAGCCTGGAGGAGAGGATGTAGGAATGTAGAGTGCTTTTTCTTCTCCACTGGATACATGGAGAAGTCATGTTGGCCAAGACAGATCGGGGGCTGATGTGCAATAGTCAGCATTGAATTCACACCAGTTAAGAATAATTTGATAAAGCCTGGGCATATTTGCAGTTGTTATTAAATAGATTACTGGTTGCTAATTATTGTTCACAGTTATATTAATATCTTTTTCAAAATTTAGAGTACAGTTCATCTAAAGATGACTACTTTCAAGGATGGATGGAAAGAGGAAATTGTATCTGAGCAGGAAATTTTAGTTTCTAAATACTTATGTTTACACTAAGTGATCACAGATGCTTTTCAAGTAGAGTACATCCTGTGAATTGGCACTTATTTCTTCCCCTATTGTAAAGGTTGATGTGGCTAATGAGAAATATTTCTACATCTTTCTCCTTTACCCCAAGGAAATGGATGTTGAAATCAGACATCTCTAAGCTCAAACTGTTTTATGTAGCCTACTGTTAATATGTGGAAGTTGAAATTCTTGTGGAGTTACTATAGAATTGAAAATATATCATGAAATTTTGAGGATTGCTCAAAGTACACTATTCGAAATTCCATTTATCGTACTTGGATTAGAGAGGCATTTTTTCCTATTGCTTAGGTTAAAAACTGTTACAGAGTTGTAGGGTGCATTAAAAGCTCACAGGAAATTGAACCTTAATTTGTATTTGGGGGCAAACCTTTATTCTTAGAGTGGATATTTGAGGTGGCTCAAGAGATTTCTATATTTTGCACAATTCAAATGATTAAAGAAAAATATGCAAATCATTCAGAGATTTGATTTTATGAGCGAGTGAACACCTTGGAGTATCTGCAGTTTGGCTAGTCTTTTAAATTTACTGTTTTATTTAATTATAGTTTGAGATTAGTTCTTTTGAGTTAGATATGTTTTTAGATAGTTGAATACTAGTTTGGCATCCATTATTAGCAGCAGTGTTTACTGCAGAGAAACTTACTTGTTTTTCTGAGATCGTTTTCTAGTACCAAAAGCTGTGTGTTTTGGTTGGCTTTGTTCAGATATGTGTTCTGAGCTAACTGAGTTTATACTTTCATAGACTTTATTTTCCTCAGGGCCAGGTTGAGGACTATCAGATAATACAAACCAGAAATATGTGCTTGCCTCTTTTATGTGTTGCTTAGGTTTTATGAGGTTAGGTAAAATAAAATATGAACCAACTTGATATTTCCATGTAACAAAACTTAAAAAAATATAGTGCATACTTCTTGAGAATTGCCTTTTAGACACTATTAAATTTTTTCGAAATGTTGAATTTTAGTATTTGAGAAAAAGCAAAATAAATTGAGACTGTGTAGGGCCTAGAGAGTTAAGTAAGCTTTTAAGTTGGTATACTTCCCCTTTCAAAAAAAAAAAAAGAATTGCTTGTTCATTTGTTATGACATTTTTCTTTCTCTTTATGATAACTGTAAGTGAAGTCATCAGATCTGGCTCCATTATTTGGACAATGCTTATGATTTATTTAATCAACATTCATTTTGATGCTTTTGCTCAACAGTCTTTGTGCACTGAAGACACCAAGTTAAACAGTAAAGCTTCCAGAAAATTGCTCAGCTTTCTTGACCGTAAGCTCGGTTTTGTAGTGGAAATTCATTCTGAGAAACCTTAGGGTTCAGTGAATCAACCAAACTAATATCTGCTGGACTCTCCCTGCCCTGCCTGAATTCCTGTGTAGTTCCCTGTCAGATTTAGGGGAGCTTCCAAGGGGCTCCCCTTAGACTTTTGGTCTTTTTCTTTGTATGCTTTTTTTTTTTTTTTTTTTTGTGAGATAGAGCCTTGCTCTGCCACCTGGGCTGGAGTGCCATGTTGTCAGCCTAGCTCACAGCAACCTCAAACTCCTGGGCTCAAGCGATCCTCCTGCCTCAGCCTCCCCAGTAGCTGGGACTACAGGCATGTGCCACCACGCCCAGCTAATTTTTTTTCTATTTTAGTTGCCCAGCTAATTTCTTTCTATTTTTAGTAGAGACGGGGTCTCGCTCTTGCTCGGGCTGGTCTCGAACTCCTGAGCTCAAATGATCCGCCCGCCTCGGCCTCCCAGAGTGCTAGGATTACAGGCGTGAGCCACCTTGCCTGGCCTGTCCATAGCTTTTAACATAGGTAAATGGTGTGGTAATACTGAATTCTGTTTCTTAATTTTTATTTAAAAGTATTCTTTTAGGGTCTCTCCCAGCTGTGTCCTTAGTCTACCGCTTCTACTCACTGCGTGATGTCATACGCGTCCCCAGCGTTTTACTTGACTTCTCCCCGCTGTGAGGAACCAGCTTGTTGTGACTCCCCAGCTGCACACACCCCTAGCTGTCCCCTCATAGACCTGGGTGAGGGTTGCTTTAGGAGGGGAATGGTCAGGTGGTGGGATTTAGTGACCATTTGGCAGGACTGCAGAGTGCCGGGGTCCTCTTCAGCATGGCCGTTCCTCCTGCATGGATGTTCCATGTCCATCTCTCGTCCTCAACATCCCGCGGTCTCCACATTCTTATTTTTTCAGTCGCCTTTTAATTTGCATTTTCTGGTTCCTAATGAATTTGATATCTCTTTACATGCTTTTGAGTTTCTTCTTCTGAAAATTGTCTTTTCATATCAGCTGTCTGTTTTTGTGTTGTGATTGTACTTGTTAATGTGCAGCATTTTTATTATATATTTTAGCTTTTAGTCCTTTTTAGAAATTGTCAGTATCTTCTCTTGGTCTGTTATCTGCCTGGTAACTTTCTCTTAATGTTTTTCATTGATTAGAAACTCTTAATTTTGATGCTATTAAATTTATCAGTATTTTTTGTCAAGGTTTCCATTTTAGTAGTTTTAATAAGGTTTTCCCCCCCTTTCCCTATAGCTCAGATACTTGTATATTTTCTTCTGTTAACTTTAAAGTATTGTCTTTAGTTTAAGTCTTTAATTCATTTGGTGTCCAACTTTATATGTGATGTTAGGGATTTTTATTTATTTATTTAAT
>CM052448.1:16487749-16515496 GCA_028533085.1 Varecia variegata | reverse complement strand
TATTTTCAGTTGGCCAGATAATTTCTTTCTGTATTTTTTTTTTAGTAGAGACGGGGTCTCACTCTTGCTCAGGGTGGTCTCGAACTCCTGACCTCGAGTGATCCTCCCGTCTTGGCCTCCCAGAGTGCTAGGATTGCCCGCGTGAGCCACGGTGCCCGGCCTTGAGACATTAAATGAAATAATAAACTAATGTATTTAGAATGCTTGACACATTATAAGTGCTTAGTAAATGATACCAATGGTTTTTTTTTTTTTTTTGGTTTGTTTTGTTTTTAGGATAGTTAGAATTTAAGGAAATCATGTAGGTAAAATACCTGGTGGCACGGTGTCTAGATGTATTAGGCACTCGGTAAATGGTCACAGTGATGACAACAAGTCGTAGATGATGTCATGGAGTTAGGTGACAGGGCACCTGAATGGTGTAAAGGCATTTGGCCCAGCCCCAGATGTTTACCTTCCTGTCCAGCCATCCGTCATCTGTTGTCACAGTTGTTAGTGGTTCTGGCTGAGCACTTTAAACACTAGGAATTTTTCATTGATTGTTTGATTATCATCTTAAATGAGGCTTTCTAATGACTTATTTTTTTAATCATATATGTAACACTTTTTTTTTTTTTTTTTTTTGAGACAGAGTCTCACTCTGTTGCCTGGGCTACAGTGAGTGCTGTGGCGTCAGCCTAGCTCACAGCAACCTCAAACTCCTGGGCTCAAGCAATCCTCCTGCCTCAGCCTCCCGAGTAGCTGGGACCACAGGCATGCGCCACCATGCCCAGCTAATTTTTCTATATATATATATATATTTTTAGCTGTACATATAATTTCTTTCTAATTTTAATAGAGACAGGGTCTCACTCTTGCTCAGGCTGGTCTCGAACTCCTAAGCTCAAACAATCCGCCCGCCTTGGCCTCCCAGAGTGCTAGGATTACAGGCATGAGCCACCGTGCCTGGCCTACTCTTGTTTTTTTAAAGACGAGATCTCACTCTGTTGCCCAGGCTGGAGTACAGTGGCCTGATCATAGCTCACTGTAACCTCAAACTCCTAAGATCAAGGGATCCTCCTGCCTCGGCCTCCTCAGTAGCTACAGGAGCACACCACTGTGCTTGGCTAATTTTTATGCTTTTTGTAGAGACAGGGTCTCACTATGTTGCTTAGGCTAGTCTCGAACTTCTGGCCTCAACAGTCCTTCCGCCTCCGCCTCCCAGAGTGCTAGGGTTACAGGCATGAGCCACTGTGCACAGCCTGCATAACACTTTTATGCCTTTAAAAAATGAAAAACCTCTCAAAGCTTGCCTGTGGTTTATGCTGTTAAAGAATAACTACTATGTGGGGAACTTCTTGTGGTCTAGGACAGTAGATTACAAAGAAGGGTGTATTGGGTGTTCCCTTGGGGTGCACAAAGAAAATATCTGAACTTCAGCTTATATTTTTTTTCTGTCACCCTTACATTATACATTTACACAAATGAGTGCTCAAAAGCTTTTAAATGAATATTTTAAGTTTGGCAGTGACTACTCTAGGTTCTGAGAGACCCTGATACAGCAGAGATGTGGTGTTTTGTAGGAACAGCTGATGGCTGTTCCTACACTGGCTACTGGCAGTTACCACCTTTACCTAACTGAGAGCATGTAAACGTAATCAAATGTTTTTCAACTGATAAAACGTATCTGACAGAAGATAAGGTGCTTTTGGAATCAAATTTGTGACTTGAGCCAGAATTTCAGAAGCAACTGATCTTGCAGGAAACAGTCAGAAATGTTTTCTTGGTATCTTAAATGGGAAACGTAGGTGTGGTTAAGTCACAAAGGCAGCACTCAGTTCCTGTCCCTTGTGGTTTAAAGGTTTTGCATCATTCATCACAACAAAGTGTGGTAAGCATTGTAGGCTACAAATTTAGAAGCACAAGTGTACATGGATTTATTTTTGGTCCTAGGAACTTTGAAATTGGAGTTCTGAATGTTCCTTGCCTAGTGCGAATGCTTGAGAGTTTCTTGGTCAGAGCTGGCAGGGACTTGAGAGAACTTGAGTCCCCGTGTTAATGGGATAAAGGTTCAGTAACATACCCTGCTGGGCAAAGTTGCTAATGGGGTAGACTGTCCTGATTGCCATTTTGAGGAGGTGGTATGGAAGGGCCCACATTTCAATTTCCTTTTTCTCATTTGTACTTGGGGATGGTTGTGCCTTCCCCACAAGCACTTGAGAAAGTGGAGTGGACCAGTGTGTGTAAAGTTTCTTGGCTGACATAGGTGCTCCGTGAGTGAGTTTGGTTCTCTTCCTCTTTCTCTCACTTCTTTCTCTTTGTGCTCGTCAATGTAAAGCGGGTCACCTGTGTAGAAACTTATTTTTATAGGAAGATGAAGAAACCAGAATGTGTGAAGCAATCTAAGACATTGAGTCATGTCCTGTGAACCCCTTTGTCACGAGAATACTGGCAAGTGCTGGCCACAGGCCAGCATAGGGATTCTGGGTGACATTAGGTTAGACTGTAAACAGATGTGGGTGAGCATGAGAAAAATTACTGCTCTCTTTGGAGTGGGTTATTCTGCTTAATAAAGAGGAAGTGCCACTGTTACACGTGACATATTGATGCAATTAATAAAAGGAGTTAACTAGGTTTAGATCAGGTTCCAGTAGCTTTCTGGCTCCTGCTAAGAGAAATTCATATTGTCATCTGCCCCAAAGAGCAAGTGAATGGGGTCTTATTTCATTGAGTTGAAAAAACTATCCAGAATTTATTAGGTCCAGAGCTGAGAGAAACACAGGAAGCCTCATGTGTAGCAAAATGTTGTTTATTTTGAGCATCTGGGTGCAAATGGGTGGAGGCTGAAAAAGGCGTCCACGAGAGAAAAAGGGAGAGCCTTGGGTTTTATAGAGGGTTTTTCAGGGGGGAGTAAATAAATTCTTTTCAAAAAACCAGGAGGGATAAGGAAAGTAAGTTCCCCTCTTGCATTCCGTTCCTTTATCTCCCTAGGGAACAACATAGAGGGATAACTGTTGTCCTTATCGGGAGGGTTAAGGAAAGTAAGTTCCCCTTTTGCATTTCATTCCCTTATCTCTCTAGGGGTCTGGCAAAGGCTATGTGCCTCATACACCCCTAGGAAGGGGAAAGTGGTGGGTTTTATAGGAGGTTTGGATGGAAGTTTAGGAAGGGTGAATTCTTTAAGCCTAAGAGAATTATGCTTCAGTCCTTTGTAGTTATCCAAGTTGAAATTTTGTCTGCTTATTGCCTGTGTGTTTTTAATTCTTTGTTCATTTGTCCTTTATTCATACTTATTGGGCACCTACTATTTAGTTGCCTTAACATGTATAATTTCATTTAACTTCCAAAACTTGTGAGGACTGTAAGGCTTATCTGCATTGTGTGTACAACCATTTAATGTTATAAGTTTCCCTCTAAATGCTGCTTTATATTTATTCATCAAATTTTAATAGATTGTGCTTTCATTTGATTTAAAATATTTTCTCTTCAAAATTTCTCATCAGATTTCCTCTTTGTTTAATTTCCCAAGATTTGGGGACTTTTCCATATATCTTTTTTGTTATTGTTTTCTAGTTAATTTTATTATGATCTGCAAACATAGTTCGTGTGATTTTAGTTCTCTTAAGTTTTTTCATGTTTGTCTTGTGACCCAGTCTTCTTGGAGATTGTTTAGTGTGCACTTGAAAAAAATGTGTGTTCTGTTGTTGGGTGAAGTGTTCTGTAAATGTCAGTTAGGTCGGATTGTTTGCACGTGTCTCCTTTATCCTACTTGTTCTATCAATTACTGAGAGAGGTGAATTCTCTAGGTATAATTGTGGATTTATCTGTCCCCTTTTAGTTTTATCAGTTTTTGCTTCATTTATTTTGATCCCCTGATGTTAGTTGTATACACATTTAGTTTTCCTTTTTGATGTTATCTATTGACTGTATCTCTCTATATGGGTATTTTAATGGTTGCTCTGGGTATTATAATATATATATTTAACTTTTCACATTAACATTTCACCACAAGTGTAATATGGAAACCTCACCACCATATAGAATCCTTTACCCTCCCTTCTTTATTTTGCGGTTGCCGTATGTTTTCCATCTACACACTTTGAAAACCCATCAGGCAACATTCCAAATTATGCTTTTACCCATCATCCATATTTTAAAGATCTTAGGAGAGGAATAGTCTATTATGTTTACCGAGACAGTTGCCAGTTCTCTTGCTTTTCCTGCATTCTTCAAGTTCCAGGTTCTTTCTCATATCATTCACCTTCTCTGTTAGTCAGCTTGTGCTGCCTTAGCAAAACACCACAGGCTTGGTGGCTTAAACGACAGTTTATTTTCTCACAGTTCTAGAGACTAGAAGTTCCAGGTCAAGGTGCTGGCAGATTCAGTTTCTGTCCTGGGGAGAGCTCTCGTGGTGGCTTGTCTGTGTTCTCATGCAGTCTTTCTGCCGGGCATGCGTGGAGAGATTGCTCTCTTGTGTTTCTTCCTCTTCTTATAAGGGCTTCAGTCCTAGTGGATTAAGGTCCTACCCTGTGACCTCACCTAATCTTTACCACCTCTGTATAGGCCCTGTCTCCACATACGGTCACGCTGAAGTTTACAGATCAACGTAAGAATTGGAGGGGGGGTGGCCCTGCCGCAACAGTTCAGTCCATAGCCTTCCATCTGACAACTGTTACTATAGCTGCGTTAAAGTCATTGTTAACTCTAACATCTGTGTCATCTTGAGGTTGGCATCTGTTGATTGTCTTTCCCTTGAGAAATAGTGTCTCTCTGTTCTTTGTCAGGTAATTTTTGGATCCTTTTACCTGTTTGTTTCACCAGTGTTAGGCATGGCTTTCCTCTCCACCGCCACCTTGTGGTCAAAGGTGTGTGCTGCATGGTGCTACAGACATCACACCCATGATTTAGGCAGCAGGAATGAGAAGTGATAGCTTGGGCTAAAGAAACTTTCCCAAGTCCCACCCGGTGACTTCTTCTAGCATCTCAGTGACCACCCTGTCTATCTGCAAGGGAGGCTGGGAAATGTGGTCTTTCAATTGGCCTCAGTGCCAGTGTTCTCTTACTAAGGAAGAAGGGGAAGATGGATTAGTGGGCAGGCCAGAGTATCTTCCATACCCACGTATGTCCCCAGCTCCCACCACACACTTTGGGAGGTCAGTTATTTGTATGCACTTTAGCTTGTGGTTAAGTGCTATGTTTTTGTTTTTTCTACAGCCAGAGTTGCCAACTGCCAGTTAGGATTTTAGGTCTAATTTAGGATTATCCTTTGCATATATAGCTTCTAGATTTCCTTTTAGTTTAGCAAGACAACTTGTCAATGACAGAATCCATCCATCCTCTGGTCTGCAGTAGATTTTTCTTTCCTAGCAAAATTGTGAAAATGTTTTGGTTTGTCATAGCAATTTATAGCATGAAATTTCTGTAACTTTAGTAATTATGTCCTGAACAAATAGCAAATGTAAGCATTTGATCTTACTTTTTGTGAAGTCTCTGAAGCAGGATTTTGACTTTAGTGGATGATTTTTCCCACGGATGTTGCCAATTTTATTAGGAATTTTTCCTGCCAGTACTCTTTCCTAGGACATGCTCAGTTGCCTAGGACATGCTCAGTTGCCAAGGACATGCTCTAGGACTGGCATTTGTTAGGTTGTTACATCATTTGCAAACAGTGGGGGAGTCATTGTTGAAGATGGGGTGGGTAGCCAGTGTCTCTGTCTCTAGTTAAGAAATGAGCTGTTGTGCCACCGAACTCTGCAATAGGACAGTCCAGGAGTCTTTGTAAGTGGTCTGTAGACTGTCTCTACAGAGTCTCGTCTCAGGGGTTGTAGCTCTTACTTAGATTAGGTGGATTGTATTTGGTCTTGGCATCTGATATCTTTTGGCTTTGGTTATCTTGTTGTCCAGTACTCACTGTATTAGATTGGTTGATGTATTAGTTAGGGTCCCACCAGGAAAACAGAAACCACACTAAATTAACAGAGAATTCAAAGTGGGAAATTGATGAAATCGGTTTTAGAGGACTAGAAAAGCAAAAAGGGAACACTGAGAAAACACAAATGGTAACTACAGGAAGCAGCTCCACCCGGAAGGCTGGGGGTACAAAGGAAAGAGGTTGGGGTTAGCAAAATCTAGACGATCAGAGGGATGGGGCCCCATGCAGCCTGGGCTCGGATCTCTGAAGGGAGGGTGGGGCCCCACCCAGCTCCTGCAGGAGCCCAGAGGAAGGATTCCATGGAGCTAGGACCCATTCTTTTGAGGAGAGGGTGTTGCCTGGCTGCTGCTGGCACCTCTAAGGGGGTACGGTATTGGTCCTGGGAAAGTGGAAGAGCCACTTGCTGCTGCCAGGTCACTATTGCTGGGGCAGCAGTGCCAGGACAGCCAGCCCACAGGAAGGATGAAGTCCCATTGCCCCTCCTTCTGCCTTCCAGTCTTCCTTCAGTGTCCCTGTTGACAGAACCTAGGGAGAAACATGCTTTCCGTAGTCTCAGCCCCAGCACAACAAAGTATGGCAGGTAGATTGGTGCTGAGAGCTCACTAACCAGGGTGGGTAGTTTGTTTAATGAGTGGGAGCAGTCCCTTAACTTGTCTTAGAAGCATTTCGGGACAGGGGAGCATTTAGGCAACACGATTTGTTTTTGCAAATGAGTGGTTTTTTGGTCCTTCTGGTAGCAACTGTTGCGTATAATAACTTGGTATCTTCTGAGTTCGGTTCTTATCACATGTGGGAAACATCCAAACCTAGGGCTCTGAGTATTTTCTTTGAGAAATTATTCTTAGATACAGCTCAAAGGGTTAGGGTTTCCCCAGGCTTTTTCCATTTCTTCTTTTAGTTTTGAAGTCTTCTTCAAACTGACCTAAGATTAGGTTTTGGGGGTTGGGTAGAGCAGGCTCAAAACCCATTGGTGATTTATACGTACAGAGAATGTGAGATTTTGAGTCAAGGAGCCATGGGTTCAAAATGGCTAGCTTTTTTTTTTTTTATTATTTTTATTTTTATTTTTATTTTTATTTTATTTTTTTCTATTTTCTTTGTTCAACAGAGCTCATGCTGGATAAAATGGCTAGCTTTGTGACTTTCGGCAATTTATTTAACTTCCTCATGAGAAAAATATTGATACCATTTATACCTTACAGTTGTTAAAAGCATTGAATTACTGAATTAAGTAATATTTATCTATATTACATATAATTCCCAGAGCAACTACTAAGACAATAACTTAAAAATATGTAGTAAAAGAAATGACAGAGGACTTAAAAGACTACACTGGAATATACCAATTTAACCCAAAAGAAGGCAGAATAGAGGAATTGAGGAACATAAGACAGAAATGGCAGAAATCCTTTCTTATCAGTAATTACATTAAATATAGAAGATTAGATTCTCCTGGTAAAAGGCAGAGAGTGGGTTTAAAAAACCATGATCCAACTACATGTTATCTACAAAAGACTTTAGAGTCAGGCACAAATAGATTAAAAGGATGGAAAAAGATATTCTATGCAAACAGAAAACAAAAGGAAGCTGGAGTAGCTATACTAATATCTGACAAAATAGACTTTAAGATAAAAATTGTTACAGGAGACAAAGAAGGGTATTATGTCAAGGGTCAATCCATCAGGAAGGTACATGGTGCTTGGCACATAGTTAAATGCATACCCCTGCTGCTGTTCCACTCACACGCTTGCTGACCCATGAACTAGGCATCAGGAACTTGGATGCTTCTTACTCATGGTAATCCAACATGGACACTATTCCCTTTATATTGCAGGAGGCATCTTTGAAATCCTAGGCTAAAAGCCTCCTTTCACCTGATGCTGAATTTCTCCCTGCCCCGTAGGTACGAAGACGCCCTGGTCCTCTTGCTCACAGAGGTGTTGAATCGAATCCAGTTCAGATACAACCAGGCCCAGTTGGAGGAGTTGGACGATGAGACTCTGGATGACGATGTGAGTGGCACTCCCTAATTGACTTTACGTCATTGTCACGTTGTGATGTGAGTCAGAATGGAGACTTGGAACCCACAACCCCTCTGCTCCAGAGACCATGCTTAAACCAGAATAGCCTTAAAGTTTGAGTTGTTATACATCTGAAATTTTTTTTATCTCCTACTGGTTCCTTTGGGCTTATTGACTATAAAAATCTTTTACAGGCATTTTTACCTATATGGACAAGAGATGTAAGTAGAGAAACCGTATGTACAATGAAAAGCGGTTTAGTGAGATCTCTGTCCTTTGTATTTCCCCTCCTCGCACCCCACCTGTGCTCCCCACCCTGGGCAACAAATGATAGTTCAATACTGGTGGAAACAGTTGAAAGAGATACTTATAAATAATAAGGCTAGAATGAAAGGAAGTCTATTTTGAGTATATTATACAAACTATTTCTTAAAATCAGTCTTTAGTTTATTAATGCTGGTATACCCAACATTAGTAAGGAAAATGTCTTTAGGTACACAACTCCAGTTTTTTTTTCTTAACCACCAGGCACTTTCTGAGTAACTGTTAGTCATTCTCAAAACAAGAGTGACCATGGCATGGTCAGGACCTTACGGCATGTTTGGGTTAAAAAGAGCCTTGTGTACGTGGAACCAGATGGTTTGGATTTGAATCTCTGCAACCTTGGGCATGGAGGAAATAGAGGGCTGGGTCTAGAATTTCTCTGAGCCTTAATTTCCTCATCTCCCACAAGGGGAATGATATGTCTTGCTTCTTAAACCTCATCATGGATGAGAGTCATTGGAACAGCTTGTTAAAACAGATTTTGATTCTGAAGGGTTGGGGTAGGGACCACCGAACTTGCATTTCTGACAAGGCCCCAGGGGATGCTGATGCTCGCTGGCTGTGGCTCTGCGTGGCCGAGTCAGTAGTTGTATGCACGGGAGTGCAGTTCACGTCGGGGACCGATGCATTTCACAAGTGCCTCTCTGTCTCTGTTCGCGAGGGGGAAAAGTAGGTTATTCTACATGGATCCTTTGCTTTCTGAGGAGGTTGCTTTTTATGAAATTAATTCATTGTTAAAAAATATATTTTAACTTGACCTTTTTAAAGTACCAAATAATCTGGTTGCATCATTTTCCATTTCTTCAAAATTTTTTGTCTTGGGAGTAGACTTGAGGCAAGGGAGATGTTGGCAAGGAAGATGGCAAGATTGTGCCTGCCTGGGAGAGCTGATTCTTTTGTGTTTCCCCCACAGCAGCAGACGGAGTGGCAGCGGTACTTACGTCAGAGCTTGGAGGTGGTGGCCAAAGTGATGGAGCTCCTTCCCACACACGCCTTCTCAACACTGGTAACTCACCATTTGAAGGGGATTGAATAGTCTAATTATGTCCCTGTACGTAGAGCATGGCGTGCATATGTATGAATTTTTAAAAAACAGAATAATAATTACCATAACCGACCCTCAAATTTATCAGATGTTCACATTCTTACAGAATATCTTGTCAACTTTTGGAATCCCTGTTTAGTCTTAGATATAATGTGAATGCTACCAACGCCTTTAATGCCTTCATCAGTATCTCGAAAGTGGCCAGGCCAAGCAGGAGATGTCATTTATTAAGCTGTATTGCTGACAAGCTAGTCTCTGTGAAGCTTACCCTTGGCAAATTGCTAGGCCTCTCTGCCTGTGCTTATGTGCTGGAATCTTTAGTCATAAGGAGTGATTTCACTCATTAAGTAGTACTTATTATTTGAAGAGATTTCATTAAATCCATCTCTTCTTCAAAGGCAAGATAATTGATTGGGGTCAGCTTTTATATTTACAGCCCAGGCTTTATCTTGTGTTCTCTCATGGAAAGTGCCATTTTACTTTGCCATCTGCCTTTCTTAAGGGCTAGTCATATTTAAGTCTTGTTTTTATCTTAATGGTGAGCGTAGCAGCTTTAGAAAGAAAGATACAACTCCGATTATGAAGTTCTATCTGCTACGTGAGCAAGGAAAACTGATTTTGCAATAATTTGGCCTGTCTTTTCACTTTGCCATGCGCTTTAACAAGACCTGTCTGATATTTCTCTCAAGGGTAGGAGTCCCCTTGGATTTGAAGGGAGACATGGCCCTGTCTCAGCTCTAGAAGGTATAGATCATTTGGGAACTTGATGTCCTCAGTTAGGCATGTAATAGTCATACTCTAGTCTTCTTGGCTTTCCTTAACAAAAAAGTATCAAACTTTTTGATACATTGTTTTTTATTCTCTGTGTTCATTGATGATCTCAATTAGAGAACTTGTTGGGGGCACTCACTGCAGGGGAGCCACCTCTTCTCAGCTATGTGTAAAGTTTCCCAGAGAAAAGTTTTTGATGCTGCCCCTTGCCCCATAGGTACTTGTAATGTTTTAATGTTAAAATGCTGTTTAAACTTGGTTTATGATTTTTTTTTTTTAAATCTTAATTTTTTTGTTTTCAGTTCCCTGTTCTTCAGGACAATTTAGAAGTTTATTTGGGATTACAGCAGTTTATAGTTACTTCGGGGTCAGGTAAACTGGTTTATATTTTCTAATTTAATCAAACATGCCAAAAACCATTAGACTGATACTTCATTAGTGCCACCTTTGCTGTCAGAACATTTCTTCCCTGCAGCCCCCCGCTCCCCACTTGTAAACAGGGAAAATTTTAAAAGACTAATGATAAAGAGAAGCGGTGGGGAAGGTAAAATATGAGGTTATGACAGTATATTCTAAAGAAGTGTCTGGAAAAGAAGCTAATTTGGAGCAAAGAGATAGGACTTACTAAAAACTCTAGAATATTTCCTTATGTCCTTTACACCAGCAGGTACCCTAGAAAGAAAATGTCCTTACACGTTCCTGTGATGTGCTGTTTCTTCTCTGGTTTTTAGAATCAGAAGGGCATCGTAGCAGCTCCAGAGCAGGCAGAGCCATGGTGGTGCACACGGGTAGCTGGTGATCGTTAGCTCTCCTGCTGTACGGCCCATGGGAGCCTGAGTGTAGCTGCTTGGGAAGGCTCTTGGCTGCCATTTACGGGCAGCCCTGCCCATTTGGGGTTTGGGGTTAGCATTTTTTGTTTTTGTTGGTAATAATAATGATGATAATAGCTTCCTTTTGTAGAGCTCTCATTACATACGAGGCACTGTGTTATCACCTGTGTTATTTAATTTTCCGAATTGTCCTGTGAGGTGTAAATACTCTTACTAGTCACCCCTATTTTATAGAAGAGGAGATGGATTTTCAGAGATGTTAATTTACCCAAGATAACATAGCTTACTAGTACTAATCCCAAGATGATATAATGGGGAATGATAAAAAGTTGAAATAACTGAGATCTGACATTCATCTTTGCCAGCCGAAACACCAGAAACTTAAAGACACACATGTCCTCCCCACCCTATCACCTGCCATATGCCACTTCACACTGCTTCTGCTTTGGTGTTTTTCTTACAGGAGTCATGCCTTGCCCGGGCTTGCAGCCCCTCTTTTGTGCATCTCTTGTTGTTTCAGCCTCGCACAGAGCTGCCCAGAGTGCAGCCCATCTCCTGGACGAGCTTGTTATTCATGGCAGAACCGCCAAGGGAGGCTCTTTCTGAGGCTGCCCTTCTTGGTGGCCCTTGACGGCTTGTTTCCATGACTGTACTAGCTTCCAAATAATCTAATGGGCCCCAGGAGGTTGATGGGACTTGGCATGACCCAAGTACAGGCCCTGGCTTTGTAGACAGGGTAAGAACTTTAAAAAGACACTTTCAAAACAAACATGCCTGTAAAGTGTGCTGTCAACACTAATGAAAATCACTGGTGTAGAAGTGCTACAGATGTTTCTGGACTCCATTCTTGGAGTAATGGTGCCCAGGTGGTCTTTACTTCAGGGCCACTATTCAATTTAGAGTGTACTCAGGACCCTAAATTATGCTTGAGCTATTTAAAAAAAAAAAAGTCAAGCATGTCTTCTTGTCCCCCTCCCTGCCAAATTGACCCTTAGGTTTCCAAATTGGTGTTTTTTTTTTTTGTTTTTTTTTTTTTTGAGACAAAGTCTCGCTCTGTTACCCTGGGTAGAGTGCAGTAGCGTCATCGTAGCTCACTGTGACCTCAAACTGCTGGGCTTAAGTGATCCTCCTGCCTCAGCCTCCCATGTAGCTGGGACTACAGGCATGTGCCATGACACCTGGCTAATTTTTCTATTTTTAGTACAGACGGGGTCTCACTCTCGCTTAGGCTGGTCTTGGACTTCAGAGCTCAAGCAATCCTACTGCCTCGGCCTCCTAAAGTGCTAGGATTACAGTTGTGAGCCCTCTTGCTGGCCCACATCGATATTGTAGTTGACTTTTTAACATTCTGCTGAGTCTATCTTCAGGTGAAAATCTGCAGTGAGTCTTAAATCCTTTTTCTGAGACATCACTGATAACTCACAGTTCTCATCCTAGAGGATAATCTGGCTTATTTTTCCCTAAATGAAATACCATATATCTGCTCTCACTGAAGCCTGTTTACTTGCAATTTCATAGAGCATTTGGCTCTTCTAGATATTTATAAATTTCATCTCAACACTGATCCTTGGTGTGTATGCCAGTGGCAAAACCTCTCAGGCTAGAGAAATACTTATTTCCTATTTCAAAATGAGCTCTCTTGTCCATGACGAAGGGTTCCCCCATCCCTTGGTGGCTCACAAGCCAAGTTTCCAAGGCAAAGGCTATTAAAAAGTTGAAACTCTGAGTACATTGAGTTCCCTGGTTCCCATAGTCATCTACCCCCTCAAATCACCTCCCTGCTGTAGTATTCTCACGGCCTCTTAGCAGAGCCATGTTCTCTTTCCCCCATAGGTTATGGCCCCTCCTTTCATTTGCATTTACCCTCTAGCCCAGCCTTTAATTCCTGGGTTTCCTGTGGAACCTGCATAAGTGGGAGTCAGCCACGATTCTTGCCCTGTCCTGGTACTGTCATCATTTATGACAATAGGGTGTACATTTTGGCCGACAGTGAGACCTATAGAGTTGTTGCCCAGCACAGACCACCCCCCCAGCCCACCCCCACCCCTGTTGTTGTCAGGGCATTCAAATTCAGAAGATTCTGTGTGCTTCTTACTGTTTCTTTCTACTACTGCTGGGCTCGTTTCTACTTCCTCAGTAAAGACCAAGGCAAAGCCTGTGTCGTTGCTGCGGTACATAAGTTGCTGTGTGCCTCTCTCGCTCCCGGCAGGTCGTCCTTTGCTCTTCCTGTTTGTCTTTCTACTGGATATGGATTAAGAAACCTTCTTTTTGGTGGTTGTTTCTCTTATACAGCATTTATGTCCTTACATTTATGCCCTACAGTATCCATTCTGTATTTGGCTTCTGCTGCTCCTCATTGGGGCAGTATTTCTGTGTTAAGTAACCCCTCTAACTTTTCTAGTTAGCCATGCAAGCTTTCCTGCCTAAGAGAGTGTTTCAGCTACAATTTATAAGACTTTTAGACTTATATTTTCTGTTCTGCTTGGGTTCATTTATGATTTATTTGTTCTTTAGGGTATAGTACTTCAAATACTAATTTTTGTACCTCGATCTCCTTCACCCTCCCCCCCCCAGGGAAAACTAAATTATGGGGTTTTTCTGGGGGGGGGGTTTGATACAGGGTTTCACTCTGTTGCCCAGGCTGGAGTGCAGTGGTGTCATCGTAGCTCACTGCAACCTCACACTCCTGGGCTTAAGCGATCCTCCTTCCTCAGCCTGAGTAGCTGGGACTACTTAGGCTTGTTTTTTTGTTTTTTGGGTTTTTTTTTTTTTTGGATTGTCCTTCAGATTCTTCAAAAAAGAAAAAAGGTTTTTTTCCAAGGACAGTGATTTGCCAAGGAGTTATTCTTTGGATGTGGCTTAAAGCACATCTAAACAGCTTCAGAATGATTTATGGAAGGTAGGACTAGCATAGCTAGCCATTATATTTTGTCCCTCTAAACCTATATGTAGAATTATTCTCATGTGAAGGTTCTACTTTGCAGATGTTCTGTGTTTTGGGGAGGAAAGAAATCTAAGCCTTAGCCAAATAGAGGAAAATGTGGGTGGATCTGAACAGCTTTTCACAGTGGGACTCTGTCCTGCCCCCTCAAGTTTAGTTGGTGCCTTGCATGATTTTGCTGTGGTGATATTAGGTTTCCAGGCTAGAGAGTGACAGGGGTAGAGAATTTGATTAGGGGTACTTACTACCCATGTATTTGTCTGCCTTGCAGCAGAACAGAAAAGAACCAGCTATAATTTAGATTAACACAAACCTTAAATGGTACATGTGTGTGAAGTTGAATTATATGGAATTACAGTTTTGTTAGGTTAGAAGTCATCAAATATCAGCAATTGTATGTGGTTCAAATAGTAGCTTAAAACATACACAGCACTTCCAAGCTGTTTCCCATTCTAGGTACTGCATTTTGCTAGGGTACATTTAGAGGGAGTGATCAGGAGGGCAAGAATTCTCAGAAGGAGGGTACCAGGGGAAATGGAAGGGACCCAGGGCTGTTTAAGCCAGGAAGAGATTTGGAAGGATGTCACCCCTATCTTTGCATCTCCCCCTGGCTGTCATGTGTCAGCAGGCTCTGGCTAGTTATGTGTTTTACCCTAGAAGGCAGGGATAATAAGGAGGAATTACAGACATTTTTTTCCTGTTTTTGACCAAGTTGTCCAAAGATGGAAGGGCCCCCTTAGAAGGCACTGCGCTCCCTAGCACTCAGTGCAGCTGTCCAGGGAAAGACTGAGGGCCAGGTGGGGATGGGGAAGTGCGGGGGCAAAGGGGAGAGGACACAGCTTGGGCAGGATGCCTTCTGAGCTCTCTAAGGTCCATACTTAAATGGAAACTTGGTTTTAGGGTGGTGTTTGGGTTTGGTTTTTAAAGGAGAAACACAGAATGTTCCCTTTATGTGCTTAAAATAATTAAGAACCTAGTTCTTAGGTATTCCTAAGGGTACTTAGTTGAAGGCATTAAGTACAATGATTAAGTTGAAAACTAGTGAACAGGGTAGTGTTTGGTGGGGAGGTAGAGTTGAAAGTGAAGGTTTGCATGTGGGAAGAATGAGGGGCTTCCACGTGGCTCTTTGAAAGAAAAGGTGGCCTCACCTTTTTTTGGGCCTGTACTACTCCCATACCCAATTTCAGGGTGTATTTTTCATAAGGATTAGTTTCCCACAGAGCCCTCAGGTTTGGTTGGTAAGCAAAGGAGCAACAGGAGACGTCGACTCTGGAGCATAGCTATGACTTTGAATATCCCATTGACATTCAAAAGATATATAACTGGGAGATTAGGGCCATTGCATTCTGTGGCCCACGAAGGCAGTGTCCCTTTCACATGACCAAGCGTGACCAAAAGTACCTTTGTTTGTTCTGTGGGCTCATCTGGCTGGGGTGTGGGTGGCCACTCTCTTTCTCTGGCTGGAGGAACTGGCTCTCTCTCCTTAGCTGCCCACCCGCCAGCTCTGTAGGGCTGCCTGCAGGCTGAGTCCCATTTCCTGCGCTAAGCCACTGCGTCCGTGTCAAGTGGAGGAAGGAACAGGTAACTTAGCTGGCCTTTGTCACTGCCTGTCTCCTTGTAAGGTCCTTCCTTGAGTTGCCCCTTCTTTTTTGTTCCTGTTCCTTGGGATGCAACCACAACACCTTGGCCGAAGTCCCCTCTTCTAGGGTCCTGTCTTCTTTGGGGTCTGTTCCAGGCACTGTTACTGGCCTCATCACTGGGAAGTTGGTGTTGGATCTGAGGCATTAAGCCTGTTACTTTATCTGCCACTTCAGTGTGAGCAAATGAAGCTCCCTGAGACTTGCCTGTCCTGCTCTAGTTTGCTGTATCTAAGTCATTCATACAGTTATGGTCACTGACTCTGTACCAGGCACAGTGCTGGCTGCTGGGCATAGCCCCTGATTTCATAGTCAGTACAGAGACAGATTTGCCAGTCACTAGTTTATCTGCTTATGGGCTTGGGTGCCAGGAGGGATGCAGGAGTGGGAGAAGGGAAGAGATGATGCTCATGTGAGTCTGAGGGATATGGGGAGACTTGCAAGGCTTGGGTGGGCAGAGGATTTAATGATGGGTGGTCCAGGCAGAAAAAACAGTTTATGCAGAGGCACAGAGACGCAAGGCACCAGGGGTTCTCAGTGGGTCCAGATGACATAGCAGCATAGGTGAAGGTGGTGAGGCCTTGAGAGACCTAAGAATTGACACCAGAGAGTCTCAGTTCCCCTCCTTTAGCGGGAGAGAGCCTCAGAGGGGTTGAACACTTTGCTTAAGGGGAATATATGCTTAGTCTGAGTTCTGGGAAGATGGCCGTGCAGCACCGTGGGAGGAGGTGGAGCCACCGTGGGAGGAGATGGAGCACCGTGGGAGGAGATGGAGCACTGTGGGAGGAGATGGAGCACTGTGGCACTGGGGCTGGTGATAACCAGTCAGGAGGCTCTTGTCTCCTGCAGAGAGGAGAGGACTGAAGTAGCAGAGGGAGGGAGCAGGTTTGAAAAGTGTTCAGCTGGTAGAGGGGTTGTAGCCGCCCTAGGAACAGTGTTGGGACTGTCACTGCCCCTCCCTCCCATGTGGAGGAGGAGGGCTGTGTCAGACTTAGAGGGCTCTTTGCTGGCCTGAAAATTGTTGCTGTCTTGTGGACATGTGTGAGGACAGGGATCCAAAAAACAAGGAGGTGACTGAATTGAGGATGTTCTTGTCCTTCATCTTAGCATCCTCCTGGTTCAATTTGAAGAAATTATGTTGAAAAGTAAGAAAGTTTCAGACCTTAGAAAAGCACTAGCTCTCTGTTATTCATAATGATTACAAACACTGGATAATGCTCTAGCTTAGAGGGTTTTTTTTAATGCAATTTAAGTTAGCCGTTACAATAGTGAATTAAATAGTAGCATTTTTTCCCATTTTAAAGATGAGGAAACAGACTTGGGAGGGTTGGATAAGGCACAGAGCCAGTAAGTGGCAGGGAATCGTGTCCTCGGAGTCTGAGTCCTGTGCCCTTCTTTCCATAGCTACCTAAAAACCTTCTGGGATGCAATGCTGAATGCACCTCTGTTCTTTTAGCAGAGGCAGATCCTACCTGTCAGCCCATGGTGATTTCACTCTGAAACAGGGCCATGTGCAAAAGGCAGCAGATTTGGAGTCACATAGACTTAGCTTAGAATACCAGCTTTGCCCTGGAAATGCGACCCATGCTGGGCACGTTACTGCGCCTCCCTGGGTGTGCTTCCTTGTGTATAAAAACAGTGGTATCCTTACAGGATCCTTAGGGATCAGATTAGATTCATGATAGCACACCCCATGCTGTTTGTCCCTCCCCCTCTACTTTAGAGCACATGTCATGTTGGGTGTAGCTTTAGGTGAAGGCCATGCCCACTTTCCCTGCTTACTACCGAGAAACAGCCTGTGGGTTGCTTTGTTTTGAGACTTGGTTCCTCCTGTGACAAACTGAGGGGTTCTGTTCCAGGACACAGGTTGAACATCACAGCGGAGAACGACTGCCGGCGGCTGCACTGTTCCCTGAGAGACCTGAGCTCCCTGCTGCAGGCCGTGGGCCGCTTAGCCGAGTACTTCATTGGGGATGTGTTTGCTGCGCGGTTCAATGATGCCCACACGGTCGTGGAGAGGTAGGCGGGCAGTTACGTTATGGAGCCTTCTTCAGAGCTCAGTTAAAACTTACCTTCTTGTGTGAGGGGCAGCATATTGCCAGGTAGTTTCCACTCTGGTGCCAGGTGAATCTAGGCTTTGCCTCGTACAAGCTGATGGGGAATAGATTACCTGTAACCCCCGCTGAACTTCAGGTCCCTCATCTGTAAAAGGAAGTGGAAGTTGATCGTGATCGATGAGATAGGGCACTTAGCACAGTGCCTGAGTGCACGGCAAAACACTCAGTAACATAAGCTGATATTTCATTGAAGATCTTGTATTAACACACAGATGGAAAGACAGTATTGGAAGAAGCCAGGTGAGGTTGATCTTCATATTTTTCCCCATAGGATAAAGAAACATTAAAAAAGCCCTACTGGCCGGGCGTGGTGGCTCATGCCTGTAATCCCAGCACTTTGGGAGGCTGAAGTAGGAGGATCGCTTGAGCTCAGGAGTTTGAGACCAGCCTGAGCAAGAGTGAGACCCTGTCTACAAAAAATAGAAAAATTAGCCAGGTGTGGTGGTGCACACCTGTGTTCTCAGCTACTTGGGAGGGTGAGGCAGGAGGATCGCTAAAGCCCAGGAAGTGTGAGGTTGCAGTGAGCTGTGATGATACCACTGCAGTCTAGCCTGGGTGACAGAGCGAGACCCTATCTTCAAAAAACAAAAATGCCCTACTGGGGACACCAGCGCTATCCAAGTAGGCAGCCAGATGCCAGAGCTGGGGCTTTTTGTGGTTTCTCCAGTCCTGTGAAGGCCTCAGGAGTGAAAGCTGGGCAGTCCCCAAGCCTCTCCTGACCTTTTTGGCACCAGGGACTGGTTTTGTGGAAGACAATTTTTCCACAGCCAGAGGTGGGGGATGGTTTTGGGATGATTGAAGCGCGTTACGTTTATTATGCAGTCAAACCTCTCTGCTAATGCTAATCTGTATTTGCAGCCACTCCCCAGCGCTAGCATCACCGCCTCAGCTCCACCTCAGATCATCAGGCATTAGATTCTCATAAGGAGCCACAACCTAGATCCCTCACATGTGCATGTCACAGTAGGGCTCACGCTCCTGGGAGAATCTAATGCTGCCGCTAATCTGACAGGAGGCGGAGCATACAGATGAAGCTTCTCTGGCTTGCCTGCCGCTCAGCTCCTGCTGTGTGGCCCGGTTCCTTACAGGTCACGGACCCTGCGGGTTGGGGACCACAGCCATATAGGGTTTACAGCTGCATTTGTTGAGGAACATTTCATTCTATCCACTGTACACTTAAAAAGTCAGGTATGAATGACAGAAGATTTAGATCATTTCAAAGTAAGTGATAGATTGGTTAGGTCAAAACTAGTAGATGTGAATCCAGCCAAAGCCAAGACACTCGACGCTTTCGTTGGCCCAGTAGCTAGCTCACTGGTAACGTACGGAGGGGGAAAAGAGCCCCAAGAGCCTAGTCACGTGGCATCCAGATTTCTTGTTAACTGCTGCATCTTCTGCTCAAAAGCAGAGATAACTAAGACTTTAAATCCCTTAAAGCCAAATGAATATTAATGATAAAAGCAGCATACAATAGTAGGAAAGTTTTAGAAGTGTTTTACCCATTTTATTTCATTTCATTCTATACTTTGCGAGACAGGTATTACCATTTTATTGTTGAGTAAACCGTGTCTCAGAGATGGTAAGTACCTTACCTCAGTTCACACAGTTCATGAGAAGAAGCATATAGATTTTTAAACCAGTTTCCTGAGTCCAATTGTTGTGCTCTTTCCAAACTGCAGCGTTTCTACTTCCAGAGTCTGTTTTTCCTCCTCTTCTTGTGCTAGGCCCGTTTGCACTGATGGGTTGTTAGCAGGGATGGGACGTGTCTCTCTGTCTGAAATCCATAGAAAAGAGACCATTATTTGAATTTACTCTGTTAAGCAACATAGATAGGTCTTCCAGTCATTTCAACTTTGTAGTGAGCTGGTATTTCAGAGATCCTGAATCATTTTATAGGTCCTTATACATACATCTTTCTGCACTGCTTAGACTTGAAAGCTTAGTATTTAAAGATACTTGGTATTTCGTCTTCAGGTAGAATAAAGTGTGAGAGAACGCTCTTGTTACGGCTACGCGATCTCAGTAGCTAGTGTGATTAGCAGTGTTTCATTTAACTAATGTTTTTTCACATAAAAACATAGCTAATATTAAAACTATTAAACATAGAAATATTAAAAGACACACATAGAAGCCCATTTTTAGTGCAGCACAGGATTTAAAGAGCTAAACACCAGGTGCACATCAGTATATTGCTCACTGATAGTAGCTGTTTTGATCCCTAGTTATCACCAGGACTTCAAGTTAAGAACCATGGCTCTTTCATCCTCACTTTCTTGACTGCCTGGAAGTTCCCCTTTCTGATTGCTCCTCAACCCTGACCAATTTGTGGCTCAAGCCTGGGGTTTTCTATTTGGAATGAAGTCCTGCTTTCTGTCCCCCATCAGAGAGGAGTATTTTTCAGAGTGTGATTCCCCCATGCCTCATGCTTTTCAGAGATGCTGTCTTCCAGGCCCCTCTTCAAACCTGCACAATCTGTTTGCTGGGTAGGACCAGGCGATTTGCATTTGCAACAAGTTCCCCAGTTGATTGTTACACTCAGAAAAACAAATACTGTCTTCCCTGGCATCAGCCTCAGATCTGCTCCCAGGTTTCCGTACAGAGTGGGCAAAGGGAGAACTTAGCCAGCTCTTGGATTTATCCCCTTTCATTCAGAAAGGAATGTCTTTCTGTCTCTAAAGAGGGAGGCATTTCCTGTTTCCTAGTAGAGCTGGTTATTAGTTACTGTATTTAATGTTTACTTATATACAGTGAGCCCTTGAGCAACCAGTAGGCTCAGCAACTTTCTTCTGAAAGAATTGTATTGGAACTTAAAAACACCTCAGTATATTCTAGAAACATGTTCTCCTCTCATTTTCTTTTCTTTTCTTTTTTTTTTTTTTATTTCAACATATTATGGGGGTGCAAGTGCTTAGGTTACATATATTGCCTTTGGCCCACCCTCCTCTCATTCTCTTTCTCCAAAGTTTTATCACAAACATTTTCACATCTTAAGAAAAGTTAAAAGAATTGTACAGGGAATACCTGTATACCCACCACCTGGATCTTACAGTGGACAATTTGCTATATTTTATTGTATCCACCTGAAACATTTCCTTTTAAAAATGATTTTAAATAAAAGCTAAGATGGTTTTTTCATTGTAAATTTTATCAAAAGGTCCATGTCAACCTGTTTAGGTAAACTATCAAAAGAGCATGTCTGCTTTTTAAAGGCTATTCTCATTTATAAAAGCATTATGTATTCCTCATACATTTGGAAATACAGAACAGTAAGGAATGAAAATCATCTATAGTCTACTCACTTCATCCTGCCCCCAAACCAAGTAATACTAGCAAGCATATTCTGGTGAAAATTCTTCCAGCTCTTTTTCTGTTAGCAGATACACATTTTAAAAACAAAATTGGGATATATTTTGTATATATATTTGTTATAGCCTTTTCACGTTGCAAGTATCTTCACTATTTGTCATTAAATAGTCTAAGCGTAGTTTTTATTGTATATATTGTATTACATCCTCTGTAGTAGATATTTATATTGTTTTCAAAATTTTTGACACTGTAAAGCTTTAGTTAATATGCTTGAATATAATTCTTTATGCACATCTCAAATATTTTCCTTGACATAAAATTGAAGTGTCTAGTCTTGATTTTTTTTTTTTTTTTTTGTATAAAATTAAGTCTGTCCTTGGGACCTTTGTTGGTACCTTGTGTATTTTTCTGTTTTAGTCCATAAGCTGAATGTTCTTGTTTACCTGCTTCTTTGCCAACAGGTTGGTCAAAGTCACTCTGTATGGATCTCAGATAAAACTGTACAACATTGAAACTGCTGTGCCATCAGTATTGAAGCCTGACCTCATTGATGTGTAAGTCTAGAGTTTGGTGTTTGTGCATTCTCAGGGAAAACCTTGTTTTCCACCTCCAAAAGATTTCATAGCGAAAAGGGAACATGAGGAAAAAACTCTTAAACTCCAAACCTAGAGAGATTGTTTGATTGTATGTCTCAAGGTTGGAGAAAGTGGAATTAGGCACATGAGAACTGGGGTGGACTTTCTGTGGTGCAGGCATTTCAGGAGGAAGGAACAGTACAAGCTGTGACAGAGTCACACAGTTAGGGAGGTGAGCAGTTTTGCGTGGTGGGAGATGAGACTGGGTAGGTATGTGGGGACTAATGTGGAAACACCCTGAATGCCATGAATCTTACCCTGTAGACCATTGGCTGAAACTGTCAGGTACAGAAAAATACTTGGGAAACATGTTTTTTCAGAGATTCTGATTTAGCAACATTCGCATATTAAATGAAAACCTCAGGTTAGTTTGAAGCAGGACATCCAGGGAGCACACTTTGAGAAACTCTGCAAACAACATGCCATTAACAAAGTGACATATGGAATGGCAGGAACTGGAGATGGGGCTGTGTCCCAGATACTACACTGTCCAGAAGGCTTGCTCTAGACTAGAGCAGGGGGTTGGAAACTATGGTTTGTGCCAAATCTGGCCCACTGCCTACTTGTGTAAGTAAAGTTTTATTGGAGCATGGCCACGCTTATTTATTTACATATTATCTACGGCTGCTTTTGCACCATAGCAGCAGAGTTAGGTATTAACAGTTGTGATAGTATGTGGTCTGCAAAGCCCAAATTATTTATACTCTGGTTTTTGTAGTAAAAGTCTGCTGATTCCTGCTCTTAGAGCATTCTTGAGCTGTAAATTAGATAAATGATGAAAAGAGAATCTTATTTACTATGGTGGTTTTAAACTTTCTTTTTATCTTGCTTTCCTTTTTGAGTATTTGAGAAACCTGTGAAGCTTCTCCTGAGAAAGATTCCAATTTGCTTATAAACACAGTGTGTGCAAATTCCAGGAAGTTTTAGAGCCCTTCCTGTTAACCTGTGGAGCTCTATCAGTGTGCTAGATTGACTGAAATTCTCAGGGTCCAAAGGTTGACTGATGTCTTTGTTCCTTAGTTTTGGTAGTCAGAATTTAAGGGTACAATAATCAGTGAATTCTAAATACAGAATACAGAACAACTACCTGGTCACTATGCATTTCAAATTCCCAATATCTATATTTTCTTACTTTAAGGTAACTTAGTACCTTTTCTTACTCAACTTCATATTTGGAAAAAGTTCAAACCTATGGAAAATAGAAAAAATAATAGAATAAACACTTTTAGACCTAAGCCTAGAATAATCAATTATAAATATTTTACCACATTTGCCTTTGTTTCTTGTGCTTTCTCTGTGTACATATGTACATAATAATTTTTTTTGCTGAACCATTTGAAAATAAACTGCAGACAACATAACACTTCATCCATAAATCATTCAGCATGTATCTTCTTGGGATAAGGTCATTCTCCTACCCATTGTCAATACTCAACGTAATTTAATGGATACAATAATGTCCTCTAATATGTAGTCCATATTCAGATATCTCCAATTGTTCCAGGAATGTTCTTTATATCTTTTTTGGAGGGGGGGGGGAATCTAAGGTCTGATCATGAACCACACATTAAATTTATCTCCTGTAATTTAAAATAGTTTCCCCAGTTGTATGTGTCTGTGCATGTAAGCATGTGTGAGAGAGACCTTTTGTGGATCCAGACCTTAGTTGTTTTTTTTTTTATAAATGTCCAACAATCTGCATATGTCTAGTTGTTTCTACCATATTAGATTCAGATTAAATATTTTTAGGGAGATAACTGCATAGGCAGTGGTGTGCCTTTCCTCTTGCATCATATAGGAGGCCCTTAATATCAATTTTCCCTATAATTATTGATGCTAAGTTTGATTTTTAAAGCGGTATCTGCCTATATGCTAGCTCTGTCTACTGAAAGGTCCTAGAAGTGGTGACACTGCAGTAGCCATCCTCTCCCTTATACTGAGGCCTTGGTTTGTAGAATACATTTTCCACTAAAAGGATCCAGAGCTTCTTGGAGAAAAGCTCCTGAGTGTGGGGCAGTGTGACTCTGGGGAACCTTGGTGACTCAGCAAGTGAGGACGTGGTGGGTGAATGTTGGGAACATGTGAAAAGGAAATAGGGACTAACTTGAAGGAGTTTTTCCTGGTCAACCTTGATAATTTGATAATCAGGAACAAATAAGGATAATAATGTTTTATACCATATTGAATACAACGAACCCATGCATCCATAGTGATAAAAAACGATGAGGGGAGAGAAAGCTCTTTTTACAGAGAAATGCCAGCTAATGGACAGAAAAGGCAAAAGAAAAATCACCAGTTTGCCACCACCAATGTAATAATGATTTAGGCAAAGATCTTCAATGAGCCCCCAAACCATGGGGAACAGTGTTTTTGTGTCATCTCAAAATGTCCCACAGCTTACTTATTAATTATTACTGAAAAGTTAGAAATGTAGTTGTCTTAGAAGGCCTTGTGTTTTCAAGCTCTGAGACAGTTGCCTCATCTCGTTTAAGATTGATTGATCTTTGATCAATTGTGGGTTTTTTTTTTTTTTTGGAGACAGAGTCACTCTTTGATCTGCAGCTATGGATGTTAAATTTTTACTAGTACTAAAGTCACCATCTACAGCATGATTGTGCAAAAAAATAAGAAAAAAAATAAAGTCAACATCATCATTTAAGTTCCTTGATTCTGTTTTTATAAATTTACCATTCTCTCTCAGGTGAACTCACGCATGTCTCTGAAAGACTGAATAAGATCCGACAGACATCTACTAACTGCCTTCTGGGTTCTAGGCAGTAGTGGCAGTATTTATATGATGAGTATTTTATTTAGGTCCTATGTGAGCAAGTAAATGATTTCCATACTGTCACCTAAATGCAGCAGGTGGAATTCTTACCTCCTGTGGAAACGAGCTTAATGCTAATAAATTTTCGCCATAACCTTTAAAATCCCATCTTCTCTCTTTTCTGCAGGCATGCTCAGTCCCTGGCTGCGCTCCAGGCTTACTCTCACTGGCTAGCGCAGTACTGCAACGAAGCTCATCGGCAGAACACGCAGCAGTTTGTGACGCTAATCTCTACCACCATGGATGCAATCACACCTCTAATCAGCACCAAGGTCTTGAAACAGCGAAGGCTGCACCTTTTTTCTAACTCTCTGTCTGTCCTTCTGTCTGTATATCTATTTACTATAAAATCAAAATATTACACAGACCCATAATTCTTACCACTGATATAACTGTGTGTTATTTCATGTTCTTTTTGAGTTGTAGTGCACATACATTAAAATATAACTTTATTGTTTTAGTTGTCCAAGTCCCATATTACATGAATATATATATGCTCATTGTGTAGAAGTAAAATATTGTTCAAATCTATAGGCTAAAAAGTTGTACTTTTTAATCCCTTCCTCTGAAACATTTTCCTTCTCAAGGTAAGCACTGTCAGGAGTTGGTTGTTCAGGCATACCTCACTTTATTGCACTTTGTAGATAGTGTTTTTTTGTTTTTTAAACACAAGTTGAAGGTTTATGGCAACCCTGCGTTGAGCAAGTCTATCAGTGCCATTTTCCCAACAGTTTGTGCTGTGTCCGTTATGGTGATTTGTGATTGGTGATCTTCAATGTTACTATCATAATTGCTTTGGGGTGCATGAAGCACGCCTGTAGAAGACCATGAACTAATGAATGTGTGTGTTCTAACTGCTCCACTACTGACCATTCCCCCCACTCCCTGTCCTCAGGCCTTCCTATTCCTTGAGGTACAACAGTATTGAAATTAGGCCAGTGATAACCCATAATGGCCTCTAAGTGTTCAAGTGAAAGGAAGAGTTGCACATCTCTCACTTTAAATCAAAAGCTAGAAATGATTATGCTTAGTGAGGAAGGCATGTCGAAAGGTGTGAGAAGATAAAAGCTAGGTCTCTTACACCAAATAGTTGGCCAAGTTGTGAGTGCAAAGGAAAAGTTCTTGAAGGAAATTAAAAATGCCACTCTGGTGAACACACGAATTATAAGAAAGCAAAGCAGCTTAATTGCAATTTTGAAGGCTGAGAAAAGTGAGGAAACTGCAGAAGAAAAGTTTGAAGTTAGCAGAGGCTGGTTGATGAGGTTTCAGGAGAGAAGCCATCTCCATAGCAACAGTACAAGGTGAAGAGCAAGTGTTGATGCAGAAGCTGCAGCAGGTTATCCAGATCACTGATGAAGGTGGTTATACTAAACAAGTTTCAGTGTAGAGGAAACACTACAGTATAGTGTAAAGATAACTTTTATACTCAACCAAAAAGTTCATGTGCCTTGCTTTATTACAAGATTTGCTTTGTTGTGGTCTGGACCGAACCTGCAACACCTCTGAGGTATGCCTCTACATCCTTCCAGACTTCTTTCCATTTTTATGTAACAAGTAAAAGTTAGTAGATAGCTAGATGGAGAGCTGTTTTTGCCTAACTATTGTTAGGCATATTTGCCTTGGTTTCCTTTACATATGTATGTAGAGCGACTTCAGTCTTTTCAATTGCCCAGTGTTGTTGTTTTGTGAGAATGCGTTATAATTTTCCTGGTGATGGAAAGGAGCTCCTTTTGTGGCCTTCTTTCTCCACATACGCTAATGGGCCTGTAGGGTGGATTCCTGGAAGTAGAATTACTGTGTCAAAGGTCATATCCATGAAAAATTTGACAGATTCTATTAAGTTGTCCTCTAAGAAGACTGCCAATTTATATTACTCGAGCATATACATCCTTATTTTTCTAATTTTTTCTTGTAGTTTTAATCACAAATAGCCTTTCATACCACTTTTAGCAATGTATTATTTTTATAAGAGCAGTGTATTGTTTTTCATAAATTTATGTTTATAATTAGAATTTGTAAAAGAATTGTAATATTCCATTGGAAGTAATGTTTCATAATTTACCTAGCCATTGCTAGACTCTTAGGCTGCCTACATTAAAAAAAAAAAAAATTACAAAGAATTCTGAAATTCGTGTATTCATGAATGTAGCTTTGTCCTTTTAGGTCATTTCCTTAGAAGAAGTAGAGTTAAGTGGGTTAAAGCTTAGGAATATTTTGTGGTTCTAGGAGACGATACCAATGTTTCTTTCCTAAATAATTCTACATGCCCTGACTCTTAGGTGTGCTGTTTTCACCAGTCTAGTAAGCATTAGGTCCTAATCTGTAAAACTTTTTCACTTTTTGCTAATTTGAAAGTGACAATGGTACTTG
This sequence comes from Varecia variegata, assembly GCA_028533085.1. NCBI lineage: Eukaryota > Metazoa > Chordata > Mammalia > Primates > Lemuridae > Varecia > Varecia variegata. Next base: position 16,488,761 of record CM052448.1, on the reverse strand, counting down.
AACCAAGTATTTGATAGGCATGTGGAGGTGAGAAAAGTAGGAGAGACTGGCGTGACTGATGAAGCACAGGAAGTCGGGGATTCAGAGAGATCTTGAGGAGTGAGATGAAGAGTCCCAGGTTGTTTGAAGGGCCTGAGTTGGCTGATTCGCCAAGAAGTTTGCCACGTGATCTCATAGCTGATAAGGAGTGGACCGTAGGTTCTTGGGCCGAGAAGTGACGGAGTTCCAAGCTGCCAATGACTATGAAGGAGGAGCTGTGAGGCAGGCACTACGGACATGACAGTGAAGTTGGGTTCCCTGTTGAGGACATTTCCAGAGCTAGAGCCTAGGTGGTATCATCTGGCAACCAAGAACCATATTTAACTCGTGGCTGCTTCAGCAGAGTTCTCTAAAACCAGTCTTGCAGGGGCTGTAGTGAGCTGATGTCTTCTTCCCTCTCCAGGTCCAAGACAAGTTGCTGCTCTCTGCGTGCCACTTGCTGGTCTCCCTGGCCACCACCGTGCGGCCCGTCTTTCTAATCAGCATCCCTGCAGTGCAGAAAGTGTTCAACAGAATCAGTGATGCTTCTGCCCAGCGACTTGTCGATAAGGTGGGGCCCTAGAACTCCCCCAGAGCTAGATGGCTTAGACCTGAGGAAGCTGAGGAAGAGGAGTCTCGAATTTATTTTTGCATTCAGAGCTTCCAGGCCATGCCAACGTAGATTTCTTACGTGTGTGGCACTGACATAGCCTCAGTGGTTCTTACAATGCTCTTTCTGATGCAAAGTCGGTGTGCTGGTTTGGATGTGTAATAGCTTCTGATCAACTGGTAATTTGGCCAGTGCTGCGAGAGTCCTCTTTGTGTTCTTTTTGGTTCTAATAGTCTGCTTTTTGTTGCTGTCATTGTTTGTTAAGTGTTTTTTTTAAACATTGACTGTTTTTTTTTTGGAGACAGAGTCTCGCTCTTTTTGCCCTGGCTAGAGTGCCGTGGCGTCAGCCTAGCTCACAGCAACCTCAAACTCCTGGGCTCAAGC